>OZ023208.1:2578072-2925987 GCA_963995525.1 Escarpia spicata
ACGTAGAGGCAGGCGGCCAGGCAGGCGGCCAGCCGGGCAGGCAGCCTGGCAGGCACCCATGCAGGCAGCCAGGCAGACAGCCAGGCAGACTGCCAGACAGCCAGACAGCCAGATAGCCAAACAGGCAGGCAGGCAGGCAGGCAAGCAGAGGCAAGTAGACAGACAGGCGTACTGACGTACTAGCTGCGTAACAGACTTATAGCCTGACATATTCTAACAGACAAACGCAGAGGATGGAGGAGGGAGAGTGAGGGAGATTCGGGTAGAGAGGGAGAGTTGGGCAAGGGTAGACGGGGAGAAAACATATATAGAGAGACAGATATAGGAGCAGGGAGACAGAGAGACAGCGCGTGCTAGTTGCGACTACAACATCGCAACAGTGTAGTCAAGCAACCAACGCTACATTACTAAATCGCGTCGGCTGTTCTAACATTAGACGTGTTAAACAGCATGCAATAATCAGTCACCCTATAGATCCTTGTCTGAACTTGTACAGACAACAGTCGGAGAAACTTGTTTTACCAAGTACTTCTTTTGACTAGTAACTATCACATTATCTAAAGTCAAACGTATGCACACGACATACCCATACATCACTATAATTAGTTCAAATGCTTGCTAGATATGTAAGTCGTGTGTAAACACAATTTAACATTATGCGACAGAACGCTGCTACAGTCGTTATACTACAGCTGGCATGTCCGAAGTGACGGGTAATGAGGCAACAAGAAACAATTTAAATTATGCATTATTCTAATAGTATCACTATTATATATAACATATAAACATGAAAACATAACTCACCACGCCGTGTATATTGATACTCGTAATACGGAGCCGAGAGAACTGTACGTATATCTTTGTGGACACGTCCATAAATCCCCGAAAATTGCGTCTGGGTGTGGCTCCACCTACCCCACCCCGTCTGGCGACCGATATAAAAATAGCCTAAGCAACCGCTTGCACAATACAATTCCGCCAGTGTTACATAATATATCATACTTGGGTACAGATTCGTTGTGGGGTCGTACATGTGAACCGGCCTAAAAACGAACGGATTATATGCCCACGAACATTATTATTTGTAAATTTACAACTTCATATTTACTCCTTTTCAAACATGTTTTTTTCGTTTTATTATGCCATTACATACAATTACAAATACATTTGTGAGCGCGCGTACAGGGATGCGTTATGAGGCGAGGCCATAAAATATTGTGTTTCTTGTCCTGTAAACTGTTAAAGATGAAAGCACAGTTACTTAATGAAATATCAAAATGTTTATTGATGATTTATGCATTATAACATTGTGATATTTTATATATTCGTAACATCGTAGTTGTTAACTCTAACCATTGCATGCATACTGCTGGACATGACATCGGAAGACGGGGAATATTCACTTTTGTAATCCCCACAAGCGGACTCTGTCTTAGCCCATGGTGTCTCGCTACCTATGCACAGATGCAATGGCATCAGCTAAACATTTTAACAGGCCTGCATTCTCCACATTGGCACCGCAAGATACGAACATAGTATGTTGATAGTTGATGTAGACCTTCAGACTCTTAACTGAGACTACATGTCCGATGGCTGGGCGACTTCAAAATAAAACAACTTGACATTGATCGTGTATCCAAGTGGAAGGTACGCTGTTAAGATATAGGTTAGAAAGGAATTATTTTGTATGAAGACGACCATGAAATATGATTTTGTTTCAAGAACAAGTTTGGCCCTGCCTGACAGATAACATCAATTATACGCATGCTCGAACGCACGAACGCTATATGTGTGACTTAACCTTTACTTTAATAAGTTATACATATAAAGCATTCTAGCTGGTGATGAACCATTTCTGCTAAAAAGATTTGGCATTGATAATTAATATTTGTATGTTAACAAGTTCAAAAGCCGCAGCCACTAACAACAAGATGCTCTGAGCACCCTCCTCTACGGCATCGAATCGTGGACCACCTACATGCGCCATGAGTGCCGCCTCAACACCTTCCACATGCGGTGCCTCAAGCAGGGCCATGGCAGGACCATGTCCCTTACAGCGACATACAGGACGGTGCTAGGATCCCCAGCATGTACGCATTGCATAGCTAGAAACGTCTCCGCTGGCTGGGCTGATCGAAAGTCATCCTATATGGACAACTCGCCATTGAGCGGAACCAGTGGGACGCCCAGGCCTGTAACATCAGCTCTGAAGACTTGGAGGCAGAGGCCGAAAATCACATTGCTTGGCGTCACACTGCTTGGCGCCTCAGTCTATATACAAAGGCATTGGATGTGCTGACGGAAAGAGACACTAACATGCAGCTGAGAAGATATATATATATATATATTATATATAAAAAATGAAACGAATACAGACAGTGTTAATTAAAATATATAAAATGTTAACTTGATTGTGTTTTGTTCTGCTGTGTAAGTTGTGCCAATAAAAAGCAATGGTATGTTCTTGTATAGCGTGGTATCGAGTCTTTAGGACTGTTGAAAATGTTTTATGTTTTATCCCTTAATTGTAGATATGTTCAATCGAACATCATCTCAGTTTTTCTGGGAAGCATTCCGCCCCGTTGTAATTACTGCACAAAGACTATGTTCGTACACAAATATCCACCACTGTGTAGAGCCATGTACTCATTTTTACAGCTGAAGTAACTGAATATAAGCGAAGTTTTGCCATTTTATAAGTTCTGTATAAGCTTATGACAATTTTACTAGTAACTGAATAGTTGTCTTGTCAATGCTTTTTTTAACAAAAATTCCAAGTAAACGAAGGTACCAGTGCTGCCACATTTTGGATTAATTATTAACTATAACACCACAACTATCCGATAGGCTGTAGTAGTTGTCTTTGGTAATGCTGCTGCCAACATGATTAATTTAATGTGTTAAACGTATTGTAAAGTTTCATAACCCAAACAAATATGGTCATTACTTACGGATTTCTACTTGCTGTTAGTTTCCGCTGTGCTAGATTCTCCGATTGCGTTGGTCAATAACAACACAGCTTGATGACTGGTCTGATGTCGATGTAACTGTAAGTATAGGCTATAGCCGCTGTAGCCAACATAGTACATGGCTACAATGCAATCAATGGCAATGCTACATTTCTACGTGGTTGATCGGCATAGTCATAGACCCATAGACTCATAGTCCATAAGTCTGGAATTTGATGCCGATGTGTATATATATATAACTGCGCTGTGCCAGATGTGAAAGTACAAAAAAAGTATAGACATTATGAGAGTAAAGTATGAACGAGTTGCGAGTAAAAAAGGGGGAATCTGTGCGCATGCGTCAGGTGTAGTGGATTCTTGTTATTCTCATACGTTTATTGTTAAAATCACAAATTATTAAGACTGTCATCATTCCAAATTTACTTACGAGCAATAGTAGCATCTTCACAATACGTACATATCAATACATTTGCGATCAAGTAGTCCGAAGTTATAGTTCACTAAATTATATTCAAACTCAAAGCCATTCTGGCGCTATATCAAAAGTAGAAAACAAGACAACATCGGAGTAGCTCCCCTGAAAAAGAATGGATCACTGGTGTGTAACAGTAAGGAAAAGGCTGAGATCCTCTTGGACCAGTTCCAGAGTGTCTTCACGAAAGAAGACAGATCCGCGCCCCCACACCTTGATCCCCCACAACACCCCAATATATGTGACATTAAAATTGACACCACCGGAGTATGTAAATTACTCAAGTCCATTAAACCACATAAAACATGTGGCCCTGACCAGATCCCCAATGCTGTCCTTAAGAACTGTGCCGACACCCTATCCCCTGCACTCCGAGACATCTTCCAGAGATCCATAGACACAGGCAACCTACCGTCAGACTGGCGCACAGCAAATGTGTCACCCGTATTTAAAAAAGGAGATAAGCACCTACCAGAAAACTACCGCCCCATCTCCCTGACATCGGTCCCATGCAAAATTCTCGAACACATAATCTACCGCCACATCATGACCTACCTAGAAGAGCACAACATCCTAACACACCTAAACCATGGCTTCAGAGCAGGCTTCTCCTGCGAAACACAACTCCTAACCACCACGCATGACCTATTCTCTTCTTTCGACTCGGGTACTCAAGTAGACATAGCAATATTAGACTTTAGCAAGGCTTTCGACACAGTCCCCCACACAAAACTCCTCCATAAACTATCCCACTATGGCATAACCGGAACCACGCTCAATTGGCTAGAAAATTTCCTCACTGACAGATCTATGAAAGTTGTTCTAGACGGCGAAACCTCGAGAGAAGTACCCGTCAAATCCGGCGTCCCACAAGGCACTGTACTTGCCCCCCTACTATTCCTCTGTCATATAAACGACCTACCAGCATCAGTAAAATCTAAAGTCCGCCTATTTGCAGATGACTGCCTACTATATAGAGAAATCAAAACATTCAACGATCACATTGCACTACAACACGACCTAAAACAACTCCAAACATGGGCAAAAGACTGGGGCATGAACTTCAATACAAACAAATGCTACATCCTCAGCGTAAAACATAAAACTGACTATTTCTATACCTTAAATAACATCACCCTAGAACGTGTAAACTGCAATCCCTATCTTGGTATCTCTATCTCCGACGACCTTAAATGGCACTCCCACATCGCAACAACAACTAAAAAAGCAAACTCAACACTTGGTTTCCTAAGACGTAACATACGACACTGTCCTATAAACAACAAACGGACCGCATATATTGCCCTTGTGCGCGCTGCTTTAGAGTACGGAGCCATAGTGTGGGACCCATACCATCAGGGGGACATAAATAAACTGGAACGCATACAACACCGTGCTGCTCGCTTCATTACCGGCGACTACCACTCCAGACAAGAAGGATCAATGACAAACATATTAACAGACCTAAAACTCAATACCTTACAAAGCAGACGTCGGGATCTACGACTGAAATACATGTACAAAATAGCTGGGGGATCTATCCCAGCCATCCCCGCAGAAACATACTTTCGGCCCCAAAAAACAAATAAAAGACGCATCCAACCCAAAAATTTTCCAGATCACGTATCCTCAAACTTTGTACAACACCTAACAACCAATAACACCAGGTGCTATATAGTACCTGCATCCCACACCGACCAATTCAAAAACTCATACTTTGTAAAGACAATAGTAGACTGGAATAAACTAAACGAGTCGCAGGTCCAGGCTGAGACCATAAACGATTTCAGTCTCCTATCCTGCGGCTCAAACACTCAATAACACCATACGCACCCATCCCGTCGTAAACCATAGCCAACAGTGGCTCCTTACGACGTACATAATTAGAATTAGAATTATTGCCTAACAACCAACACAAACTTTAAAATCAAAATGGCGGATTTGTAAACAATAAGCAGAGCGCTCGAAACCAAAATCGCCCCCACATCAACTCAAATAATTGAAGCATTCTTACAAAATAAATGTACATTACCTTGAGTCATTAAATATTAGTTATACCAGTCACATAAACTAGGCATTATCAAAATAGCTCTAGATTAGAAACATCTATGTAGGGAATAATACCCCTCTCCTAGACTTACTAACAGGCCCTCCTTCGGGTGTACAACTGTCACGTACCCCTGTGTTTTAAAATACCCTGAGTCTTGAGTCGGCCCAGGACATAAACTTACAAATATTCATATACCCTATCATCTACCTGTTTGTGTTTGCACCAGCCCAAACCCTGCACTTGCAGTGTTTTAAAATAGCCTTGTTTTTTTACTTTTATTCTACTTAAATGCGACTTTAGCTAATTCAAAGGCATTATATTTCGCAATCCACTCCCTGGCCTTGACATGAAGTTCACACTGCCATAGCCTTGTGCTTTGTCCCTGCAAACAAGCATATATACCTCCACCAAAACTCCACCAGTGAGGATGACCTCCTAACATTTTCAACAATGCTGACAAGAAAGCTGCCATCCTTTCCCAAATTTACAGTTACAAAGAAAAACAAGATTATGCCAACTAAACCTCACAGCCTGTCCTTACTGTATATTTGTGGACTACTAGTCCAAACAGGGGACCTTCATCCAAACCCTGGCCCCATGTCCACCTCCACTCCAGACTTCCCATGTGGCACATATGCAGTCCTGAGGTACATAAACACCACCATGCCATCCAATGTGATGAATGTGACTGCTGGTATCACACCTCGTGTGTCCAAATAAATGATGCCACATGTGAACAATTAAAACACAACAGTGTCCTATAGTTTTGTTCTTGTTGCGGGTTACCAAACTATTCCAGATGTCTGTTCTCAAGCAACATAACAACATCAAACCAATACTCAGTTCTGCAGTCTCTTCCAGACAGCAGTAACTACACAAATAGCATGGATGACCAAAATCCTACATTTGCACCTAATCCAACAAATACATCTACCCCCGACCGAGCAAATGCTAAAACAAAATCTAAACTAAAAGCCATGCTGATCAACTGCAACAGTGCCTAGAGCACAGCCAAAGTATCCCAACTTCAGGCAACAATAAATTCAACAAACCGTGACATACTCTTCCTAGTGGAAACCAAACTTGATTCAAGCATCCCCACATATTCTTTTCTCCCCACAAACTATGAAACAATCAGAAAGGACCACAACACTCATGGAGGTGGTGTTCTAATAGCACTGAGAAATGACATAATTGCAGACCCCCAAGATAAACCGAATACTACATGTGAAATAGTCTGGACTAAACTACACTTCTTTCATAACAAAGCCATCTATTTGCACACAGCAACAAAACACAACAAACTACTTGAAATAGTCAGTGAATATGGTTTAACAAATATGGTAAATGAACCGACCCGACTAGACTCTGGAAATATCCTTGACCTTGTACTTACATCAAACCCCGCCCTTATCTCCAGCGTAAACACAGTGACAGGCATGAGCGATCACGAAATTGTTCTCTTTCACATTAATATGAACCCAATGAAGAAAACCAAACCTCCACACAAAGTGTACAACTTTAAGTCTGCTAACTGGGAAGCCCTCAGATCAAATTAACTGTACCCTTCTTGCTCAAAAGTACTTTGCCCGAAATCCTGATAGTCTAGACATTGATACAAATTGGAACTTTTTTCACCAAAACTACACTCAACTGATAGAACAATCTATCCCTAGCCGCATGACAAAATCAAAACCGCATTTACCCTGGATCACAAAAAACATAATCGCACTACAAGGAAAACGGGACAAAACTTATGCTAATGCTAAGAAAACAAAGAAAAACAAACACTGGGAACACTCCAAGAACCTAAGACAAGAAGTAAACAAAGAAATAACCAAATCCTACAACAGCTACATCAATAACATCATAGGCGAAAGCCTCACCACATACCCTAAACGATTCTGGTCCTTCATTAAACAAACAAAACTGAAAGCATTGGCATCCCAACACTAAAAGCAAATGGCAAGAGGCAAACAACTGATCACGACAAAGCAAACACACTAAATGACCACTTCAAATCAGTTTACACCAAAGAACAACTTTCTATCCCAAGTAAAGGCCCATCACCATTCCCTTCAAACGAAACACTTAATATCGGAATAAATGGCATCATAAAACAGCTTGAAGCTCTAAAACCAAATGAGGTATCAGGACCAGATGAAATCCCAGCAAAAGTATTAAAGGAGACTGCCAGAGAAATATCCACAATAATACAACACATATTCCTGCAATCATCCACCTCCAGCAAACTCCCACAAGCCTGGACTACAGCTCTTGTCACCTCTCAGTATACAATAAAGGCAGCAAAAGTGATCCTGTAAATTATAGACCAATTTCCCTGACATGCATTCTGTGCAAGGTGATGGAGCATATCGTTCTTAGTCACATGTGGAAACACCTCAGTGCTAACAACATTATCCTCCATCACCAGCATGGATTCCGAACTGGACTATCCTGCCAAACACAGCTCGTGGAAGCAGTCCATGACTGGGCTTCCTCTATGAACGACCAGAAACAAATAGACGTCATCCTCCTCAATTTTTCCAAAGCTTTCGACAAGTTTCCCCACAAACGACTTCTCAATAAATTAAACTACTATGGTATCACAGGTCACACACTACAATGAATAAAGTCATTTTTATCAAACCGCACACAGATTGTATCAGTAAATGGTTCCCACTCAACTCCTGCAAATTATAACATCCTTCAAACAGATCTAAATAAACTAGCTGACTTCACAGACAAGTGGCAAATGAACTTCAATATCCCAAAGTGTCAACTTCTCAGAATTACCCATAAATGCAAACCAAGCCACTTCACTTACACCATCTCAAACCAACCAGTTTCCCAAGTCGATTCACACCCCTATCTTGGCATCACAGTAGATTCCAAACTGTCGTGGACAAAGCATGTTAACACCACTGCATGTCAATCCGCTAAAACACTTGGCCTCCTTAAACACTCTCTCCACCCTGCAACATCTAAAGTTAAGGAAACAACCTACAATATGTTGTAAGGCCAAAACTAGAGTACGGAGCTGTAGCCTAGAATCCCAATACACAAAATAACATTGATACCCTTGAAAAAATTAAAAGAAGCACAGCTAGATTTACTTTAAATGACCACCGCCGCACAACAAGTGTAACCAGCCTCATAAACAAACCTGGTTGGCAGATTCTAGAAAGAAGACGATTACAACACCAACTTACCTTCTTCTACAAAATAAAACACAACCTCCTGAACATTACCCTACCACAACATCTTATAGTTCCATGCTCCCATACACGAACCAGCGATCCAAACAAATACATGCACGCATAAATACATATGCATACTCAATCTATCCTAGAGTTATAAGAGCTTGGAATCTACTCCCCCCAGAAACAATAAGCCTACCCACACTACACCCATTCCAACAAGCTCTGAGTACCATCCACCTTGTTGCTCCAGCCCACCTTACCAGAGGGTAGATAAAGACAGAGACTGTGTTTTTAATCTGCACAAATTATTGAACTTGTTTTACATAATTATTTGTTTTATTTTTCTAAAAAAATTATTTGTCAAATTCAGTTTCACGCACCCTTGGCAATGCGCACTGCACAACTCCTAGATTAGCCCCAGAAGGGGCTGTATGGAGAAACAACACCTAAGACCTAATACATAGTCAGTCATAGACCATGGCTAAGTTAGATTAGAAGTGTGAAACAACCGCACCCTTGATGGGAAGAAATGGTTGCTGTAGATCTGGATGGGAGCTGGGATAATCTGATATTTATTTGGATGTTACGTGTCTTCTTCTCTCAAGGGAGTCCCAATGGAGTTGGTTGATCAGTGCAGACACTCTCTCTCTCCATCTGACTATAGCTATTCAGTACAGATCTGTCTGCATGGCGCTGGATATTTTGTAGTTGGTTGATCTTCTTGGTGTATGGGTTTCAGAAAGTACTGCAGTGGGGATGGACAAGTGAAAAGTTGGAGCAGTAGTAAATTTTTACAATATCATACTCACAGATGGTGTCACTGTTGCAAAGTCAAATTGATTAACTAATTATGTTATGGAGTTCGCTCAATCACCCAGCACTCCCAAACGTTGCAGGTGCATTACACCATTGGTGATATAATTACTGTCATTGTCTCTGATTAATTCATTAAATCAGTTATCTAAAAATTATGGAACTAAAACAATGTAATATTTCGAATAGTTCACATCTCACACGAGACACGAAGGTCTATTTGACTTTTAACTGATCTCAGAAGGCCTCGTTAACTACACATTAAAAGTGTCTGTTGTCTCAATAACCCGAAGTCTAGCCAAAAGTTGCCTTGTCCACTTGCCACTACTCAAACTGTATATCCAGAAATGTAATAATATGTGTAATTATTTGCAGCTAAACAAATTATTTGGTGATCTTAAACAAGTCCTATTGAATAATTATGGTGATTTGCAGGCGACACTATGGGATGCTCAAGCAGTCATGAAACAGGAGTGGATGACCCTCTCCCAGTAGACAACCATGCCCCACCATCAATAGCTGTTGATAATAACAGGAAGGAAAACACAGTGAACACGGCTGTAATACCCATAAATGAAACAACCAGTGATCCAAATACAACAGTTGATACCCCAGAACCTGACACAGGTGAAGGGGAAGATGCAGGTGAAGTAGGGACTAACAACAATAACCCTGAGACTGCCTCTACTGTAGACAACAAGAGTTCTCATGTCACCACTGGCAATAATAACAATAACCCTGGGGCGGCGAGCAAAAGCCCAAGTCAAGGGCATGACGAAACATCACAGGAAGAGTTTCAACAAGCTCTGCGGTCTGCTTGTCTCCTCCTTAAACCTCAAGCTCTGTTCAAATGTGCCAACAAGAATGTTTATAAATTAGTTCTTAACAGAGCCTTGCCACACCACATCCAACTCACTGAGCTACTGAGGAAACTGACTGATTTACAGGTAAATATTTAGCAAAGACATAGCACACCAAATGGGTGTACCTAAAGTAACAAAAATGTTGACAATTGAAAGGCGTTGTGGCATGACACGTAATGGTAGAACTTGGTCACATTCATAAGGACCTATTCTGGCCATTTCAAAGCCTAACTAATTTTGTTTGCTCTATGTTTCTCCTGTTTGCTGTTGTGAGTAACAGGTCACTGAGTCTTGTAGAATTATGTTTATGCACTAATTGTTGTATGTTGGAATTATTTCCAGAGAACTGGAGTTGGTGTTTGAATAAAAACATCTGTAAAGAGTGTGTTACAGTTAGGTCTGTCTCCCCAAAATCATGCTACGTGCAGTAAGAATAACACCTTTATAAAACAATCACATTTCTAAACTCTGTATGTCTGTTTCCATTCACCTCTTTAAAGAATTATTGTTGACCTAAACAACTAAGCAGTTTTAGTAATTGTCATGATATAAGCTTTGGTTAGCATTTTATTAACAATATATATATATATATATATACATACATATATAATATATATATATACATATAGATATCTATCCAGAATGTTCTGTAATCGACTGAATTAATGTACACATATAAACACTTGTCTGTTTATGTCGCTGACATTGTCTGTCTTTATCCTGCCAGGAGATTGATCTCTCCAACAATCAGATGGGACCTCAAGCATTCCGAGCCATCCTGCTGGCTCTGTGTCACAACTCCACCATACACACGCTCAAGATTGCCAATAATCAGACAGACACAGACTCCGCTGTACATAATAATATTCAATCTTCTTGCTTGCTCTGCGCATGTCAGTCAGTCAACAAAGTTACCAATTGATAGATTTTTTTTTTTAAATATATTACTCTTCATGTAATGATTTTGAGAAAATAAGGGAACATTAAAAATGTAAGTTAATGTAATTCAATTTGATAGTACAATGTTGCTTACCACAGCTATATAAAGGCTCTTAAAATTTGAAGTTAAATTTTAGTAGTCAAGTGCTTGCTGTTTGAAAGATGATATGTAATTATATATATATAATATGATATATAATTATAGATATAATAATAGTTCATAATGTTTGTTGTACTAATGAATAATTTCATATTCACTACTAGTTTAAACAAACATGGCGGCATGTTGAACCAACTGAAATTGTGTATTGTTAATGAATAGTTATATAGCGGAGTAATTTGACAGGAATCTGTGGGCAAGATGTTGATGTCCAACAAGACTGTCGTCTGCTTAGACTTGTCTGGTAACCACCTAGGGACTGACTACTTCTCTCGGAGTGCTGGGCCGGCCTTTAGTTCCAACACTAGTCTACGCATACTCAGGTATGTAGGACATCCACATATAAAATGTTGGCACTACTACTTGAAAATGTCCTTGTAAAATATGACATGCCATGTTAATTACATTCTAGTTATAATTAAAACAAATACACAAAACTAATCTGCAAAAACCTAGATGTAGAAGAGACGGAGCTTCCATACCTGATGAATGATCAACCCATATGGAAATGGCTAAACTATGCGTCGGCCCCAGCCATCCTATGACGATGATGAAAACTGTTTATTGTGAATGTATTTATTTCATGTCCTTAAATGGCTGTGGCAATAATCTTAGGTTGTCTTTCTAGCACTTACATTGTAATGGATTACATCAGTACATTTAATGCAGTTGTGCAAGAAATTATATAGATCCACCTTTTTGAAAACAGCATTTTAAGTATTTCATGCTGTAAGGGATTTATCAGACTTTTTTGAAACAGTATGTTTACGAACTTTTTTTCTTTGTTTTTTTATTAAAATGAAATATTTTTGTACATCACAGACTTGATAATTGACAGTTAAAACTAGAGAAACCCACTTTAAGAAACCCACTTTATAGTTGCTGGATATAAATATCTACCTTGGGGTATGCTAAATTTGAAAGAAACGTATGATGATTTTTAGCTGAATGTTATAAAAATGCTGCTTATAAAATACCAAAAAAACAGATCAAACAAGATGAAAGAAAAAAGATGGAAGAATATAATTAATATAATCTTTGCAAAACAATTTCAGAGCTTAAACTTAATTTTCTTTGATTTGAGCCAAGTATGTTGCATAAGAGACGAAAGACATTTGCTCTCTGTAATCAGTACCGTTGGTGCGCTTCCTAAACTGTGATGACCAGTGGAGTCAACGTTCATTTGCAGGTGTGAGGGGATTGGCAGTCGAGACTTTGATGTTCTGATGAACCATCTGAAAGACAACCACACTTTGGTTGAGCTGAATCTCAGCCACAATAGTCTAGCTCAAAGTGGCAAGTTTGTAGAGTCGCTGACTGCTTGGATTGGGGTGAGTTTCAGCTGTTTGGATAGGGTGAGTTGTTGATTGTTTGGCTAGGCAAAGTTGTTTGTTTGACTAGAATGAGTTGTTGGTTGGTTGGTTGGCTAGCAGAGTTGTTTGTTTGACTAGGATGAGTTATTGGTTGTTTGACTAGGCAGAATTGTTTCTTTGGCTAGGATGTGAGTTGTTGGTTGTTTGACTATGGTGAGTTGTTGGTTGTTTTGGTAAGGTGAATTGTTGGTTGTTTGGATAGGGTGCGTTGCTGGTTGTTTGGCTGGTGTGAGTTGTTGGCTGTTTGGCTAGGGTGAGTTGTTGGCTGTTTGGCTAGGATAAGTTGTTGGTTGTTTGGCTAAAAACAGTTGTTTGTTTGGCTGGTGTGAGTTGTTGACTGTTTGGCTGGGGGTGTTTTGCCAAGTGTTTGTTTAGGGGTGATTTGTTTGCTAGCTGTTTGGCTATGGTTGAATCCTTGTTGACAGGTAAGTCTATGTCCATGTGTACTTAATAAAGTCTACCCATTCTATAAATATTAACAGTATCAAAAATATTGCAGAATTCTGCCTGTCATTTGGAAGTCTTGGAGCTGAAGAACATGGAAATGAAAGGCTCTGACCTGGTGAAAATTGGCAAAGTCATGTCATCCAACAAAAGCCTCACACACCTTGATGTCTCTGGGAATCAGGTTCTACACATAACTACCATTTATTTTAGCAACACACAGCAAGGTTGCTGTATAAAACAACATGATTTTGTTAACATCTTGACAATGCAAATATGTTTTATTTTTAATGGACCATTGTTTAAAAATATACTTGGATTATGATATGTTTAACTTAAATGTTTCAGGGGGAGTGTTATGTTTAAGAGGCATCCAGAGATAATTAATGTGTTTGTTAGTTACCAAGGGTATATGCCACATGATCCCACGAATACCTCAGACTTAGTCAACTTTGTCCGTATATTACAATTGTCAACATCTGTTCGTAAACGTACTGAATGTGGTTCAATAAATTTAAATCAAATTTGAGTGGTTATGTTTTACAGTTATCTCATTTGGGGGACAGACTGGACAGTTGTTGGAGTATGGTGTGTTGAGTGTGGTGTATTCAGTGTTGACTATGGTGTATTGGAGTGTTGTGTGTGGAGTGTAGTGTGTTGGAGTGTAGTGTGTTGGAGTGTTGAGTGTGGTGTGTTGGAGTGTTGAGTGTGGTGTGGTGGAGTGTGGTGTATTGCAGTGTTGAGTGTAGTTTGTGAGAGTGGTGTGGTGGAGTGTTGGAGTGTGGTGTGTTGGAGTGTGATTTATTGGAGTGTGGTGTGTTGGAGTGTTTTGCGTGGTGTGTTTTAGGTGGCTTGTATCAGTGATCTCCTGCAGTTCCTGGTTTGTTGTGTCTACCACATGAGTCTCTCCAGTCTCGCTTGCAACAACATCAAGGCTGAGACAACAGACACATGGCAGCCAGGTAGCAGTCACTAGCAGCTCATGCAAAATGAACAGTCTTGGATAAGTGATATTTTTGTTCATGATGGAGACGATTCATTTAACAAGGTTGCAACATGCCACACTATAGATAGCAGGTGGAGGAAGAAACCATTAACTTATTGAGTCTGTCTCTAGTCCTGGTTAGTGTCACAGTTGGAAGATTGTGCCTATATGTATATATACACCCGGAAGTTTATCCAATGTGTATACTTACCTGTATGTTCACACATTTGCAAGTATATCTAATGTGTATGCCTATCTGTATGTTCATACACCAGCAAGTATGTCCAATGTGTATGCCTACCTGTACATTAGTACATTTGTGAGTGTATGTAGTGATTTACCTTTACATAAACGTGGGTAGTCTTTCATTAACATGAGAGTGTATTATAAAACTGTTCATCCCATTAATCAAAATGGTTGAAAAGTTCTATAAACTGGTTGAATGTTTGTGACCATTCAACGACTTTTCCTATTAGCATCCTCTTGGGAGAAACACAGGGTTGACATCTTCTGGTATTGATCTCATTCTTATACTGATCTCCTTCTGGTATATATCTCCTTCTCATATTGATCTCCTGATATTGATCTCTCATATTGATCTCCTGATATTGATCTCCCGATATTGATCTCCTTCAGGTGAAGGGAGGAAGAGAGAGACAGTGAGCCACCTCACCTCACTCAGCCTATCGAACTGCAACCTCGATGACACACTCATTAGTTCACTGTCATCCCACTTGGGGGCAGAAGCAGTACCTCAACTGGCCGAGCTCATTCTGACGGACAACCCAAAGCTGACATCTGCTGCTCTCAAGGATTTCATCACTATGACAACAGGTATGATTTAAAATTTTTGCAAAACGTTAATTATTAATTTAATCTAATTAAGTATATAATATATTTAATTATGTAAGAATCATGGTGCATACTCAAAACGTGCTATACTTAAATTAGTTAAATTATAATACGTTATACTTTATTTTACATATACCGTATTCATTCTTTTTAGCGCATAGCACGCTTACAAAATATTCTTAATGTTAACAAAATTATGTTTCTCTAACCAATGTGAAAATGACAAAATGGTGGCGCCACATGGTGGAAATTATGTTTTTACTGTTTGTACTGTACTCCACTATGTGGCGCCAATAGATTGTTCATTTCCGTTTTAAAATAAACATGGCGCCATTTACACATTAGTCTTGCTTAACCAACTCTCGCCTAGCTGCGTGACTTTGCCAGGAAGATAGTCTGGCTCAGAATCGCCTTTTGACTGCTCACTTGTTGACAGCCATGAGAGCTGCCACCTAGTGAGTATGCATGTGATTAAAAGGAACTAAACTACGAAAAAAGTTTAATGTAAGTTTATTTTGTGTGTGACATGTTTCAATATAGGTTTAATGTTGAATAGTTATTATAGTGTAGTATTATCTGATAAAAGTGTATCCTTATTTAATTTGTTAATTCATAGTTGGCATGAGAGCCAATCATCATCTCTACCCAAATCTGGGGTAAAGCCCCCTACCAGTAACATTGGCAGAGCCTTAATATTCCAGGCCGTAGTGAGGGACCAGTGCTGCCACCTCATGGCTCCTAGATAATTTAGGCTATTTACACGCATGTCAGTCTGAATTAGAAAACACAATTTTGTCAATTATTTATGGTTACCGAGAATTTTAAACTATTTAACATTGGAGAGATAAGTTAGCAGTGGACAGCAGAAGACAAACGATCTGCATGAAAGTGGTGCTAAGACATGAACAAAGTCAGAGAGCAGGCCATGCTATCCTCTGCATACATTCAAGTTTACCCTTAGCAAAAAATTATATAGAAAACTATAAATTTCCTATAGTATTCTGTAGTATTCTATAGTATTCTATAGTTTTTCTATAGTATTCTATAGAAAACTATAAATTGGCTATGGAAATCTTAATTTCCTACAGAATTCTATGGAATATTTTATAGAATTCTATCGAATATGCTATAGTTTTTAAAGAACCTATAGTTTTCTGTATGATTCTATAGAAAATTATAGAATATTCTATAGAATCCTATAGTTTTTAGGCAACCTATAGGTTTTTTGTAGGAATATATAGCAAACTATAGGATATTCTATAGAATCCTATAGTTTAAGACAACTTATAGGTTTTTTTTGTAGGAATCTGTAGAAAACTATAGAATATTCTATAGAATTCTATAGTTTTTATAGAACCTATAGTTTTCTGTAGAATTTTAGAGAAAACTATAGAATATTCTATAGAATCCTTTAGTTTTTAGAGAACCTATAGTTTTTTGTAGGATTTTTTAGAAAACTATAGAATATTCTATAGAAACCTATAGTTTATAGAGAACCTATAGTTTTTTTAGGATTCTACAGAAAACTAAAAAATATTCTATAGAATCCTATAGTTTTTAGAGAACCTATAGTTTTTTGTAGGATTTTATAGAAAATTATAGAATATTCTATAGAATCCTATAGTTTTTAGAGAACCTATAGTTTTTTTGTAGAATTCTACAGAGAACTATAGAATATTCTATACAATCCTATATATTTTAGAGAACCTATAGTTTTTGTTGTAGGATTCTACAGAAAACTATAGAATATTCTATACAATCCTATAGTTTTGAGAGAACCTATAGTTTTTTGTAGGATTTTATAGAAAACTATAGAATATTCTATACAATCCTATATATTTTAGAGAACCTATAGTTTTTGTTGTATGATTCTACAGAAAACTATAGAATATTCTATAGAATTCTATAGTTTTTAGATAATCTATAGTTTTATGTAGAAATGTTATTTTAGTTTCTGTGGAAACTTTTAACCACTGTATGTATTTTTTTGTTATGTACATGTGGTGGATGTTACATAGAAATATATATATGTCAGTATGTTGTAAACTAAAACGATGCTACTGTATTATTTTATACCGAAACATTATTGTTATGAATACCGCATCCCATAATGTTATTACCCGTGAGTCATTAATTAATTTCAAATAGAAGAAGGCGAGACGACCTAGCGCGAAGTTG
This sequence comes from Escarpia spicata, assembly GCA_963995525.1. Taxonomy (NCBI): domain Eukaryota; kingdom Metazoa; phylum Annelida; class Polychaeta; order Sabellida; family Siboglinidae; genus Escarpia; species Escarpia spicata. The sequence continues at coordinate 2,595,374 of OZ023208.1, forward strand.
GTAGATTGCGGACAGAGTCATTATAATGAAGACATTTCGGCCATTCATGCCACGAGACAAACGGTAGGACGTTGCTAAAGATTGCTGTGTGTTGTTTTTATAACTATTTGATACACAGAGTAAAATACTGTTAACAATATTACGAAATAGTTATAGACAGACAGCCGTTTGCGTAACCGCCAATTCCAACCTGCATCGATGCAACGATTTTACCTCGTTTTCTATACCAAATCGATCATTCCATCACTCCATATTGTTTGTGTATGTCAATTATTGTTTGAGGTACACACCGAGCATTATTTTCTTATCAATTATTTTACATTTAGCCAGATGGTAAAGTGGCCTCGACCCACTAGAGTAGATTTGCCGGCTCAATTGTCGCTCATTTCGTTGTACGTACTAAGTAACCAACTGCATTGCCATGGCCACGTGAATGAATAATAAAAACAAGTAAAATGCAACACAGACTGTTAAAAAAATACCCTAAACTAAATGACAATAGAATGCAAATATGTGATCGATGATATGTGTGTTTCAAGTTCATACTTTTTACCTTTTTTGTGATGCATAGGCATAGCCAGCTAGGGACTAGTGTAGCCTGTACTATGCCTGTAGGTATATAATTAACATTTTTAGATATAGACATCAAGTCTACACTAATGTATGTAATGCCTAATGGCAATGCCAATGATTTAAATAACTATTTTGATTCATAATAACAATATTAACAATTTAGTTGTCTGTTTGTTAATGTTACTAATCCTGATAATAGTGATATATATAAAGGTAGATTACTGTCACAGTACTAGACCTACTTGTTAAAAAATTATATGGTTACCGGCTACTGCCGATAATGGGAACCGGTGGCCAAGTGGTAAAGCACCGGTCGAGTGAGTCGAATCCAATTATCGGCCAGTTTAAAAAAACTTGGGAAATTTTGTTCTCTTGGAAAATACACTAGGCCATTGGTCCCTTCTAACTGTTATCTGCCAGAGGAAGTAAAAGATCCCACACATGGGATAAATGAGCTAATTTGAGTCCATCCTGTAGTGGACTTACTACCTGTTGGGCATGTAGATGAGGATATTATGAGATAAAACCACAGTGCAACATTGTAATAGGACTTTGCTAAATAATAAGTATTTGTCAAAATGTTCCATTTTTTTAGATTTATGGTTTATAATATAAGCCACACATATTGTATTTTTATTGGATTCTGTTCCATTTTTTTCAGGTTGGTGTCATCACTGATGTCCAAAAGCAAGATTTGTCCATTCTGACAGCACTGATACCAATATAAGTGGTATAGTGTTTGTGTGTATGCATTCTGAATTATTGAATATTACGATAACATACCCTGTACAATTATACTGTATATTGCAATACAGAACTCGGAATCAATTTATTTGACCAATAAATATGGTACATGTGTAAGGTTTCAGGGCAAAGCACAATAGTGTAAATATCATCTTAAAATTGACACGATATTGAATATCTCAATACTACAAAATCACAATGACCGATATCTAGACCCAAACTATTTTTTTTTACAGTAGAACCTGTCTTGGATAACCACCTGCTTTCTCGGTTCCTCTTGAAATTGACCATATTTTCAATGTTTATTGACCTGTCATGGGCGACCACCCGTCTTGAAAGACCACTTTTGCTAGGCTGAAGTGGCGGTCACTCAAGACAGGTTCTACTGTACATTTCAATTCTGCAATTTTACCTAGGCAAATATGTCACCAGAGCTGCATGACGTTTATTGTATTTTACCTTTAAACCCTTCCTATATATACTATTGTTATGCACTGGTAATAATGCATGAGTGTATAAATACAGTGTGGTATGCCACGTTCCAAGTAATGGAAGAAAATCATTCAACCATGCCAATTATGTTCAGTCAGAATGTCTGACCCAACAACAGTTTCCAATCTAACATTCTAGAAGTGTTGAGAAACAGCCCATCTTGCTTAGAGTTTTCTTTGCTCTCTTTGTCAATATCAAATGGAATACCATGTTGTACCTGTTTCAAATTACCGTGGTAGTATACCAGCGGATATGGGTCAAATTCATTGACATGTATTTAAATACAAATAATCTTGAAGGATTAAAATATGATAAAATGAAAAAGTATACATTTCAATACAAATATGTATTAAAGGTACTTTTCAGAATTCTTTTTACAAAACCGCCAATAGCAAAAATAATGGCAAATGTTATATTGGAATATGTTGTTTGTCAAGATAATTTGACGATGTTATGTACAAAATGATATGAGATGTCGCTTACTGGCTGGCAATCTTTGGTGTTTGTACCATGTATGAAAATGGTAGTATACCCGAGTACAGTGTATATCAAGTCACTGGCATTGGAACAGGGAAGGGGGTGTTCCAAAAAAAACCACCTTGAGGTTCTCCAGACATCTCGATCTGCACCCCCTTGAGGCTCGCTGAAAAAAAAACACCCTAAGGCACTCTGAAAACCTAAATAAGCACCCCATTCCGCAATATTTAGGGGTAGTCCTATCTCCAGCCCCCATACACCACAAACTGCACACCCCTTCCTAAATGTTGGGGAGCTAAACTCCTAATCAACAAATATTAGGGACTAAGCCCCCTGGCAGGTTCCAATGCCTATGTAAATAAAACAAGTATTACAATATTTACATGGGTGTTGATTGATGTGTATTTTAGCAGTAATATATTTTATGTTTCCAACAATATTTTTCTTGCTACCCCTGTTGTGAATGTCATTGTGACATGTAGTCTGTGCTATTTCAGATAATGGCTCATTACTGTTCACAAGTATTTAAGGATTAATTTCTTGACATGTTGTATGCTCAGTAGTCTATTTGTTGTATTTATCATATACTTAATTGTTCATATTGTATTATAATGTATACATAAGGATTTGATAAATGATTTGTGCCATTATTAGCATTGCTTGCATTTATGTACATATATGCTCAATAGACTTTATTTTGTATTTGTATTATTTGGTCATTCAATATGCTTGGATATTACTGTAGATTGCCTGTATGATTAATGTATTTGAATATATAATATAATACAAATATTTGAAAATTAACGTGCACCTCTGTTAATGAGTATGTCATACAGAATATTTTCTACAGGATATATTCTGTAGGATATATCCTACAGGAAATAGCCTATAGGAAATATTCCATAGAAAATACTATAGGATATTTTCTATAGACAAATTTCTATAGGATATTCTGTAAAAAAACTTTATAACATGTCGTGTAGTTTTCTGTAGAAAACCACAAAAATCCTGTGGTTTTCTATAGAAAATATCCTGTAGTTTTCTATAGAAAATTTCCTATAGTTTTCTATAGAAAACTGCACAAAAATCCTATAGTTTTCTATAGAAAATTTCCTATGGTTTTCTATGGAAAACTGCGCAAAAATCCTGTAGTTTTCTATAGAAACTTTCCTATAGTTTTCTATAGAAAACTGCGCAAAAATCCTGTAGTTTTCTATAGAAAATTTCCTATAGTTTTCTATAGAAAACTGTGCCAAAATCCTGTAGTTTTCTATAGAAAATTTCCTATAGTTTTCTATAGAAAACTGTGCAAAAATCCTGTAGTTTTCTATAGAAAATTTCCTATAGTTTTCTATAGAAAACTGCGCAAAAATCCTGTAGTTTTCTATAGAAAATTTCCTATAGTTTTCTATAGAAAACTATGCGCAAAAATCCTGTAGTTTTCTATAGAAAATCTATAGTTTTTTTTTGCTAAGGGTAGTTCAGCCGGGATGAGACACGTCAACGTAACCTAAGCTAACTGGTGAATTTATACATCCATGTGATGGTGATTTAGTGGTCAAAAGGTTACTAGAACTTTGCAAAGGCTGTGGATGCAGGTGGAACTTTCTTTCTCATACTGTCAATGGTTGACAGGGAATTACAATAAATGATGGATCTAGTGGTCAGTTTTAGTCACACACTGACATCAGACCCTGCTGGAAAAGGGGGGTGTATGCTAGTTAGGGCAAGTACGCTAAAAAGAACGAGTACGGTATGTTTATGTAGATGTACTATGTATTTTACGGGTCAAAACAGTGGCTAGACCATTGGAGTCTCAATCAAGGAACCCGGGTTTGAATCCTGTGCTTCCATGTCAAACCTTGGGCAAGTTTGTTCACTGCACATTGCACCAGTTCACTCAGCTGAATGAATGAGTACCTGGCTATAGACATTGGTGATATTTGTGTACAAATAGTCTTCATGCATTAATTGCAGCATGGCTGAATCCTTCCCGGAAAAGTTGAGATGGTGTTCGATTGAACAGATCTGCCAGGGAGTAAAGTTTAAAGCACTTTGAGCAGTCGTAAGGACTGGATACTGCGTTGTATAAGAACTCACCTTTTACCTTTTAATAAACAATGATGTCCTTGCTGTCTGTCGGATAAGTCTAATGGCCTCACCTTTCCGTTGCCTTTCTCAGACAGCTTGGAGAAGCTCAACCTTGCCCTCAACCCAGTGGATGAACTGCCATCAGTCCTCACCTCTCTGGCGCTACCAAACCTATGCTACCTGAACCTGAGAAAGGCCAAAGTCAGTCCAGCCACAATCTCCCAGCTGGCGCCGTGTGTAGGCAAGGGTGGCATAGATACACTGGTACTGGATGGCATCAAACTGGCAGGAAGCAATGCTTTGAAAAGTATCCTGGGTATATATGTTATTTAAAAAAATTAAAATATATTTTTAGAAATAAAGGTTATTAATATTTATTATAAAAGTAGTATTTTAAACTGTGCACTAATAATAATTGTCACCTTTCATGTTTTCTGAAGTAAAAGGTAAATATAATTCAGGTAATGTGAAGTATTTTGTTGTTGTTGCTAGTATAATTTGACTGATCTTAATGATGTAACTGGTATATTGTTTATTATCATAATACCATGATGGTGAAATGAAAACCATAAATTAAACATGTACTAGGTACTGTAGCTTAATTTAAAAACAAATTATTGTGATTATGTTTGCCTTCATTATAGTTTAAGGTACATTACAGCAAATAATTATAGTTACTATAAACTGTACTATTCTGTGTTGGAAAAATAAACATATTGATTGATTGATATCACATTATAAACATATATGTTGTTTTACAAAACATGACATTGAACGTGATTTAACAAAAAACACTTTATAGTACACAATGGCAATTTAGATCTGATTTATAAATTTAATTTTTCAACTTTTTATATTTTCACATTAATTAGTTTTGTATGTATATGGGTATTCTACGTGAACAAAAATCATTCGCACTGTCATCTGATGCTTGTATGCCAGGTGAACAGTGTGATCTTGTGGCCCTGAGTTTGGCAGGCTGCCAACTCTCTGATGATGACATCATACCAGTGACTGATGCCATGCAACGAGGTCTGTCACTGCGCATGCTCAAACTAGCCACGAATCGCATCACGGACATTGGCATTGCAAAGTTGGTTGACGGCCTGTTGAAATACAAGACCCACTCCCTGGCTCTTGCTGATCTCATGAACAACAGAGTAAGCAGCAGATGTGATTTATGGTAGTTTATCACACATATGGTGTAGTTTTGTTTCACCGAGATGTTGCATTGTATATGAGATATGTGATGTAATTTGTCAGAGAATTGTTACATTAGCATATTAATGACATGTTATATATTATAGAGATGTGGTAACAATTATAGTTTGTTAGAGAGATATTGAATACACCGTAGTAAATTCTGTTTAATCGAGTCACTTTGTGTCAGAATAATTTGAAGTTTAAGTGACACATTTTAAGAATAAGGAATGACCCAACCCCAACCTATATTTATGATTTACAGAGAATGTTCTGATAACTAACTTCTAACCAAATTTCGCAAAGACCATTGTGGGAAATAAAGAAAGATATCTCACAAAGAGAAGTCACATTTTTTATACATTTAATAATATTGCTTGAAGAAGTTTATTTTATTTATTTGGTTCATATAATGAGGCTGGGTTCAGTAAGATTCTATTTTATGTTTAGATAACATCTGAAGGAGCAAAGAAACTGTGCGAACTGTTCAGTGGTGAGAAACACCAGTCAAGCATACACAGTCTGAATCTGAGTAACAATTCAATAGGTAAGTGACACAATCAGCATGTCATGTTCTCACTTAAATTAAAAGTTTCTCATCTTCATTTTGTGATGGCATGAAACTCAAGTGTCTTTTTTCTGTTTTACATCTGTTCAACTGCCAACATTTAAATTTGTTGTGTAAAATGTACTACTGTTCCCCTCTCCTTATTCCCTGCCTCACAGGGGTGAGGGTCAGGTACAGTAAAGCTGAACCACTCTCTGTGTCTCCTCCTTATTCCCAGCCTTACAGGGGTGAGGGTCAGGTACAGTAAAGCTGAACCACTCTATGTGTCTCCTCCTTATTCCCTGCCTTACAGGGGTGAGGGTCAGGTACAGTAAAGCTGAACCACTCTCTGTGTCTCCTCCTTGTTCCCTGCTGTACAGGGGTGAGGGTCAGGTACAGTAAAGCTGAACCACTCTCTGTGTCTCCTCCTTGTTCCCTGCCGTACAGGGGTGAGGGTCAGGTACAGTAAAGCTGAACCACTCTCTGTGTCTCCTCCTTGTTCCCTGCTGTACAGGGGTGAGGGTCAGGTACAGTAAAGCTGAACCACTCTCTGTGTCTCCTTGTTCCCTGTCGTACAGGGGTGAGGGTTAGGTACAGTAAAGCTGAACCACTCTCTGTGTCTCCTTGTTCCCTGTCGTACAGGGGTGAGGGTTAGGTACAGTAAAGCTGAACCACTCTCTGTGTCTCCTCCTTATTCCCTGCCTTACAGGGGTGAGGGTCAGGTACAGTAAAGCTGAACCACTCTCTGTGTCTCCTCCTTATTCCCTGCCTTACAGGGGTGAGGGTCAGGTACAGTAAAGCTGAACCACTCTCTGTGTCTCCTTGTTCCCTGTCGTACAGGGGTGAGGGTTAGGTACAGTAAAGCTGAACCACTCTCTGTGTCCCCTCCTTGTTCCCTGCCGAACAGGGGTGAGGGTCAGGTACAGTATAGCTGAACCACTCTATGTGTCTCCTCCTTGTTCCCTGCCTTACAGGGGTGAGGGTCAGGTACAGTAAAGCTGAACCACTCTCTGTGTCTCCTCCTTGTTCCTTGCCTTACAGGGGCGAGGGTCAGGTACAGTAAAGCTGAACCACTCTATGTGTCTCCTCCTTGTTCCCTGCCTTACAGGGGTGAGGGTCAGGTACAGTAAAGCTGAACCACTCTCAGTGTCTCCTCCTTATTCCCTGCTTTACAGGGGTGAGGGTCAGGTACAGTAAAGCTGAACCACTCTCAGTGTCTCCTCCTTATTCCCTGCTGTACAGGGGTGAGGGTCGGGTACAGTAAAGCTGAACCACTCTCAGTGTCTCCTCCTTATTCCCTGCTTTACAGGGGTGATGGTCAGGTACAGTAAAGCTGAACCACTCTCTGTGTCTCCTCCTTATTCCCAGCCTTACAGGGGTGAGGGTCAGGTACAGTAAAGCTGAACCACTCTATGTGTCTCCTACTTATTCCCAGCCTTACAGGGGCGAGGGTCAGGTACAGTAAAGCTGAACCACTCTATGTGTCTCCTCCTTATTCCTTGCCTTACAGGGGTGAGGGTCAGGTACAGTAAAGCTGAACCACTCTCTGTGTCTCCTCCTTATTCCCTGCCTTACAGGGGTGAGGGTCAGGTACAGTAAAGCTGAACCACTCTCTGTGTCTCCTCCTTATTCCCAGGCTTACAGGGGTGAGGGTCAGGTACAGTAAAGCTGAACCACTCTCTGTGTCTCCTCCTTATTCCCTGCCTTACAGGGGTGAGGTTCAGGTACAGTAAAGCTGAACCACACTCTGTGTCTCCTCCTTATTCCCTGCCTTACAGGGGTGAGGGTCAGGTACAGCAAAGCTGAACCACTCTCTGTGTCTCCTCCTTATTCCCTGCCTTACAGGGGTGAGGTTCAGGTACAGTAAAGCTGAACCACACTCTGTGTCTCCTCCTTATTCCCTGCCTTACAGGGGTGAGGGTCAGGTACAGTAAAGCTGAACCACTCTCTGTGTCTCCTCCTTATTCCCTGCCTTACAGGGGTGAGGGTCAGGTACAGTATAGCTGAACCACTCTCTGTGTCTCCTCCTTATTCCCAGCCTTACAGGGGTGAGGGTCAGGTACAGTATAGCTGAACCACTCTCTGTGTCTCCTCCTTATTCCCAGCCTTACAGGGGTGAGGGTCAGGTACAGTATAGCTGAACCACTCTCAGTGTCTCCTCCTTATTCCCAGCCTTACAGGGGTGAGGGTCAGGTACAGTATAGCTGAACCACTCTCTGTGTCTCCTCCTTATTCCCAGCCTTACAGGGGTGAGGGTCAGGTACAGTATAGCTGAACCACTCTCTGTGTCTCCTCCTTATTCCCGGCCTTACAGGGGTGAGGTTCAGGTACAGTAAAGCTGAACCACTCTCAGTGTCTCCTCCTTATTCCCTGCCTTACAGGGGTGAGGGTCAGGTACAGTAAAGCTGAACCACTCTCTGAGTCTCCTCCTTATTCCCTGCCTTACAGGGGTGAGGGTCAGGTACAGTAAAGCTGAACCACTCTCTGAGTCTCCTCCTTATTCCCTGCCTTACAGGGGTGAGGGTCAGGTACAGTAAAGCTGAACCACTCTCTGAGTCTCCTCCTTATTCCCTGCCTTACAGGGGTGAGGTTCAGGTACAGTAAAGCTGAACCACTCTCTGAGTCTCCTCCTTATTCCCTGCCTTACAGGGGTGAGGGTCAGGTACACTAAAGCTGAACCACTCTCTGTGTCTCCTCCTTATTCCCTGCCTTACAGGGGTGAGAGTCAGGTACAGTAAAGCTGAACCACTCTATGTGTCTCCTCCTTATTCCCTGCCTTACAGGGGTGAGGGTCAGGTACAGTAAAGCTGAACCACTCTCTGAGTCTCCTCCTTATTCCCTGCCTTACAGGGGTGAGGGTCAGGTACAGTATAGCTGAACCACTCTATGTGTCTCATCCTTATTCCCTGCCTTACAGGGGTGAGGGTCAGGTACAGTATAGCTGAACCACTCTATGTGTCTCATCCTTATTCCCTGCCTTACAGGGGTGAGGGTCAGGTACAGTAAAGCTGAACCACTCTCTGAGTCTCCTCCTTATTCCCTGCCTTACAGGGGTGAGGGTCAGGTACAGTAAAGCTGAACCACTCTCTGAGTCTCCTCCTTATTCCCTGCCTTACAGGGGTGAGGTTCAGGTACAGTAAAGCTGAACCACTCTCTGAGTCTCCTCCTTATTCCCAGCCTTACAGGGGTGAGGGTCAGGTACAGTAAAGCTGAACCACTCTCTGTGTCTTCTCCTTATTCCCTGCCTTACAGGGGTGAGGGTCAGGTACAGTAAAGCTGAACCACTCTCTGAGTCTCCTCCTTATTCCCTGCTGTACAGGGGTGAGGGTTAGATACAGTAAAGCTGAACCACTCTCTGTGTCTCCTCCTTATTCCCTGCCTTACAGGGGTGAGGGTCAGGTACAGTAAAGCTGAACCACTCTCTGAGTCTCCTCCTTATTCCCAGCCTTACAGGGGTGAGGGTCAGGTACAGTAAAGCTGAACCACTCTCTGTGTCTTCTCCTTATTCCCTGCCTTACAGGGGTGAGGGTCAGGTACAGTAAAGCTGAACCACTCTCTGAGTCTCCTCCTTATTCCCAGCCTTACAGGGGTGAGGGTCAGGTACAGTAAAGCTGAACCACTCTCTGTGTCTTCTCCTTATTCCCTGCCTTACAGGGGTGAGGGTCAGGTACAGTAAAGCTGAACCACTCTCTGTGTCTCCTCCTTATTCCCTGCCTTACAGGGGTGAGGGTCAGGTACAGTAAAGCCCAACCACTCTCTGTGTCTTCTCCTTATTCCCTGCCTTACAGGGGTGAGGGTCAGGTACAGTATAGCTGAACCACTCTCTGTGTCTCCTCCTTATTCCCTGCCTTACAGGGGTGAGGGTCAGGTACAGTATAGCTGAACCACTCTCTGTGTCTTCTCCTTATTCCCTGCCTTACAGGGGTGAGGGTCAGGTACAGTATAGCTGAACCACTCTCAGTGTCTCCTCCTTATTCCCTGCCTTACAGGGGTGAGGGTCAGGTACAGTATAGCTGAACCACTCTCTGTGTCTTCTCCTTATTCCCTGCCTTACAGGGGTGAGGGTCAGGTACAGTAAAGCTGAACCACTCTGTGTGTCTCCTCCTTATTCCCTGCCTTACAGGGGTGAGGGTCAGGTACAGTATAGCTGAACCACTCTCTGTGTCTTCTCCTTATTCCCTGCCTTACAGGGGTGAGGGTCAGGTACAGTAAAGCTGAACCACTCTCTGTGTCTCCTCCTTATTCCCTGCCTTACAGGGGTGAGGGTCAGGTACAGTAAAGCTGAACCACTCTCTGTGTCTCCTCCTTATTCCCTGCCTTACAGGGGTGAGGGTCAGGTACAGTATAGCTGAACCACTCTCTGTGTCTCCTCCTTATTCCCTGCCTTACAGGGGTGAGGGTCAGGTACAGTAAAGCTGAACCACTCTCTGTGTCTTCTCCTTATTCCCTGCCTTACAGGGGTGAGGGTCAGGTACAGTAAAGCTGAACCACTCTCTGTGTCTCCTCCTTATTCCCTGCCTTACAGGGGTGAGGGTCAGGTACAGTATAGCTGAACCACTCTCTGTGTCTTCTCCTTATTCCCTGCCTTACAGGGGTGAGGGTCAGGTACAGTATAGCTGAACCACTCTCTGTGTCTTCTCCTTATTCCCTGCCTTACAGGGGTGAGGGTCAGGTACAGTAAAGCTGAACCACTCTCTGTGTCTCCTCCTTATTCCCTGCCTTACAGGGGTGAGGGTCAGGTACAGTAAAGCTGAACCACTCTCTGTGTCTCCTCCTTATTCCCTGCCTTACAGGGGTGAGGGTCAGGTACAGTATAGCTGAACCACTCTCTGTGTCTCCTCCTTATTCCCTGCCTTACAGGGGTGAGGGTCAGGTACAGTAAAGCTGAACCACTCTCTGTGTCTTCTCCTTATTCCCTGCCTTACAGGGGTGAGGGTCAGGTACAGTAAAGCTGAACCACTCTCTGTGTCTCCTCCTTATTCCCTGCCTTACAGGGGTGAGGGTCAGGTACAGTAAAGCTGAACCACTCTCTGTGTCTTCTCCTTATTCCCTGCCTTACAGGGGTGAAGGTCAGGTACAGTATAGCTGAACCACTCTCTGTGTCTCCTCCTTATTCCCTGCCTTACAGGGGTGAGGGTCAGGTACAGTATAGCTGAACCACTCTCTGTGTCTTCTCCTTATTCCCTGCCTTACAGGGGTGAGGGTCAGGTACAGTATAGCTGAACCACTCTCAGTGTCTCCTCCTTATTCCCTGCCTTACAGGGGTGAGGGTCAGGTACAGTATAGCTGAACCACTCTCTGTGTCTTCTCCTTATTCCCTGCCTTACAGGGGTGAGGGTCAGGTACAGTAAAGCTGAACCACTCTCTGTGTCTCCTCCTTATTCCCTGCCTTACATGGGTGAGGGTCAGGTACAGTATAGCTGAACCACTCTCTGTGTCTTCTCCTTATTCCCTGCCTTACAGGGGTGAGGGTCAGGTACAGTAAAGCTGAACCACTCTCTGTGTCTCCTCCTTATTCCCTGCCTTACAGGGGTGAGGGTCAGGTACAGTAAAGCTGAACCACTCTCTGTGTCTCCTCCTTATTCCCTGCCTTACAGGGGTGAGGGTCAGGTACAGTATAGCTGAACCACTCTCTGTGTCTCCTCCTTATTCCCTGCCTTACAGGGGTGAGGGTCAGGTACAGTAAAGCTGAACCACTCTCTGTGTCTTCTCCTTATTTCCTGCCTTACAGGGGTGAGGGTCAGGTACAGTAAAGCTGAACCACTCTCTGTGTCTCCTCCTTATTCCCTGCCTTACAGGGGTGAGGGTCAGGTACAGTATAGCTGAACCACTCTCTGTGTCTTCTCCTTATTCCCTGCCTTACAGGGGTGAGGGTCAGGTACAGTATAGCTGAACCACTCTCTGTGTCTTCTCCTTATTCCCTGCCTTACAGGGGTGAGGGTCAGGTACAGTAAAGCTGAACCACTCTCTGTGTCTCCTCCTTATTCCCTGCCTTACAGGGGTGAGGGTCAGGTACAGTAAAGCTGAACCACTCTCTGTGTCTCCTCCTTATTCCCTGCCTTACAGGGGTGAGGGTCAGGTACAGTATAGCTGAACCACTCTCTGTGTCTCCTCCTTATTCCCTGTCTTACAGGGTTGAGGGTCAGGTACAGTAAAGCTGAACCACTCTCTGTGTCTTCTCCTTATTGCCTGCCTTACAGGGGTGAGGGTCAGGTACAGTAAAGCTGAACCACTCTCTGTGTCTCCTCCTTATTCCCTGCCTTACAGGGGTGAGGGTCAGGTACAGTATAGCTGAACCACTCTCAGTGTCTCCTCCTTATTCCCTGCTGTACAGGGGTGAGGGTCAGGTACAGTAAAGCTGAACCACTCTCTGTGTCTTCTCCTTATTCCCTGCCTTACAGGGGTGAGGGTCAGGTACAGTAAAGCTGAACCACTCTCTGTGTCTTCTCCTTATTCCCTGCCTTACAGGGGTGAGGGTCAGGTACAGTAAAGCTGAACCACTCTCTGTGTCTCCTACTTATTCCCTGCCTTATAGGGGTGAGGGTCAGGTACAGTAAAGCTGAACCACTCTCTGTGTCTCCTTATTTCCTGCCTTACAGGGGTGAGGGTCAGGTACAGTATAGCTGAACCACTCTCTGTGTCTTCTCCTTATTCCCTGCCTTACAGGGGTGAGGGTCAGGTACAGTAAAGCTGAACCACTCTCTGAGTCTCCTCCTTATTCCCTGCCTTACAGGGGTGAGGGTCAGGTACAGTATAGCTGAACCACTATGTGTCTTTTCCTTTCATAGTTTTCTGTCCATCGCTCCCTCTCTCCATTTTTCATCCTCACGCAGTCCTACCATCTCTGCTGTGGCGTTTTCCACTGCACTTCACTGCGTTGCATTCCAACCTGTTTTCTCAGGTCATTCGTCCTTCTTCTGTCTACCCTCTTTGTTCTTGTTATTCTTCTAACTCAGTTGTTCTCACAAACTTGCAGCTTCTTTTGTTGTTGTTCTGTCAGCGCCACTGTCTCCAGACCATATAGGCATGCCGGTGTAACACATAGTCTCAGGACTTTCCCTTTCAGCTTTTTCAAGATTTTTCTGTCCATCATGATTCCCTCTACCTTTCTTCAAGCATTCGCTCCTGCTCGTTTTCAGCGTCGCACCTCCACATCTGAACGCCCATCCGCCGTAACCATTCCTCCAAGGTACACAAAGCCGTCCACTCGCTTAATTTCCTTTCCATCCAACCTGATATCCCATTCCTCTCTCTGTTATCCAACCCACATCACTTCTGTCTACTCCAGGCTCATTCTCAGTCCATGTTTCTTGAACACCATGTTCCATTCCTCCAACATGTCTTGTAGCTCTTGTTTGCTTTCTGCTACTATGACCAGATTGTCTGCATACATAATTTTCCTGAGAACATCCTTCTTGCTGAATAGTTCCATCATCATGATAAATAGAAATGGGCTTATGGCACTTCCTTGCCTCAATCCGATGTTAACTGGAAACTCTTCACACATCCCAGATCCAGCCACCATTCTTCCTGTTGTTCTTTCATACATTGCTCCCATCATCCTGGCTTCTGCTTCTGGCACTCCCATCCATCTCACTGTTGCCAACACCATCTCTCTTGGGACTGTCATACGCCTTCTCCAGGTCCACAAACCCCTCTGCTCCCTTGCATCTCCTCCAACCTCTTCTCCATCAGCTGTCTCAATGCAAACATTGCATCCGTCGTCCATCTGCCATTTCTGAATCCCAGATGTTCTTCCCCTACTTCCTGTTCTACTCTCTTTCGAATCCTCCCGTCCAGGATCCTCTGTAGCAGCTTCATGATGTGACTTAGAACTGTGATCCCTCTGTATTTTCCCTGGATCTTGCACCTCTCCCTTCCTCTTCCATATTGGGACAATTAGTCCTGTCAACCACTCTTCTGGTACTTTACCTTGCCTCATACATGTAAGTAATCAGCAGCCTCCACTCTCCCCTGTTACCTTTACCATCTCAACAGGCATCTCATTGATACCAGGTGCTCTCTCCTTCTTCATCCCTTTTAGCCCAGTTAGCATCTCTGTATTACACCTTGGTGTAGTAATATCAGCTAACTCCATTTTCCCTTCTACACACAATGGTAATTCCAAGTCACTGTTATTTCCTTCCTTGATCAGAAGCTCCTTGAATTAGTTTACCCAGACCTTCAATACTGCTTCTTGTTCTGTCACTAACTTCCCATATCTATCCTGGATCACTGTCCCACCTTTCACGTCCTTACTGTTCTCATCCCTGTCTTTGGTCATTCTGTATATCATCTTCTTTCCACCATCCTCATCTAGCTTGCTGTACACATCTACTTCCATGTCACTCCTCTCCTTGTCAACAGCCCTCTTTGCCGCTTTCTTTTTCTGTCCGCATATTTGTATCAGCCGTGCATCCAGTTGATTTCACCTCACCTTGGTCTCTCTATTTCTTTCCATGCTTCCCTCTTTTTACGCACTGCTTCTGCAACTTCATTTGTCCACCATCTTTGGTTACTACTTCTAGACACTTCGCCCTTTCCCGATGTTCTTCCACATAGCTCCTCTGCATCCCACAAATGCATCTTTGTACTTTTTCCATTCTTCCTCCAAACTGCCAACTTCTTCACTGAACTCTTCATATTTAGCTGTCACCCACTCCTTGTATTCGACATTCCACCAATCCCATCATCCTCTCCAAAGCATCCCTGAATATACATAAAACAAAAAAATAGTCATGGTTAAATATGGTTAGACTTATAAAAATCTCTAAAAATAGTAATATACAAATCATTATTATAAATATTTTATACTATACATGATTAAGATTTCTTGGTTGTTGATACATTTACCTGTTGTGGCAATACTTGATAAGTAATTAGTATGTTTAATTCTACATTTTTTTGACTGCTGTATGATCCAGGATGTGATGGCGTTGAAGCTCTGGCTTCAGTTGTTGGCAGGACCAGTTTGACCTCGCTGCAGATAAGCAACCAGCAAGTGACATATGAGGAGGAAGACATGACTGCAGTCTTCATCACATTGGCCAAGACGTTGGGTGAATAAACTGGAAAAACTGTACAAAGCAACTAAGAAAATTAGTTTGCTCAGCCAATTTTCTCATTACAAAGACATTGCATGACACAATATTACAATAAACTCAAGATGCTGCAGTAGAGTTTCCCTTTGAATAATTTCTCTTCTTGGGGAAGACATACTAAAATGTATTTCTAAAATTACCAGAGTAGATGCAGACCGATATATGTATATATATATATATATATATATATAATTTCAACAAATTTCCATTTGGATACACCAAATTTTAAAGTGCAAATGTTTCATTGTGGAATGAAATCTCTAAATTTTCTGTGATTTTTTCTAATTACAGACACTAATTTTGTCTTTATATAATAAAAATACTGGACATGTTTTCTACCATGTAATATCATGTGTCTGCAGGTTGGGCGGTCAAGGAAGAGAGTGGTCAGATCATGTGTGGCTGTAGTGAACTGCCCTCCGTCCCCCCAAGACTGACTGTGCGATTGCAGGGCCTGGGTGGACTGCCAGGTGGGGACATTGACCTGTTTGGAGATCGCCAATTTTTGTGACAGATGCAAAAAACATGCACCACCATTTCACCGATGACACTAATTCCATGACACCAGTGGAAATGTCCCAGTTGCCATTTCTTACCAAATTTTTACAAGACCTAGTCGCAAATAATTTAGCTGTTTGTCCGATGATTAATTTAATAAAACAATGAAATAATACATTTTCAAAAATGAACTAAACTGTTGTATCGGATACCAAGTAAATTTTATTTTTTGGTGAGGTGAATCTAAAATGAGACAAAGGTAAAATTTAATTGCTGAAGCAGTTTTAATTGTTATTGAATGAAGTGTAAAGACCAAGATGCTGCTTTGTGTGATCAGGACAAATTGGTCACTTCCTGGACAGCACATCCATAATGACCGATTCAACACAGACCCGACTACCCTCCCTTACCCTACAACACGCCCTTGAGTTGGCCTCATTTCTCAAAGGTCAAGGTCAGTGTCACTTCTTCCTTACCAACTCACTAGATGGTTATTCTTTCAATGAAATAATCTATATTTTATTTAAATATTAAGATATATGTTGTTTCTAATAGGTTACTGAACATTTATCTGGATAGGTCATTTTTATTGAATGCATTTCTTCTTAATGTTTCTACAGATTACTGGGTAGTTTGAAATGTTTTTGCAGAAACACTTTGGTTTGTTAATAGTAATGTTTGTCAATTATTGCCATAGATTTTGAAAAGAGTACAGTAATTTGTTTAGAATAATTACATAAGTTTGCAATATAAGGTAACAGTGAAGAAGTATGCAGGTGCCAATGCTTATATTGCTTTTTTGTGATTAAGGCTGCCCATCAACAAGTAGGAAGTAGCATGACACTCATATTCACTTTTACAGAAACATCTTATCCTTAGCCAATTATAACAGTGTCTTGTAACAGCTGTTACAGAAATGTCTTATGCCAATCATAATAGAGAACTTATGCAGTTTGATAACGTTATCTCATGGCTGTCATTACATGAAATGTCTTCTACCAGTTATTAAAGAGGTTTATAGGTGTGTTATATAAGAGACATCTTATAATTCTAAACACTGCCACTCTTGTAGATTCCCCAGCGTGTCTGCTGTCATCTGAAGAGTGGGATCTGATCATCGGCGCAAAGAAAGATTCTCCATCATGGCTACAGGTAAACAAACAGACCATGAGCAGGTAGACAGGTTGACCCTGAGCTATGTAAGATGTAACAATTGTTGCTCTCCTCCTTGATCCCTGCTGTACAGAGCTGGGGGTCAGGTACAAAATTGCCAAACCACTTGCTCTGTTTTTTCTTTACCAAATTTTCTATCCATATCTCCCTCTCTTAATTGAATTTCTACCTCAGAAGGTGGCTCCTCGAGAGCGACTACAGTCTGACCTTATTTTTTATTTATCTTTCATTATACCAAGTTTAGCATAAGGTTATATACCTGTACTTTTTAAAATTAGACATGGATGTATTGCATGTATCATTTGAAATGTTTGATGGGTCAAATAAAAAAAATTCTCCATATTTCATCCTCCCCTGATCTTCTCATGTCCCTCCTCGTGCAGATGTGGCCTTCCCCATTTCCTGCATCTTTAGTGTTGTTCCACCTCTGCTCTCTTTGCTATTCTTCCTGTGTCCATCCTTGCCAAGTGGTCTGCCCGTTTCATTCGGATTCTCAATAATCCTCCTGTTAGGCTGCATTGCATTCCAACCTCTTTCTCAGATTGTTCATCCTTCTTCTGTCTACCCTATTTTTTATCATTGTTCTTCTAAGCCATTTGTTCTCGCAAACTTGCAGCTTCTGTTGTTGTTGTTCTGTCAGTGCCACTGTCTCCAGACCAGTAACAGTGAAACACGTCTATAACGTGTGTTGATAAATCCACTGTGGTAATATAACAGAAGAGTCTCCTGACTTAAGTCTCGCAGCATCAACAATACCACCCACTGATTGGTCCATGTGATCTCACCGATAACGCTCTCTCAGGTTGTTTCTTTAAAGTTATGCTTAAAATTGTTTGTGGTATTTTCCGGGGCAGCATGACCTGTACCTGTGTTACAGATTGCAGGTGAGCGTGACCTGGCCCTGTACCTCAACCACCTGCCCGCCAGCGTGACAATGCAGAAGATGGAGGGACTGTTGGAGAATGAGGCGGACTGCTCCATCCAGGAAGTCTGTCTCATGAAGGTCAGTCATCCCCATAGCTCCTGATCAAACATCTGTGTCTCCCAAAAGGATATTTATATTTCAGGTCTACAGCAGTAATTAGGTGGGTTATCATGTTGTTGTACAAGTTCAGGAACTGCTTTAATTTGGCCTTCCGTGTTGAAGAAATGTCAGTGTAGGTAGTGTAACACTTGAGAGAGATCAGTTTCATTCGTCAAGAGGTGGAGAACTATTTATTGGTAAGATTATAAACTCTATAGGCATATGTACTCACGACTATAAATTCATGCCATTCAAAAAACCGTGTTGCTGAATTTTGTGTTCTAGCTATCACTCTTGGCCTATTTAATTACACTGTTTGATCTTATACTGATTCATGTGACACGTTTTGGGTGTAATGCGATTTACACAGTGCAGATAGGTTGCATACTTTTTATGTATGGATCTTTTACGAGATTTGGATTTTTTGGTCTGATTTCGTAAGTACTTCACTCCAAACAACCGTTTGGTTGCACAAATTTGACAGAATAGTTGTTAGAGATTTAATACATAGATATAGAAGAATTTGTTCAGTTTTTGTTAAAACGGAATAAAATAATGGGATGCACGATTTGTGCTCCCACCAGTATATACTGTTTGAAATACATGTGTAAATTACCTGTGTGGCTGTATATATAAAATATATATATCTGGTTGTATCAGCGTCATCTACATCATGCAGTGTTGAATGATGAAGACATGTCTGTATCTGTAGGATCTGTTGACGAGGAAGAACAATGGTTTGTGCTGGGTTCTCTTGAAGGATGCACAGTCTCTCAACAAAGCTCTACAGTTCATGAACGATGGCTTGGTAGGAAGTAGACTGTGTCATTTAAAATGTCTTTTTGATGTCAATCCTGCAGCCTATTCTGTCTGGTCCAGCTTCTGCATCTTGACAATTAGAATGGCTGTTATTTTTCTGAGGACATGATTTCTTACATCTATGATGAAAAGCAACTTTGCATTTGAAATGTTGTGCCATTTGGGGATGTTCGTTATTACTTGTACAGTGTACACTGTAATATTGCTGTGGGTGTGATATATAGTTACTGTTAAATTCACTGTTAAATTCCCCATAATGGAAATTCCCTAAATGTTAAGTGTAAATATGTGTTCTTATGTCATCTAAAATCTACTGGGATTGGGAAATACAATTTTCTTCTCTGAGACAATGTCTCTGAAAATGTTTTTGTAAATGAAATGAGCTAAGGCTTTTGCAATGGTATTTGCCAAGTTAATGTTAACTGCATTGTGCGGTGCATCAGACAGTGCATGACCAGTGCACTCAATGGTGCACAAACAATCCGTCCACACATAGTGCTGTTGTACAGGATGGAAATGTGTGTTGTTTCAGGCCCAAGTCTTCAGTCAGCCATTCCTCATCAGTCAGACAAAGCTGAAGATAGATGACGCAGCAAGCTCAGAGGCTGAGGCAAAGGCAAGGTGAGTAACAAGACTTCACAAGACAAGATTGCCATCCAAAGCAACAACCACAGAGAGTGAACAAAGAAACCTTTCACTTATCAAGATGTCAACGTTTCTTGTATCTAAATATAACCCACCCTTTCAAGATATTGATCAATCTTTTAAAATATTCATGGTGCTGCTTTTACCCAACAAGTAGATAATTAGTTTTTAGTCGTCTGTGATAGTGAACACTTTCTGATGTCAGTTATTCTAATCTACACTATAGTGCTGGTCCGATATATCAAAGTATCGTGATACTTGTAAAAGTTTGATACCGATACTTCGTGGTATCGCGATGCTTCGATATGTTTGGTATCGAACAGTCATGGTTTGATACCTTCGATACTATAGTTTGATATCAAGTCCATTCAACGTCGATGCGAAGACGTAACATCGTTTTTTAAGTTACAGCCGGATGTACAGGAACTACGGCTACTTCGCTACGGGCTTTGCTTCCTAACTTGACAGGGTTGACTAAGTTGTATGTCTTAGGTGTGGTTCTTTTTCAAAAAAACAATAGAATATAACATCTGAGTGGTTTTATGAAGATTTATTATGGAGTCAGTTTCCAAAAAAGTTTGTATATAAATAATTATTTGTGTGCGATCTTATCTTAGCCTCGATTAGCCAAGCCTCATTAGGTGGCACTACCATTTGCCTCGCCACTCTACCTTCCCCACTCTACCACGAACAAAAAACACACAACATCCTAGTAATTTTATACAGTGTTTATTGCACACATTAGTATACAAAAATCTAATTTAATAATATAAATAATTATTCAAGTGCAACACACTAGCCTGTTTATAACTAGGTTCCGTTTGGTGGTGCTATGTTTTACTGTTTGATGGTTCCACCGTTTGCCGTACTCGCTCAACCAAAACAAAAGACAAAATATCAAAATGCACATCGCCAAATTGGCAGTTTTTTTTAACAAAGATGGAAACACGGTAGAGTGTCTACTATGCCAGAAACGCTTCCCCAAGGGCCCAAGCTAGTGGGGGAAATACATCGAGTTTGACGAAACATGGAAACATGTCAATGACCATCATCCAAAGTTCAAGAAACTACCAAAACATGATGATGGAAGGAAGTCGCGGACAACGCCAAAATCTTCGACAATGACCAAGTAATGGACATCTAGCTACAATCGAACTTGAAGTGAATCACCATCAGTTGCCGAGTCTACTGTGGCAACAGCATCAAGAAGTGACATACGCGATGTGACTACCAATTCTATTTATTTATTATTACTAGGTATTTTATTGCCATTGTATGTAATAAATTAGAATTAAACAATTACAACTGTTATTTTTTGTTTATTGAAATAAAATGAAAATTGCATATTAATCGTTGTTTGCATGACTATATCGATTAGTATGCATCGATGGTTAAGTTGAAAATTTAATAGGTGTACCATATTGTTCCCAACTGATGCTCGGAGCGTGTGCTAAGACTTTGGCGCACAACTATTTGTTTCGCAAAAGTGGTACCAGGCAACACTTCAAATACATAGTCAGCACATCTACCAAACTGACTGATGCACATGACAAGAATGCAACATGTTGCAGCTAAAGACACACACGCACACTATGAATGACCTATCAAGCAACTGCAAGGTGGCGCCAGCAACAGTATTGCCATCAGTTATGTCTAGCATGCATTCATTCATGAGAAATCTATTTTTATACATATTTCCGTAATAAAAAACGGTGTGTACTTCTATGCCTCTATATGGATAGTGTGTTTCTGTTGGGATCTATACTGTACATATATGAATTAGACTTACAACATAAGTATTGAGTATCGAACAAAATTCTGGTATCGATCGATATCGAAGAATTCTGGTATTGAACCAGCACTACTACACTATTTGTTCACTAACCTTACTTTGTCTCTTCAAGTCCTTCTTTCTTAAATGCGGATAAAATACTTCTATCAACATTTTTATAACCACTCGGTAGCTTGAAAACTATTTTATCTGGTCTGAATCTCTTGAAGAGGATATCAGATAGAACTAGCAGTGAGGTTGTCAATGCTCCTCGTTGTCATCTCCCCATCACTCCCCATCACTCTCCATCACTCCCCATCACTCCCCATCACCCCCCATCACCATCAGTCCATCATTTAATGTTCTAACCTTTCCCTCTTTACTCCTTCATTCCAATCCCATGATCTTCCTTAGTCTCTGCTGCTGTCAATAAAATCCACATGATGGCACCACTGACTTTTGAGAACTGGTAGAATATGTGACAATGAAATATCTAATATATCTTCTCTCTGCCTCTCACTCTGTCCCCCTCTCTCTCCCCCTCCCTCCCTCCCTCCCTCCCTATCTCTCTCATATCCTCTCTGATGCAATGCTAACAAGGTATCTGTTGCAGTTGTTATAAATCCAATGAGCAGTAGACTTGGGATTGGAGGAATGATATCGGGTGAATGATGCATCCTCTGCTGACACAGACAACTAACTATAGCTAATAATCATCATACTTTCAAGTTTTGCCTATACTTTTATAGGCATGACATGGAGTTGCGGATGAATGAGAGAAGAAAGGAGGAAGTTGCCCACCAAGTACTGATCCAGGAGAGTTATCTGGAATCCCAGGAGAGACATGCCTACCGACTGGCACACCCGGCCTATGCTGATGGTCGGATCTGGTGAAACAAATCGATCACCGTCATCTCCTGCTGGGATACACAAATAAATATATCTTCTCTTCCATAAATGACTGTTATGTTTTACTGTTTGTGTAGTCTACGATGTTATAAACAAACAAGTTTATAGCTTATCTGATATTGTTTCCTTCATCTGCTTCTCATACATTTGAATGAATGTGTTTATTCCATTTATAAATGTTTTGAGAACTTTCAGGCATCCTTGTTACATAATTAGGTACACAGGTTATACATATGCAAACTTTTGTAATTGTACATTTTTCTCTTTCAAGCCAGCTGTGATATGAGGATTCTGTTTGTTATGGTTAGTAAACGTTGTTTTATAGTTTGATGCATGTGGATATGAATTATTGTCTGTTGAACTGTTCTGGTATCTTGATTCATCTTTGTGAACTAGTGGTGATGTTTTGCAATCATTGCTGCTTAATCAACTCAGACAATGTTACTGAACTTTGTCTCAGTTATATTACATGATAGAATGTGTCAATCCCATGCTTTTCATTTAATTTTTAACCTAGATCCAGACAAGTTATTGTTAAGCCTATATCCAGGCAAGTTGTTTTTCTACCTGCATCCAGACATTTTTTTAAACATTGGCCACTAACAAGTTAACAAATAGGAAACAGCAGTTGCTGATGTTTGACAAGAGTTTAAATTGTATCTGTATCTTTATCAAAAACCAAATTTGTTCAACATAATTGGCATACATTGACACTATAATAACTATGTCATATTATATAAGTTGGTTTATTATTGGATTCAGAGGACAAATACGTCTGTGTCCACCAAGGGTTGATATAGTCATATTCTGTATAGTTTCAACAACAACAAAAATAACTTTTGCAGTATACAAGTTGGCTTTTGATTTATTTGTGGATTCAGAAGGCAAATACTTGATTCCACCAAGGGTTGGTGGAGATATAAACCACTGGTAACATAAGAATGTGTGGAGCGGTGCATTGTGCTTTTGCATGATGGCTGCACATCTTAAATTAGACAGTGAGTTGCATTGTTTGTCACTTGATGTCTCACTGATCACTGATCATGAACAATATTCATTCCATCTTGTACATGCAATCAACTGGATTAGAATATGCAATAAAGGTTGTTGAACTTTTTTTAATTGTTCTGCTTAAGAAGAAAACAACTTTGAAATATCAGTAATAGTTTTAGCACTTGTCAATAATATATTTTATGATTTTTGTAAATATACAGTAGGGGAGACTGGGGCTCCATGCCCACCTTACTTTCAGAAGCTGATAACTACAAGTCTTTCACCAACATCATCTTCGCAAGCCAGGGGTGTTTGCCATGCAAAACTAACCCTGGTTCATCCCCTACGCAAAGTGCGGAAGTTAGCTTAATCAAACTAGTAATTGACTTCGCCAGTCGCGACTGTACCACCCGCAAGAACAGATTAAATACCCACCCCAAGACGGATAAGCGACTTCTGGGAATTCCAATATATAATGACCCGTTCGCCCATTAGCATGAGCAGCTGAGTGGTATTGTGTATTCAAATAATTGCTTCTACTTCCTAAACATTGCATGTAACACGAGCTATGGTTGGTTGAAATTAGTTTTATAGGCTGAGCTTAAATTCAGAGTTTCGCAAAGTGATCACCCAGGGAGTACTGCTGGCTGGCACTGACGTAATCAGCAGCAGCGACCCCTGGCGCGCTAGGATGGCCAACATGGCTATCCCACTATGTGGAATGTGATGGCTTTCGTACCCCTACAACAGGTCGACAAGTCAGGCATTTGCTAATTGAAGATTTTGTTAAAATCAACATGTTAGGTTTTGAAAAAAATTGCACAACACTCTATTCAACAACATAGAACAGTCAGCAACATAGAACACAACTGATTCATTAAGATGCTTAATGAAGGCAAATAGCAGCAGGTCCTTTGCTTATGATCAGTAATACACGCACACACAATGGAGATCATAACAAATTATAAAGTGTATATGTAAATGACCGGGGCTTCCATTTTATCACCCATAGACATCTACCCAGCTAAAACCTTTCTTCGGATAAACTAGTGTTGTAACAAAATTACACTTCGTTTTATGCGTATAAAGAAGTATGTCACACTTAAAAAAATTACTTATGTGTGTCTGAAACACTTATTTAATTAATTTGAACAATTCTCAGGCGTCTGCAGCGACGTTGTCTATGTGTGTTTTGTATACCTAGAGCGTACACCAGGTGAAACCACCTGTTATAATATAAAGTAACAAACAAACAAACAATCAAAATGATCATGGTGCTCCTAAGGTCATAGAGCCCCGGTCTCCCCTACCGCATGTAAACGGAACTGTGGCGGTCTCTTGTGTGTGAAACGTGCAACTAGTCGATGGGGCGGGTGGCTCCCTCTAGTGAAAATGCTGTAATTAAACGCGCGATCTCAGTGCCGGAAGTTATCGATTAGTTTCCAGTGCACGGACGTCCAAAAACATTGAGATGGAGAGTCATCAGCCGAGAGAAACCACAGATTGTTTTCAATGAAAACTATCGCGTTTGTGCGACACGTTAAGATGTCATAAAGAAAAGAGGCTGTGCATATGGCAGAGAAGGGCAGACCACGCACCCGGTCGTCGAGTAGCGACTCGAGCAGTACGGAGGAGGAGGAGAGACTGCGACGCCTGTTCCAGGTGTGCGACAGAGACGGCGACGGCTTGCTGGACGGGTGAGGGAAGCTGCTGCGATGTTATTTTGTACTGTCTCGGTGCCGATGTTTCTGTCGGTGGGATCGCATTGCAATCACACATTTGTCTATTTTGAAAGAAGGTTATTTTGTAAATTCGTAAATAAAATTGCTTGTTGATGTTGCCATATTGCGCCAGGCTGAGTATTGTGGCTCGTTTTGTAAAATTATTTTAAATAGACATAATTCATATTAATAATTATTTTAAATATCGGGTCATGAACTTTTGCTGGATCTTTGTTTCACAGAATAATTACGTAGCATAATCAAAATTGTAGAACGGTACAGTGGGACCTCGTTAATCCTAGCCCTAGTAATCCAGAAACCTACCTTAAACAGCATCTGGACATCATTTCATGTAAACAGAATGTCAAAATTTATGCCAGCATTCCCTATTACGTGCGTGATTCACATATCAGGAAAACTCATTAATCCGAACACATACACAGCAGACTAAAATAAAGTGTCCAGATTTTAAAATAAGGATCCACCGTACATACAAAGTTGAGGTCACAAGAGTTTGTTTCAGAGTACCAATCAACATGACCTAGAGCCTGCCTTTATTCCTCTATGACAATAATAGAACTTTGATATCTCTGAATTTCATACTCATATGGCATGATATGCCATCCATTCTGCTTTGCCCACAGGTCTGCCTTTTCCATATCAAGATCTATGTTGACGTATTACCAGCAGTACTAGTTACTATGACTACCTTAATTTTAGTTATATCTCTATTGTTCTGCTTTTTAGGCCTCAGCATTGTCTTATGAGTTGTGACTCATTACCTTGATATGCCTTGCCCAAACCAGTCAGTTTTAAATTTACTCTTTAACTTTAAGTCAAACCTTGTTTCCCAAGTGATGCCAACAAACTGCAAAGTTCTGTAAATTAATGTTTTAAAAATTATGTTATATTTTACTGGTTATGGTCCAGTGCTTGGGGGGGCATATTGCCTTGCTATAGGTCTAAATTAAAACCATTGAATTGGCAGTGCCGATAACTGGCAACAAAGATTTGTGTTGCATCCCTAACCCTAGATTTAAAACAATACGTACCAACTGCTTTACATGTGCATTCCATAACATATAATCTACATATGTTGTGGCTGAGATTCTTGCATTTCATTCACTGCAGGTGAAATGCAGGCCTCTTGCAAGTCTCTCTGTTTCACATAAATGCTGTATTGAAACAGGTGACATACCAAAGTCTTTGCTATGTCTGGATGCATGAACTGTTTAGGAAAACATACCTCTGGCTTGAATTGTGCAATAACAAGTAATTTAAATAATCTATCTATAGTATCTTTCTATAGACACATTCAAGGCATGAATCAGGGGTTCAGTTGAACTACTCCGAGCCATTCTGTTTGTGTCCAGTTACATTCCGCTGCTCATGCTGCCTGTTGGTGGATGAGAGACAAGAGATTGCTGGTTTGATATGATTCATGTCAATGAATGGCAGGTAATTGACAGGTAATTCAAATCCTGACTGAGTTACTGATGTTGTCAATGAATGCCAAATATGACAACTCTGGAAGTACCATGGTACATCAGAAAGTCTGAAACTTGGTTTTACCTGCAGCTGTTGTATCTGTCATACTTTTGTTTATTACCTGAACTCAAGCTCCCGAGCCATCTGCACTATGTCCATGTGTGATGTTGAATACACTATCTAAATGCGTTAAATCATTTGACAATCTGGCCAGTCTCAACTAAATTACTTACTTTAAAAAAAATAGATCTGCAAGAATAAACTGAGCCATGCCATGATACATATATTGCAAATCTGCAATATATTTATATATCATTTTAGAGAAACTGTTTATTTACACCACTTAAATTGTTTCTGCACATGTAAGTATTATTAAGTAAATAATTGATTATAGTCTCACTCTGTGTATACATGCATTAAAATAAATACTAAATATACAAAGCAAGCATTGCATACAACTGCCACACATAGACTATCCAAGAGAGAGTTATGAGAGACTAATAATATGAACATAAAAAAAACAGAATTTAGGTACACATAAAAACAGACCTCTGCAAAATATGGTAGATAAGTATTGAGAACACTTTCTGAAAGTTCTGTTTCGATACTTTCAGTTGCCATGCCAACAGTCAGTAGTAATCTACTTTACAGAAGCAATCTTCCTACATACCAAGATGACAAATGACACTTAAGATTACTGAACATAGAGAATGCCTCTAATCATGGCCCATGGCCACATTTTAGAATGGCCTGAAACTCTGTTTCAACCATCTCAAATTACGCGTTCCACTTCTGTCAACAGTGCTAATATTCTCATTGGTAACATTTAATTACTCTCAGGAAATTACTGCGCCACAAGCTGTAACATTTTATGTCCATGGTGATGTGTTGGATTGCTCTACAAGGCCTCTGTGTGTAATGGCAAGAGAGCACAGTTCAGGGCACCTCTCCTGTATGTTTGTATGGTCAATTTCACTCAGTCATAGGATGACTCCAGGCTGCTGTATTTATGATTGCCACCCAGTGAGGTCTTGGTGGGAATGGCTTCTCTTAGCACATGTAGATTGGCTGCCAATCTGCTTCTCGGTTTCCAGAATTGTTCGGAAATCTTTATATTCATTTAATGAAAAAAAATGTGACTAACAAGATCCATTTGCAGCATGGTATGTTAATAAAGAAGATTTGTTATTTCTGTTAAATTGGTTTAATTCTTAATTATTGTAGTTCTATGGTTTCATTGTTCAGTATAAATATATATTCTGGAGAAACTGGAACTGAAGCAACACATAACCCTAAACAAATTGGATAAATACTCAGTCATAAAATGACTATTACTAGCAGTTTTAAAAGTGAAATATTGTTTCTACGTAGCTTTCTTCTTTGGCTGAGCATCTATCCCTTTCATGTCGGGAACTCTGGATGTAGGCACTGACTCCAGGCTCCAAGGGAGAAATTGATGTCTTTCTTGAAATGTTCTCCAGTGGTTGTAAACCATTGCCTCAGGTAGTTTGTTCCACTGTCTGTGCGAATGATCTTTTATGGCCAGCTGTGTTTGATGGTGGAATTGCCACAGCAGCTGTGGTACAAAGTTTGAATAACATTTTATGTTAATATAGTTGCATAGTCCAGTTTGTAATTAAAACCAGAACTTAATCATCAGGGGTTATATTACTTAGTTTGAACATTAAAAGCAGATGTTCGAGTTGGTTTTAACCATAATGGCTTGAAAATAAAACAGGGCTTAAGTGTTATATATTACTCATTTATGTGATGTAGAACTTGTACCAGATAGATGCACATCAAAACAAATCTTTGCACATATTCAAATAAATTAATGCACATAATTGTTTGACATACAAAACAAGTGATAGTACTGAAGGCGAAATTAAACACAGACAGATGTAGGACATGAATGTTTTGACTAGAGATAGCAGGATAAAAGCAGACAGTCCTTTGGCACCACCTGCTGTGGGCGCAAGTAAATGGAAGCCTTGTGTCTGACAGACTACAGTACTTTTTAGGCAGTGATTGTGTTGTCTGTGACAGTAGTGGTGCTACCAGGGTATACAGTTACTCAACCCTGTCACCCTTGTGTATAGACAATCCACCAACGGGAACATAAACATTGACCAATGGTGACACAACACAGTGGTCACTGGTGTCTGTCTGGCCTCTTGCATGTCTGTGGTGCATGTAAAACAGTTGCATTGAAATTTAAGTTACAGGTACTCGGTATATTTATGAATCATGATGTGATTCACTGCTGGCTGGGTTCTATGTTAACTACTGCAGATATATACTTGTCCCATTAGAGAACTAAATGAAACGTGGTGGGCTTTAGTGTAGCAGCTCCTAGCATGCAACTGAGGTATTGCACACTTAATGGTGCACATGAGTAACATTAGATATATACAGAGCAGGCTGCAGTGTAGTCATTTTTTTGCTGGGGGTGCATTTTTGTGTAGATATCCTACAAACATGCGTCACATTTTAGCCAGAGTATCAAGCTTAACGAACTCAAGATGGGATAGTGTTGGAGATTTTTCATTGGTAAGGGACTGAGGGTTATGTTCGAAGATTTGTGTGGTCAAGGGGGGGTAGTGTTTTTGACAAAATTGTTACTCTCCCATTACACCCCTGCCTACAGGCCTGCAGTGTAGTGTGCATCAGTATCGTAATACTTTACGGATAATATTTTGTTAACCAAATTAATAATTAATTTTAATATCATATTTTAACACTCTACCCGTGATTCTGTACTACAAGTTACTTACTCCTTATGAAAGAGTTGTGTGCAATGTAACTGGGTGTCATAGATATAATTCCAAAATTGCATGAAGATCTTTGTATGTAAATACTTCTCAACTGTATTTAACTACAAATGCAACTGTGCACTGCAAATTTTGCAATGCTATACTGTTTTTTTTAAATATGGCCGACCAAGTAACACCATGAATAGAACTGTTCTACCTACAAAATCAGGTTTGTTATAAAATAAAACCCTTGCTTATTGGGGAGTTATGGCCTTGGGTGTATAATTAATTCTTTGGTGTAGCCATCCATGGAGATAGGATTTCAAGTGTTTTCTGTATTAGTCCTCTGCAACAGGTGCAGTTGAAATGGCAGGAAGCTTATGACATGAGTCCATAATTCATACACCTTGTCTTTATTCAGCTTTTGTAAAGCAAGTGAGGAACTGAGAATGTTACACTTACGAAACCAACACAGTGAAATAAATCAGTTTATTATAATCCAGGGTGTTTGGTGGTAATTGTGAGATGTGACACAAGTTTACAGAGGGATGGGATGACAGGAAGCAGTGAGCTACTCACTCGTAAATGTTCTTGTGTTTGTTTTGTTCTGTGCTGCTTGTTGGCCAAATAATTCCAAAGTATCAAATTGTGTTAGCGTTAACTGTGTAATTTGAAGAGGTGAGTACAGGACACTGGCCATCACTCTGTCAGTCAGGACACATCACACATTCGTGTTGGTGATCTCAATGGGGATTGCACAAGGGGGGGTGCATGTGTGTATTAGTACTATCACGTGTGTGTATTAGTACTATCACATGTGTGTATTAGTACTATCACATGTGTGTATTAGTACTATCAAATGTGTGTATTAGTACTATCACGTGTGTATTAGTACTATCATGTGTGTGTATTAGTACTATCACGTGTGTGTATTAGTACTATCACATGTGTGTATTAGTACTATCACGTGTGTATTAGTACTATCACGTGTGTGTATTAGTACTATCACATGTGTGTATTAGTACTATCACATGTGTGTATTAGTACTATCACATGTGTGTATTAGTACTATCACATGTGTGTGTTAGTACTATCACATGTGTGTATTAGTACTATCACGTGTGTGTATTAGTACTATCACGTGTGTGTATTAGTACTATCACGTGTGTATTACTGTTGATAGGATGTGTTAATAGTTTCTGGAATCATCTTCACTAGATCTATTTGAGATACTTGAAAATACACACACACACACACACACACACACACATAGACGGACACACACGGACACACACACACATATATCAGCCATTCCAAGCTAACGTATACATCATACTAATTTTTACAATTTTTTTCAAATGTTAGTATGAGTTGAAAACTGGAACTTTTTACAAAGATATATATTTGGGGGTAATAAATATAAAATATCCCATGGATAATATATAACTTCCTTCCCATTGCAATGGTCCAGTGCGGCACACCCCTCCAAATGCCCTAAAATATAGCAAACGTGCATAGGTTTTTGAACAGTGATTTTTCCATGGAAAGCTTCATCTGGCCACACTAAAATTGGCAGCTAAAAATAGCCAACTGCGACACTATTGCAACAGAGTAGATTTGGTCTGACAGTTGCTCACAGTTTTTGAGCTGAGAAGACGCACTCTGCCTCATTTTGATATCATGGACCTCACAAAAGTAATTATTTTGTTTGATTTCCTTGAAAATATATAGTTTAGAAAAAAATCCTTTATGTTTGTAAATCTCCTAATATTAAACTAACTAGGGCTGGCATAATGTATAACGTAAATGCTGTAATGTAGTTACAAAATCTAGCAAGATCTGTCACAGACGTCACACTGATCTGTCACAGAAGTCACACTTATCTGTCACAGAAGTCACACTTATCTGTCACAGAAGTCACACTGATCTGTCACAGAAGTCACACTGATCTGTCACAGAAGTAACTCTGATCTGTAACAGAAGTCACACTGATCTGTCACAGAAGTCACACTGATCTGTCACAGAAGTCACACTTATCTGTCACAGAAGTCACACTTATCTGTCACAGAAGTCACACTGATCTGTCACAGAAGTCACACTGATCTGTCACAGAATTCACACTGATCTGTCACAGAAGTCACACTGATCTGTCACAGAAGTCACACTGATCTGTCACAGAAGTAACTCTGATCTGTAACAGAAGTCACACTGATCTGTCACAGAAGTCACACTTATCTGTCACAGAAGTCACACTGATCTGTCACAGAAGTCACACTGATCTGTCACAGAAGTCACACTGATCTGTCACAGAATTCACACTGATCTGTCACAGAAGTCACACTGATCTGTCACAGAAGTCACACTGATCTGTCACGAAGTAACACTGATCTGTAACAGAAGTCACACTGATCTGTCACAGAAGTAACACTGATCTGTCACAGAAGTCACACTGATCTGTCACAGAAGTCACACTGATCTGTCACAGAAGTCACACTGATCTGTCACAGAAGTAACTCTGATCTGTAACAGAAGTCACACTGATCTGTCACAGAAGTCACACTTATCTGTCACAGAAGTCACACTGATCTGTCACAGAAGTCACACTGATCTGTCACAGAAGTCACACTGATCTGTCACAGAATTCACACTGATCTGTCACTGAAGTAACACTGATCTGTAACAGAAGTCACACTGATCTGTCACAGAAGTAACTCTGATCTGTAACAGAAGTCACACTGATCTGTCACAGAAGTCACACTGATCTGTCACAGAAGTCACACTGATCTGTCACAGAAGTCACACTGATCTGTCACAGAAGTCACACTGATCTGTCACAGAAGTCACACTGATCTGTCACAGAAGTCACACTGATCTGTCACAGAAGTCACACTGATCTGTCACAGAAGTCACACTGATCTGTCACAGAAGTCACGCCACACACGTATTTGGTTTTTATTTCCTAGGAATGACATGATGTAGAAATGTTTGACATGTTTATGAATCTGCTACCACAAGCATGCCCAAAGTATAATGTATGTGCTTTATTGTAGTGTGTAAATGCACAACAAAGTCAGCCAAGGGAGTCATGCTGATTTGCCATAGAAGTCACGCTGTACATTTCAAGGAACATATAAACTTAGTTAAGCATGCATGATCATACAAATGATGCACTCACTCAGGGAGAAAATACAATCATGTGGGTGTTTGTTGAATGCAAAGTTAGTAGCAGGACATGAGCTAAATATTTCCAGAAAAGCAAATATGGGAATGTTTTAAGTTAACAAAAGAAGAACAGCTAGAACTTGTTTAGAGGAAGGAAACAGATCTATTCAACAGTGAAACTAGGAACAGAAAACTTCTCAAACCTTAAATTATGTAATACAAGATAAATTTACAATGTACGTTATTCAGTAAATATTTATTATCATAACCCTCACTACATTGTGCGTGTTATTAACATGTTCCATTGTAGATTTAGTTAATGCACAGTTCTTGTATTAAATTGATTTTCCTTCTGGGTGCTGCAGCTAAATGATAACGATGTTTGTCTGAATTTCCTGAACAGAAGTGGTAATCTCTACAACTGACATCCCTTCGATGATATCATATATGTGTAATACCAACCCCGGATATAATTAATACATTATATTTAATAATAATAGGGGTAAACCTTTTCTGCTCTGCACAGTAGGAAGACAGGAAAAAACTAGCTTTGAGCAGAGATCAAAACTGTTTATTTCAAGTAGTGACAAGAATAACTGAGCCTACACCACTCTTTGAACTGTAATTCATGCAACATTTTATCGTTCATTTACTTCATATATACACATTAAACACACACCCTAAATTAAACAGCTGTTCATGGTCTTTGAAATAACTGCTGGAATGGCTGATATATATATATATATATAATAAATATTGTTGCCTGTGTGTTTAAATGTGTGTATATATATATCAGTGTTTCAGTGAGGACCTATAGTACATGTGCAGTCTGTTTCAGTGAGGAACTGCTGGAGTACATGTTTGGTCTGTTTCAGTCATGACCTGGACTAAATGTGTGGTCTGTTTCAGTGAGGACCTGGAAAAAATGTGCGGTCTGTTTCAATGAGGACCTGGAGTACATGTGTGGTCTGTTTCAGTGAGGACCTCAAGTACATGTGTGGTCTGTTTCAGTGAGGACCTCGAGTACATGTGCGGTCTGTTTCAGTGAGGACCTAGAGTACATGTGCGGTCTGTTTCAGTGAGGACCTCGAGTACATGTGCGGTCTGTTTCAGTGAGGACCTAGAGTACATGTACGGTCTGTTTCAGTGAGGACCTAGAGTACATGTGCGGTCTGTTTCAGTGAGGACCTCGAGTACATGTGCGGTCTGTTTCAGTGAGGACCTAGAATACATGTGCGGTCTGTTTCAGTGAGGACCTGGAGCACATGTGTGGTCTGTTTCAATGAGGACTTGGAGTACATGTGTGGTCTGTTTCAGTGAGGACCTCGAGTACATGTGTGGTCTGTTTCAGTGAGGACCTCGAGTACATGTGTCGTCAGCTGAACATGGATGATGCAGTGGAGGAGATCATGCAGCAGCTGGGGGCGGACGAGCATGGCTACATCTCATTTGAGGAGTTCTCACAGTGTCGCATGCGACTTAGACACGAGATTGAGCTGGAAACGCACAGAGACTGTGAGGAAATCATTGGTGAGTTGTCTTCTGTCATGCTTCTGGTTTTTTTCTGTACATGATGCCAATGTTGTCATCTCTTACTGGAGTTATCAGCATTAGATATTGCTCTACCATCCGAGTAAGTGTGCACACGCACACACATACACATGCATGCATGATACACAAACATTTACAAACACTAACACACTTACACACACAGACAGACACACACACCTATTAGTATTTAACAAAATAAGAGGAGAACTTATTAAGGAGGAAAATAAAAAAAGTGGTAAACAATTCCTAGAATGAACCATGGCTTAATCTGAAATGTCTGTAAGGAATTCCTCATTTAACAAGCCCAGAGTGAAGTCAGTGCACAAGTAAAGGCCAAACATTTGGTAAACAAATTTGGAAAGAGAAACACAGTTGTATGTTACAAAGGTTCTTTTTGTGTGCACAGGGGTAATGAATATCTTTCAACATGCAACATTCCCATGTTGTCCCTGGAATGCCCACCCTCCATATATTCAGTAGCGATAACCAGCTTTATTTAATATTTATAGCCAAGTTTTGGAATGGACATGCCGCTACTATTGAAACTTAAAAACTGTCAGTCCTGCTCCATGAATTAGGGGCTAAAAGAGAACACTGAAACCCTCTGCAGGCTCTCTTTTGGTCATAGACTTGTACAACTAGAGCTGATGGTTCTTTTCCTAGTTTTGTTACTCAACGAATCAATGTGCATCCTGATTTGTTTTACCCCACATTACATTTAATGTGTTGTAGTACATGTACCAGGCTTTTATTCTGGAATTCGTTGGAGCTTAAAAGGACTGATACAGAAGGACATAACTCAGTCTGTACATCCAGCCATTAACTTAAGCCAGCTGTACTGAGGAAGCAAAATGATCACATAGTTAGGTGGGGTAGGAAAAATAGAGTCGATAAAAAAGCAGACCCCTTTGACAGACGCGTTCTGGGCAAATGCAAATCCTTGTGGTCCATCATCACTGGCTGTTGGTGACGTGAACGACATCGGTTAAAAATTAGGTTTTAATTGAAGAGATGATATCACACTTAGCACAGGAATTTTGTTTGTCGGATAGTTTGCACCAGTATTATACCATATGCTGTGAACACTGCTTTGGTGGTTATCTGTATTGTGTAGTGTAGTCTGTTCATTGTCCAGTAGGAGTCAGCACTGACTTATATCTGCATTCATGAAGCTAGACAAAGACCTGTTATACCACTCAAGTGATGGCTTGTGGCAGTAGCTTTCATCATAGAGGTTGTTGTGTTTTCCACTAGTCAGTAGCCAGGCTGTTACAGCTGCTCAGATCATTCATAATGGAATGTTCCAGTTCTAATTTTTTCCAGATTTTTGTGATGTGATGTTCATGGGAGAGCAATACAAGTGTGGAATTGAACCCACACCATGTCCCTGACGGCCTGACATTGTATGGGTGTGATAGAAAAAATAATAATATTTAATTATAATTATTATTGAGTTGTGTATGTGTTAACATTTTGTAAAACTCCAAAGTTAACAAAAATTGTGTACCTTTCTTTAGAATAATGAGACAAATATTGCATGGACAGAGGCCCCCCACCAACCAATTGTTTCATTAAAATCAAAAGTGTAACTTGCGCTTGGGTAGCATCTTGAAATATATATATATTTATAAATATCTGTCAGATAAGACATTAAAATGTGCAAGTCTCTTTTACGTCGTGTAAAAGGGAAGTGAGACACCCATAAAGGGGGTAAATGTGTGACCTGCTGTGGACTCACGGTGTGCAGTGATACCAAATTATGAGACATAACCTACAGCTGCTGTTTGTCATTGTGCAGGTCAGCCAACCGAGACTGTCACGCTCTACCGACTTCTCGACAATCACGACCCTGGCTTAGTGCAGCGGGCAGCCAAAGCCCTGGACACTCATCATGTAACTGACTTCCTTGAAGTCGCAAACTCGGTGAGTGTTTTGTTCGATTTGTCTGTAAAGTAAATGTAAGTTCTTATATAGTGCAGTATCCAGTCCTCAGGACTGCTCAAATCGCTTTACACTTTACTCTCTGGCAAACCTGTTCAATCGAACACCATTTTGACTTCTCTAGGAAGCATCCAGCCATGCTGCAATTAATGCGTGAAGACTATTCGTACACAAATATCCACCACTGTCTGTAGCCAGGTACTCATTCATACAGCTGAGTGAACTGAAGCAACATAGAGTTAATGGACTTGCCCAATGTTTGAAACGACAACACGGGATTCGAACCCGGGGTCAGATGAGATTTGGACCCGGGTGATATTTGGACCCGTGGGTCTAAATATCATAGTGAAATATGGACACACCCTATGATATTTTGACCCCCCTTTAAAATATACTAATCGTTATATTTGTTTTTATACATACATGTGTGTGATATCGTATTACAAGTTCATAGCAGGTTTGTGTTTGTATATCCAGGTGTCTGTGGCACATTACTCCCTATGTCAGAAGGTCACAATAAACAAAATTGGTATACAATTCTCAACAATTATACATTTCATGTCTTGTTATAATATTCAGTGGCTTCATCCTTACAATGTCAGTGGAATATAAACACTTGCGGAACTAACATGTGATTTCAACAATATTCAAAATTAAGATGGGGGGGGGGCAAAAAATATCATAACATGAAAAATGCATCCGTGTCTACAACTTTTGTTACTGAATTACTAAGGTGCTAAGCTACATTCAATAATCGGAATTAGGAGGCTAAGTCAAAATATTGTAGCACAAAAAAATGGATGCGGGTCCAAATATCATAATGAAATATGGTCCCCCCCAGACATTTGTACTCCTTTAAAAATAGTAATCATTAGAATTATTCCCTATGTAATCTATATATGTGTGTGTGAAATTAATTATGTATTAAACTTTTTTAAAGTGGGTACACATTTGGGCAATAACTATTCTAATAGGTCGGGGGTCCATATTTCGTTATGATATAATGTGGGTCCAAATACATAAAACTTGAAAAGGCGATACAAATGTTGGGCACTCATTAATCTCACAGGTAGGGAGGGAGCCCATATTTTGCTATGAAGTAGAAATATGGACCCATACCTTAGATTAGTGAGTGCCCAAATTTGGATTTGGACCAGTTGTAGAGAAATATGGACACCACACTGATGAGATTAGTGAGTGCCCAAATGTGACCCTCCATTTAAAGAAGTTTAATATATTTGGAATTGGACCCACCGGTCCAGATATCATTGCGAAATATGGACACCCCACCTACAAGATTAGTGAGAACCCAGCATTTGTACCCCATTTTAAAAAGTTTATGTGATTAGTGAGTGCCCAAATGGTTACATATTACGTTAGAAAAATAAAAAACTCTAGCCCAAAAAGCAGCCTACAATGAAATAATTGGAATATAGATTACTATGATACTATTTGGCTATGAAATTCTTGACTTTGTACATGTCACTTGACATTTTGGAGAGTGAGTACTTTCATCATAGGGTGGGTACTTTTCATACATCATGATGGTATTTGGAACCGTGGGTCCAAATTTCCTGTGGCATGAGGTTCTCTCAATTGAGCGTCCGCTGCTCCACAATTCTGTACATGTCTGTAAATGTCTGTACATGTCTGTACATGTCTGTACATGTCTGTACATGTCTGTACATGTCTGTACATGTCTGTACATGTGAGTGTGTGCAATCTTACAGCCTTGGTAGATTACCAGAGTGTCAATTTGCTTTAGATTCACAGCTAGTGGTCTTTGCCAGTAAACTTGTTGATCCCAGATCTAATGAAAGGGAAACATGTTAATTTATGTGTATTGTAGCTAGGAGACTTTCAGTTAAATGTTGTTCATACAAATGTTTTATTCAAAGACAGCAAGGTGTTTTGCTGTGTAACTTCCAGTAGGTTTGAGGATGTCCCAGTGCCCAAGAGAGCCATGCTGAGTTTGATAGATAGTATCAATGAGAGGCTGCAGAAATGGTAACCAGGTAGTAATTTCCTTGGTTCACACCAGTTGAGATGTTGGGATTCTCCAGAAGGTGGCTTAAGATAGGTCTCATCTTCTAAGCATTGGTCTGAGCTGCTCATATGAGGTGCCTGTCTTTACAAAGACTTTCTCAGCTGTTTGCATCCACTTTTAAAGTAATACAAAATTAAAGCAGTTATTCCTTAGAAAGCAAAAACTTTGCAGAACCCACTTGCAGTGTTAATAAAAAACAATGTTAAGGTGGTCCCCCACTTTAGTGTCTGTGCCTTCTGTGTAGGGGTGTCACTGCAGTGTGAGGGTGTTACTGCAATGTGGGGGTGTCACTACTGTGTGGGGTGTCACTGCAGTGTGGGGGTGTCACTGCAATATGGGGGTGTCACTACAATGTGGGGGTGTCATTGCAGTGTGGGGGTGTCATTGCAATGTGGGGGTGTCACTACAGCGTGGGGTGTCAATGCAATTTGGGGGTGTCACTGCAGTGTGGGGGTGTCACTGCAGTGTGGGGTGTCACTACTGTGTGGGGTGTCACTACAGTGTGGGGTGTCACTGCAATGTGGGGGTGTCATGGCAGCATGGGAGTGTCACTGCTGTGTGGGGGTGTCACTGTTTCCTGGGGGTGTCACAGCTGTGTGAGGTGTCACAGTTATGTGGGGGTTTCAGCAGTTCTTGTTGTTCTCAGTAAAATCTAACTAACCTATCCACAAAGTGTTATATTCATCAAATTTAAACATTGTTCTTTGTATATACATTACATGTGTACGTGTGTGTATGCGTA
Organism: Escarpia spicata; assembly: GCA_963995525.1. NCBI lineage: Eukaryota > Metazoa > Annelida > Polychaeta > Sabellida > Siboglinidae > Escarpia > Escarpia spicata. The sequence continues at coordinate 2,633,836 of OZ023208.1, forward strand.
GGTGTGTGCGTTTCTGTCTGTGTATGCACCATACTATAAATACTGTGGCAACTGAGTAACAGACAATCTTATAACAAGGAACATAATTTGACCTTCCTGGAGTTATCCCATGAGGTAATCACTTTGCTAGCAGCAATCAGCACGGCTAGGCATATGGCAAGGAGTGAGATTAGTGAGTGATGCAGGCAGTGATAGGACAGCCAGAGACTGCCACTGTGTCTGGGGAGAAGTGACTGGGGGAACAGAGAGGGACCAGAGACATGTCTTGTTGACAGATTTACTTCCAGCTCTTGTTGTGTTTACATGTATGTAGGATCATCCTTATGTGCTGGGTTAAGGTATGTGTGTCTGTGTAATATATACACACACACACGTGGGACGTAGTTATTGGCAGAGAACTTTGGAAGTAGACAAAACATCGCCAGCCCAGATTTCTCAGACGAACCTCCTGCAAGGGTGCAGGGCGTACATTCGTGCCCTGCGTGATACCACCCTGAGCAGTTCTCAGACGTGACAGGTGACAGCCATATCTAGTGTCGAGTGACAACCATAAAAGTACAGCCTCGAAACTATAACGATGCTCCAGCTCACTCGGGGAGAAGCCATTATTTATGCAGGAGAAGGCATTATCTGTGTTGGTAGATTAGTTTTTGGCACTGCTGATAGAGATTGTGAGGCGACGCTGGCTCGGAGTCTCGGATACGGAGGCTGCTGTGTGCCAGGATGTCTTTAGACGGCAGTATGGCAAAGACATGGAGTAGAAGTAATTATGTCTGTTGAGTTGGACCGTACTACGGCACCCCGGGGGCGAGGGTGGTGGAGAACGGGGTCACAGTCACGGTCGGCTTCCTGTTCCGCTGTCCCCCACTTCCCCACAAACATCACCTGGCGCTACCTTCACGTGAAGAGCTTCCCGAAGAATGTGAGTTCATTTCCTGTTGTTCACTGTACATGTTTACTCTTGTTCACTGTACATGTTTACTCTTGTTCACTGTACATGTTTACTCTTGTTCACTGTACATGTTTACTCTTGTTCACTGTACATGTTTACTCTTGTTCACTGTACATGTTTACTCTTGTTCACTGTACATGTTTACTCTTGTTCACTGTACATGTTTACTCTTGTTCACTGTACCTGTTTACTCTTGTTCACTGTACATGTTTACTCTTGTTCACTGTACATATTTACTCTTGTTCACTGTGCAGACCCTGGGGCCCGATACTCAACTTTAAAATCACACTGGCTACTCTAAAACAATTCTGGCCCTCATCTTTAGAAATTCTGACAGTGCAAATGTTGTTGACATTCTAAGTCTAATAATAATTATGTTTCTTAACATGCTAATGTTAAAATATCCAATTAATTAAGCAAAGTATAACATATTTAGGGTGTAAAATACAGTTTCAAACAATGAAATAAAAAATGTTGGGACCACCAACATTTGAGTGGGACCACAAACTTCACAAAGTTAAAGGTCCTGTTGACCATGTACATGTACCTTCCAGCTCGGGGATAGAACGCTGCCTCTGCCCTTCAAGGTATGCAGGTGCATGTCTCTGTGATGTTAGATTTGTTTGAATGAATCTGACACGTGCATATGTTGAACGAGTCAGAAGATTTGCTAGATCTGCGGTACCTGTGAACTTCAATTTGACAACTTTGGAAAACTATTTAAATGAACAGACCATCTGGTGCCATTACACAGTGATTGCTTTGCCAACCGCAGTCAACCTGGAACAGATTAGAAGGTTTTTACGTGAAGTTTTGTGCTGGGATGTCCATTTGGTATATGGCAAATCAGTTCTGCCTCACCAGTGTACAAAACATATGTTACAAAAAGTTTAAAAAACAATTACTAATGCAGATTGAACAAGGTTTAACAAGATCGATGACTTTCTATGTAATAATAATAATAATGAATGGAATTACTTCTTCAACGCCAGTATCCAATGAGAATTCAAGCTCAATGGCTCGGCAAAACCAAGGGATTAAGCATTCTCGTTGTCAGAACAGAAGTCATCAACATATGGTTTTGATTGCTAAGAAGCTAAGGAGGATATATGCAGATTAAAAATGATAGGTTTTAAGATGACGGCAAAATGAAACTATATTTTACTAACTTACTGCTGATTGGGAGTAAGTTCCACACAGTTGGTGCAGCAACTGAGAAGGCTTGAGATTTCAGCTAAAGGAAAATACAAATCTGTTTGAAGTTTTTTCATCACCTAGTTATGTTAAAAAATGATGTAATGAAATAGGCTTGGACACCACGATTCACTTGAGGATGAATCTTTTATTGGAGTTGTTTATGCCAAGTTTAACTTGCAAGACTTCACCGCCTTTCCTGTCGCCACGGGTGGAACAAACTCTGTGGGAAACTGGGATTGCACTGAGACCTTAAAGTCAAGTCAAACAGGTGCCACATATCAGCTGACATTATAGCAGGCTAGCTTCTGTTCAAGGCATCTCTGATGTTTCAAGAAATAGGGCACTGTGTCATCCCCCCCCCCGCATCTGTTACTTCTATTTCTGGATAGTAATTACTAAAAAAATTGTGTCTGCAGATATGAAACATAGCACAGCTGTTTTTTCTAACAAAAGATGCATCAAAGTAACAAACAGTCTCTATATTGAACAATGTATTCTCTATAAATGAAATAATTTTGAAATTCCATAGTGATTTTGTGTTTTAAGAATCAACGACTTGGTGTGACACCAGAGTTATTATATCAACGATATACCTACTTGACACGAGAATGAAAAAACCCTTCCTAGTCTGCATTAATCTTCTGGTAATAAACAGGAAGAGTTCATCTGGTAGAATTGAAATGTTATATGATTGAGACTTGCGGGCTGCATACTGTGTGTGTATATATATATATATATATATATATATATAAACTCATGTGCTGGTATCTTCAAATTGGCTCCTTCACAGTTTCTGTGGTTTCTGTGGTAATCTATGTGGTGGGCTTGTGTCTGTAATTCTACTCCAGTCTGACAGGTTATCAACCCTACAGGCAGCAACGTGCTGCGTTAGCTTCCTAGAAGACAACATATCACCCTAGTAACATGCTGCGTCTTCTTTCCTGGCAGACTGGCAGACTGGTATATCACTTGTGAAGCTGCCATGTCTCTGTTTGTTTATAAGATAGAGCGATACCCAGCGCCCAAAATACATGAGTTGGAATGGAAGCTGGGGCAGTTCAGATGGTACTTAAGATGTTGCTCATAGCTCCCTTTCTGACATTCATTAGTGCATGTTTATGTTTCTATAAACGCAACGAAATACTGAGCTTTATTGTGCATCATTAATTATTTATCTGCAGACTACTAACATGTGCTTGGCTTATTACAAAGAACATATTTGGCTAAATGATTCACCAGTATCCCCGAAACCAGTCACACAGATTGTAGTATGAAGTTACTGATCTGATGTGTGCATATGTACATCTGTTCACAAAACTATGCATATTTTCTCCGATTTAAGATTTACTATTAAATTGTTCTGCATTTAAAACTCCTTACACAGTTAAATTAGCTCATTGCAAGATCATAATCTCTAGAGCCTGACTGTTTTTGACAACTTGAGTTTCAACTTGGCTGAGTTAAAAGTAATTTTGTAGTCTGTCAAATGATTTCATAAGAACTAAACAACACTATTTCACAAGCCATGTTGTAATGAATACAAGATAGTTTTCTTTTTTCTTGAAATGATTATAAAACGATACATAAAAAAAATTTGTATGATATGACAGATGCGTTGTTTTTGCTGGTGCCTGACTGGTGATAGGCTGGATGTTAGTTAATCAACTGCGTGGATAATCTCTATGCGCCCTGCCTTGCACGGAGTCTCTGACTCGTGATTCCGTTGTTAAAATATATCTATTAGCTCTCGTTTCGCTGCCAAAGTAGTATCAGTTGTCATGGAAACAAAGTGATACAGTGGTCACGTGAGGTGTGTTTTGCAACTTACGTCAAAACAAATAACCAGAATCACACTTGAAGTGACTGCATTCCTCGACTGAGCGACAACGCCAGATTAGCTCAACTAATGAAACAACCAACTGAATAGGATTTGGTTCCAGTTTGTAATGCACTGACATGGAGGTCTGTCGTTCTAGTCTGCATAATCCACTGCCGTCATCTACTCGAGTGTCTGCTTCTGTAATGCTGTGTCATATCAGTGTTCTCATGTTCATCTCGGTTTGAAATGGCTGTCCATGTAAAGTGCATTCTTTTTGGCTGATTTTCCATTTTAGAAAGAAGCTGTTTATGAATCTTGTAATGTTATTTCCAATGATATGTTGTTTTCCTAAAACCAATTTCACCTGGCAGGTTTCTAGTTTAACTGCACATGGGAAATATACGTCACTTATGGTGTGTGTGCGTGCGTGCGTGCGTGCGTGCGTGCGTGCGTGCGTGCGTGCGTGCGTGCGTGCGTGCGTGCGTGCGTGCGTGCGTGCGTGCGTGCGTGCGTGCGTGCGTGCGTGCGTGCGTGCGTCATGCTTGTGCAAGTGTGATCTCCATTTATGTTGTCACTACTCAGGTACAATCATTGGAAGTAATATTTGGAATCCGACTTAAATTAAATGTTTGAATGACATTGGTACCATACACCACAAAATGAAGTTATTTTGTCATGCCAGAATTTATAATGATGACATTTTATAACTGACTGTCTGCTCTTGCAGACAGTGTGGATTGTGACATTTTATCTTGTTTAACAACCAGTTTACCATAAAAATATCAATTTTATAGTTTACAGTTACCCACAAATTCATATAACTATTGATGTGCTGAAAGAATTTATAGTAATAAGTTTGAACAATTAACTTTGTATAGATAAAAAATCATTTTCAGTAACTATTACACATAGATCTCATATGCACTATGTCTATGAGTAATTTGTCTATATGAGAGACATTTGTCTGTAGAAAAACACTGGTCATGGCAAGAAATACCAGAATGAGTATGCTGAAACATATACATTTTTCCTTGATAACCATTGATTTTCTCTGGTACAAAGCCCAGAAAAACTACCTACGCACAGTCGTACACCTACACACATTTACCCAATGAGTTGTGACCAAAGCCTAACTAAAAATCAATCATTGGTCAGTTATGGCTAACTAGTCATAAGCCTGCAAAATATAACCAACTACCCAACCAAACCAACTTTGTTCTTTTCATTTGACATTATTCCGCATTAAGTTTTAGGCAGAATGGGGTTAATGCCTCAGACCAGAGTAGATTATTAAGAAGATGTTTGAGTATAAAAACATGCACCTCCCGAGGTTGTCATAGGAATTTCCACTGCCACAAAGTTTTGTGTTGAGGAGAATTTTTGTTTAAGGACGTGAATCATTTGAAACAGGAAATTTGTGTAGACTGTGATAATAATATTTGTATGGCTGTGTTGCTGGAGGGTGGGGTGGGAGTGGGGGTCAAATGTAAATAATATGCCACTGGAATGAAGTAATAGTTGAGGTTTTAGTGGCAGGTTTGTCACATACAACTGTACATAGCATTAAATGTTAATTTCTCCTATTTGTTTTATGTAATTCTTCTTTATGGATTTATTTATGAGGATATGCAACTTTAGAAACAGGAACATCTACTTCAACTGTAGCAGCAATGAAAACTGTTCAAAGAAACACTGAATGAATTCATGAGAACCACATTATGTGCAAATTGGTATTCATGCCACTGTATTGATGCTCCGTGGGACATTATAAAGTGGTTATTCATCAGGAACCTTGTGGGAGCGTTCTCATGAATGCATGTACCAGAACACAGCACACTATTGATGTTCACATTGAAATTGAAGCTAAAAGTCGGCCAAACAATTCCACCTTGCGCGCAAATTACAAATAATATTTAATAAAAACTGTACACATTAATAATTATTTAATCAGTAGCATTTTCGTCAATTGCTACAGTTTTGTTTTAGTGAAAATCAACATGGAACGCGTTCCTATAATTTGTGGCCCAAGCAAATGTGTCTTTGTACACAAGGGATCCGTAAGTCACCATCACACGCATATATGCACCATTTGCTGCCAACTAGCAAGTAGAAATTTAAGCCTGTGGATAACAAAAATGTTGTAATGCAAATGTGTCTTTTTCCATGTTTGAAAGTTACTTTTTTCAGGGTGCAAACATCTTTGATTATGTATAAAAAAAGCTGCCACTTTATTCATGTTATAAACCCTGAAATGAAACAATGATCTGCGATTCTGTTCCCATCAAGTCAGACAGCCCGAGACTGGCCCTGTATTGTGGTGCCATCTGGTGATCAACATAGACTACATAAGACAGATGTTGACTCACCTGAAACCAGTAATTCAACACCTACAGTGGTTGGCTGAACAGTTCTCAGGTAGATCTGTAGCATATTTGTGTGCCCGTCATGCCTATTTTGGGACATGTGTGCTTACACTTAGTGCATTTCTTGCATGTTTACAATACATGGAAGACTTTGAAATGGACATAAAATCAATGAAAGTACCAAGAATATGATAACTGCCAGTTGTACAATATTTTACTGTTGAGTATGTTACACGTGGACAAGAATTACAAGATTATACAGATTTCTTCAGAACAACTGGAATATTATTTGAGCCATGTAATTGTACATGTTTGTTCTAGGGTAGTTATGCTATGGGGTAAATATAGCAGCTGTGCGAAATTTCCGCCTCTGACATTTATTATGTGTACTCTGCATTGGCTGTCATGTTGACTTAGACTTATAGCGGTGGGGAATCTCTTCAGCTGCATGTTATAAATGTCTGATACTTGTGTTAGAAAACTTGTTCATCTTTGTTAGGTGCCTGGAGTGTTTCTTTATATGTTTGGTGTACATGTACTTAATTTAGTATTCATTACTGTGGTTAATTCTCTGTTACAGAATAGAAAGTGGCTGATGTTGCTTGGGTACTTATGTTTTAAATAAATGTGACATGGTTATCCAATGATATACAGATACAATATCTAATAAATGTAAATTCATAACCACTTGCACTGTGAATTTTGATTTAGCACCCATATTGTTGTATCTCTATTGTATTTGTAGTATTGTAGTGGTAAATATGCTTTATCGACACTCTGCAATGGTAGATTTTTAGACAATGCTCCCCATGCCTTGAATATTCCTGTGACTGATGTGATTGGTGGTGGGTCATTCAAACAAATTATATTTTCTTAGACGATATTAACATTATTAACTTTTCGTAAGCTGACATAACATAAGTACAGGGACTAATGCTCTTACCCCGGTAGTTGTTTGTCTTCTCAGATTCGCCTGTCCTGTCATTACAACTACAACCTTGTAATTACAACTACAACCTTGTAATTACAACTTCAGCCCTGTAATTACAACTTCAGCCCTGTCATTACAACTTCAGTCATATAATTACAACTTCAGCCTTTTAATTACAACTTCAGCCCTGTAATTACAACTACAGCCCTGTAATTACAACTACAGCCCTGTAATTACAACTTCAGCCCTGTAATTACAACTTCAGCCCTGTAATTACAACTTCAGCCCTGTAATTACAACTACAGCCCTGTAATTGGGAAAAACACATTTCAAATTGTATTCATTACAATGTTATTGTGGTTACAACATATTGGAAAAAACATTTCAAATTTATTTATTGCGATGTTATTTTTAAGTTCTGTATTTCTTACTCACACACATATATTTCTTAAATGGGAATGTTCTTAATAATAATAAGGTACATTTTCTTGGAATAACAACAACATTCAAGTCAATGATGATTGAAATATTGTTTACAATGCAGGAAGGATCCAAAGAAGGAATTCTAGGTAGGAAATTGTCCCTCGTGGGAGATATCCCTTGTGTTGGGGATTTTGTTGGCAGGGAAATCCTGAGTTAGGGACCTGAATGCTGCATGTATGAAGTTGACCTTTTAACACTGAGTTACAAAACACTATGCTTCTCTTAAACATGATACGATACATACATAATGCAACATCTCGTAACTGTCATAGCACAATAAAGCAATGGGGCACAGAATGACTGACCATTCATGTTTTGATCTTGCGACATGTTCGTTGCAACTGTATGATGTTATCAGTATTGTCTGGGAAGATGACTTTGGAAGGCATTGACCTGACAGGAAGCACTCTTTGTTGAAAGGTCACATTGCACTGAGGCGAGTCACTTTGATGTGTCTGGTGAATGCACAACTACAGGTTTCACTTGTATGTGTCGTACGTATGTTATTGCACCTGTATGCTGCACATATCTTGTCCATCCAGCATTGGTTTTTAAGACACACATGTGCACACACACACACACAATCACACACACACAAGTTCAAGATTTAAAAAAGTGTTCATCAACAAATCAATCTAGCCGTTCTTTTTTCTTTGAAATTGAAAACCAGTTAGACTTCATAACCCTTTTGTTTCAATGCACTGGTCTATTCTTGTGGTCCAAAAGATTTCAGTGTGGTAGATATGTTTTTAGTTTGTGTCTTCTGTAGTAGCATTTCACAGAATTCAAAAGTGCTGGAGTATTTGAACATTATAAAATATTACTTTGTTAGGATAATAAGTAAATTTTGTTTACCCGGTAGAAATGCTCTGTTGCTATTGCATAGAAACGTTAGGAAAATAATCCAAATTAAATGTGCATTGTTTAGTCAGGGTGCCATTTAGTTTAAAAGCAGAAGCTAGCACTTAACGGATAACTCTAAATGGATGTATAGCGTCACAGACTTCTTATCTCAAGTCTTAGGTAAAGAAACAATTTAACTCAATTTGTGGCATCCACAATGTGTGTTTGTTTTACAAACAATCCATCCCAACACCAGCCTGGTTGTTGTCAGTTTCTCTACCCTCAATGTTTGTCTAATTTTAACTATTTGTCTTATTGGTAGTCAATTACCCATCCATGCATACTGACATACAAGAAACTACAATACATTTAGTCAAGATTATATAATATTAATTTTATATATACACTACAGGTAGCCTAGATTAGACCCAATTAGTTTCTGCTAGACTTGGACATTTAAATTTAAAAACCAACTAACTGGAGGTAGCAGTGTATCAGTTAACGAATGAAAATAGTTGTACATTGCTTTTAAGGACAACAAAAATTGGGTTGATTGATGTTTAGATCTATAGTGGATGAATCGTTTCAGTAATATAAACAGTTGGTTTAATAAAGGTGTAGGCATACTTTTATTAAAATCATAAAAAATTAACGTTGAGCAATAGTGTAATAACTTGCAAAAGTATGAATAGCCAAAAGGCCAATTAAAGAATAATTTAAAAGTTTGATGATGATCCTGTGGACATTCCCACATGGCAAGAAAAACAGAGGGAAACAGATGAAAACATACACCAAGCTGATCTGCAAAAACTGATATATATGGAAGAGACAGTCCTTCCATCCCTGATGAACGATTGACCCATTCGGGGTAAGACCACATTGAGGATTCCTCTGCCATTACCTAGTTAAAGAGTTCCCTCGAAAATAGCATTTTGGTCTGATGTATGAATTTTTTTGAGCACTTTTACATGGGACATGTTGATCCAGTGAATACTGAGTGTACTATTGCATTAGATCTCTCACGGGGTAGAAATAAATGTGCACTTGTCACTCGAGTATTCGCACAGTGGCTATTTTGTGGAACACACCAATATTTCAAAATACGTCACCAGATTGCGGCAAAATTGAGGAGTAGCAGGTTTGGGTGGATTTTTTTCTGAAAAACGAGGTATGAGAATTTCACCAATTTCCCAGAGCACTTGTGTCAATGGAGGCTAAATATGCTGTGAAATTTCCAAGAAGATAGTTAAACAAACTTTGCAGGAAATGAAGGAAACGTTATAATGGCCACCTACGTAAAATCGAATGTGAACTTATCCCATATGGAAACGGCTCATCTAAGCTCCAAATAATTTTGAAACAAGAATCAATTAGGGCACTTTAACAACATCATAGATATTGTTAAATGTTCTTACTTTCCTATTGTTTTCTTGATGTATATATAGTTAGAATTTATTTTATTTTAAAGTTACTATTTCAGTAGTATTTATATGTTTTATTTTGTAAAGATGTATGTAAACAAGTGTCTAGTTGCAGTTAAATTGAAAGAATACTGCCTAGCACAATTTCGGAAAACTAACAACTTCCTTGGTTGTGATTCAATATGTTGTGTAATAATAACAGTAATCAGTAATTAGTTATGGGGTCTGTGTGGTGTAAACAAGCATTTTCTTGACTCCATTACAATTGAAATTGGGACATTGTCACAAATTTAACACAACACTCTCAATACCACTTTGATAGGCCAGGTATGTTTGAATGATACCTCCCTTGTAAAAGCAACATGGACCTAAATGATTCTCATATTTAACCATGATATTCTACACCATTAATATGTTCCTTTTTGTTAGTAAATAGTGCGGTTTGTGAGCTGATAGATTTTATTGGGTTATTTACGGTATCTGTAAATGGAGCATTTCATTCAAACAATGTTGCACATGTTGACTGTGGCCTTTGAGCCGTGCACACTATTGGTTGTTGCACCACCAGTTGGCAGACATGCTCTCAAGTGACAGACCACAGTGATAAGTGATCACTGTTGAGCTATAGTGCTTATCCAGCTCATTACTGCAGGCAGTCCTAGAGGCAGAATTAATCAGCAGCTCAGGTATGTAGCTACACAAGTATTTGCTTGGACTGTTGCATATCGTTTGGTCAACTACAATCACAGGCTGATGCAGCATCAGGCACTCATGGTCATGTCTTGTTCTTTGTACGTAGACTTGGTGCAGTGTTAACTGTTGTATCTCCATTATATGGTAATAGTGCTATGTTCGATCTGTCGATGAACATCAGATCTTTCTGCATGGTCCTGGTGTACTGGTATATCTACGTGGTGATAGTGCAATGCTACATATCTATATCTACATGGTCGTAGTGTGCTGGTATATTTATGTGGTGATAGTGCACTGCTATCACCACATAGATATACCAGCACACTACGACACTGCTATATATATATAGATCTATATCTACATGGTCGCAGTGCACTGGTATATCTATGTGGTGATAGTGCACTGCTATAAATATAGATCTATATCTACATGGTCGTAGTGCACTGGTATATCTATGTAGTGATAGTGCACTGCTATATATATAGATCTACATATATATGGTCGTAGTGCACTGGTATATTTATATGTGGTGATAGTGCACTGCTGTATATATATATAGATCTATATCTACATGGTCGTAGTGCACTGGTATACCTATGTGGTGATAGTGCACTTCTATATATATAGATCTACATCTATATGGTCGTAGTGCACTGGTATATTTATGTGGTGATAGTGCACTGCTATATATATATATATATATATATATCGATCTATATCTATATGGTCATAGTGCACTGGTATATCTATGTGGTGATAGTGCACTGCTGTATATATAGATCTATATCTACATGGTTGTAGTGAACTGGTATATCAAGGTGGTGATAGTGCACTGCTCTATATATAGATCTACATCTACATGGTCGTAGTGCACTGGTATATTTATGTGGTGATAGTGCACTGCTGTATATATAAATATAAATATATATATATATCTATATGGTAGTAGTGCACTGGTATATCTATGTGGTGATAGTGCACTGCTGTATATATAGATCTATATCTACATGGTCGTAGTGCACTGGTATATCTATGTGGTGATAATGCACTGCTCTATATATAGATCTACATCTACATGGTCGTAGTGCACTGGTATATCTATGTGGTGATAGTGCACTGCTATATATATATAGATCTATATCTACATGGTTGTAGTGCACTGGTATGTCTATGTGGTGATAGTGCACTGCTGTAGATATAGATCTATATTTACATGGTTGTAGTGCAATGGTATATCTATGTGGTGATAGTGCACTGCTGTAAATATAGATCTATATCTAGATGGTCGTAGTGCACTGGTATATCTATGTGGTGATAGTGCACTGCTATATATATAGATCTACATCTATATGGTCGTAGTGCACTGGTATATCTATGTGGTGATAGTACACTGCTATATATATAGATCTATGTCTACATGGTCGTAGTGTACTGGTATATCTATGTGGTGATAGTGCACTGCTACATATATAGATCTATATCTACATGGTCGTAGTGCACTGGTATATCTATGTGGTGATAGTGCACTGCGATATATATAGATCTATGTCTACATGGTCGTAGTGCACTGGCTGCAGATAGTGTCACCATGGAGTGATAAATCCTTTCAGTAAGAATGCCACTGTGGCACAAGGACACCCTCTCTGAGTGTGCCACCATGGTGGCATAAGGACACCCTGTTTCTGAGTGCCACTGGTATGAGGACACTCTGTGTCTAAGTATGCAACTGGCATGAGGACACCCTGTCTCTGAGTGCCACTGTGGCATGGGACACCCTGTTTCAGAGTGTGCGATTGTGGTATGATGATACCATGTCTCTGAATGTGCCACTGTGCCACGAGGATACTCTGTCTCTGAGTGTGTTACTGTGGCATGAAGACACCCTGTCTCAGAGTGTGCCAGTGTGGCATTAAGACACCCTGTCTCAGAGTGTGCCACTGTGGCATATGAGGACACCCTGTTTCAGAGTGTGCCACTGTGGCATGATGCCACCATGTCTGAGTGTGCCACTGTAGCATGAAGACACCCTGTCTCGGAGTGTGCCAATGTGGCATGAGGACACCCTGTCTCTGAGTGTGCCACTGTGGCACAAATATATATTCTGCTCTGGATCATGTCACTCTGACTTGAAGAAACCCTTCCTGCAGAGAGTGCTACTGTGCCAGCTGACAGTACTGTATGAGTGTTCACTCAAGCATGGAGACATCAGACAGTCATTCAGTGATCCAGTCTTTGACTCTCAGTCCAAGGGGGATCCATTTGAAATGATAATGCAACAGGAAATCAACAGTCACTCCACCTGTTGTCCTACCTGTGTCAGCTGATACACCTGTTCTACCTGTGTCAACTGATACACCTGTTCTACCTGTGTCAACTGATACACCTGTTCTACCTGTGTCAACTGATACACCTGTTCTACCTGTGTCAACTAATACACCTGTTGTCCTACCTGTGTCAACTGACACATATGTTGCCCTACCTGTGTCAGCTGATTCACCTGTTCTACCTGTGTCAACTGATACACATGTTGTCCTACCTGTGTCAACTGATACACCTGTTGTCCTACCTGTGTCAGCTGATACACCTGTTGTCCTACCTGTGTCAACTGATACAGGAATGTGATAGTTGCCATGCTCTGTGAAGTTGATTTTCCAAAATATACGAACGCTTAAACACTTTCCCACCCCTTCCTATCCCAGCGTTCTTATTTTAACGAATTTGGAAAACGAAATGGGACGAAGGAAGACTGTCAGTTTTAACAGTAGACAAAAATATTAACTTCATATTAAATAACGTCATTTATATAGTAATGGTCGTGGTGTATTCATAGGTGTTCGATCGTGCTTGCTGGCATGTATTTACAGTGTCGATTTTGGCCTTTTGCATCTACACATAGCTTGTGGTAATAATGGTGACTGTTTGAGAAGATTACTGTGTTCATCTGTTGTTGTCTGTCGACCCATGAAACCAATAGTGTTTACCTGCAGACTGCCAGTGGGGGAGGTTACATGGATATAGATGTTGTCTCTGTAGAACTGATGAGGCCATCAATGTGTGCTCATCATGTATCCCTTTGATGGCAGACAGTCAGCCTTTATACCTCGCTTTGTTTCTTCTCTCTACCTTCTACCCAGTCTTCTAGGTGTCTTGTTAGCCTCACATGGACAGGCCAGTGCATGAAATAATGACATCGATGCGAACATTGTCTTATACATACTTTATACAGCCTCAATATCCGCGTAGACAAGATGCCTTCAAGACAGTTGTGACGCTTACTCCATTATCAACACGTGCCTTTTGGCTGCAGCTATATGTTTTTGTAGACAGAAACCATTGGCTCTGTGTGTGAATAACAGGTTTTCCATTTCCCTGTGTGGGTTCCGTTACGTGATGTAGTTCCAGGTAGAAGGAACTGATAACTTTTCGTGTGCCCTAAAAGACAGGAACAATGGGATTAATAAGAAGTTTCAAAATAGCAGTTGGTGGAGCTAAACTCCTATGCACCACTTCACTAACAGTCCTATGACCTTATAGCCTAATAAGCCCGACTTTGCTCTGTAACAATTATTGCATGCCTTAACAATGATCACATATAGTGAGAACTGTCAACACTAGGGTGCGCCACCAGGACAGTTTTGCTGGTGTGTCACAGAAATAATGTCCTCTGTGACACGGCAGCTGCTTTATGCATTTAAAAAATGCTCATTAAATTTAACAGTGGATTCTGTTTAATGATGGATTTGGTTAAGAGGTCATTATCTTAGTGAGACGGTCCCCTGCACTTGAAGTCGTGTGACAGAAACGTGTCTAATGGTTCTGTTCTAGTTGTGCTGTGATAAAAACCAGATTGTGTTTTTTACGAGTCATCGTTGTTCTGCTTGCAGCTCCACCTGGCGGCACTGACAGCACTGAAGGGAGAGATCATTGATCTGACGGATTGTCTGCAGCGAGTGCGGACAGACAAGGATCTGATTGAGCGGCAACTTAACAGGCTACAGGTAGGCTGTTGGTTGGTTCAGTAGACTGTTCATTGGTTGGTTCAATAGGCTGTTGGTTGGTTCAGTAGGCTGTTCATTGGTTGGTTCAATAGGCTGTTGGTTGGTTCAGTAGGCTGTTCATTGGTTGGTTCAATGGGCTGTTGGTTGGTTCGGTAGGTTATTGATTGGTTCAGTAGGGCTACATGTAGATTGTTGGTTTGTTCAGTAATCTGAGGTAGGGTTTTTATTGGTTCAGTAGGCTGCTGTTAAGTTGTTGATTGATTCTATAGACTATTGTTTTCTTGTAAAATTATTGATCCGAAATAAAACATTTGAATTTCTGTGTAACATTTTAGTCAGCTAACTCTTTTTCTGCAGATTCACATTTTGTCAAAGCGGCAACATGTTCATTCATTTGTTGAGCATTTCCTTAATTCCATTGGAATGACTGTTACTGTATGCCCAGTTGGTCCAGCAATATCACATTCTCGTCTTTACACTCTAACTTACCACGTTATCATCATCGAGTGGTGCACACTAGGTAACAGACTCATCGAATGCTACCAAACCATTAAATACATACATCTATGCGTATGCTGTGTATATAACCCATCAGTCACTAGCACTGACAGTGGGTGTCTTAATATATATCATCACTGCTCCACTGTGAAGCCTGAGGTGTCACATGCTACCCCCACTGTCTCGTGGTGACAGTTATGATTGATGATGGTGTTGGTGTGTAGACAGAGCGACTACGCCAGCAGAGGGAGGGTGAGGACCGCGTGGAACAGCAGGCCGCACGCTACGAGGACAGACTCACAGAATTGCACAGTGTCATCGCTGAACTACGCAAGAAACTCGACCGCTACCAGATCAGTGTCATCAGGTACGTTGGCCACCCAAAATTTTGAAAAAATTTATCAATGTATTTTGAGCACCTTGGTATAGGTTTTATTTGCGGATATATAGTGCTATGTAGGTTGTTTTTATTATGGTATAGTTTCATGATTTTAAATTGTAGTGATGTTGAAAACAGTGGTGTTGGTATGTCATGAATGAAATAGTAATATAAATGAAATTACCACTGAAAATGGCACTAATACCACACAGTGAAATATTAAAAAGATACTACCCAGTAGATGTTGACTGGTTTGTGTAAACCTTATATAATGTTTAACATTGGCATTCAGTTGATTTGTGGAAATGTTGTATAATTTGTCCACAACACTTTAGGTATGCTGATTGTTCTGTTATATTGCAGTATAAAATGTCTCCATTGTGCTGCATCTTATAATACAACAAATATTATTTTGTCCACAAAATTATTGATGCATCAAATCCTGTCAATGAAGGAAAGTGTCATAAAAGTGAGTGAAAATGTAAATATGTTTGGGAAAGTGTTGGCACCTGCGAGATATCTAGCAGGAGATGTGCATGCCACATAGTCACCAATGTGACAAAGTCAGAAAACTATTTTTAAACTAAATGATGTAGAATTCTCTTTGTTTCTCTTAAATGTTAGTCCTGGTGGTTGTCAGTATTTATAAATCGTACCTGGTAAAGATTCTTAAACAGAACTGGTCGTAGGTGCACCACACTGAAAAAATGAACTGCTGGGGAGTAGCAAGAATATGTCTGTATCGGAAAGCTGTTCCTGTACATCAAGTAGTGTTTTTACTACATTTGACAGTTTTGGTTAGGTATTCATCATCGCATTTCAAAAACAGTGTTCATAAGATTATGTGGCTGCACATTTTAAATAATTCAATCAAAACGTGTGAACATTTCGAGGAGTTAAACAATTTCTAGACAAATACTGAATGATCCCTTGTGTTGCTGCCCACAGAGAAGAAAATGAGGAAACTGAACATGAGTATGAAGAAATAGATGAAGATCCCCATAGCAACGACCTAGTTAGTGTGAACGAGAACAACGCCAACAGATCACAATTGACAGGTGCGTTATGAAATAATATGATCAGAAAAATTCCCTGTTTCAGATTCTAAAACTGTGAATGCTTTTTATGTAGATATTAAAAGAAGTTTTCTGCAGTTTTGCACAATAGTTAGTTCCAGGGCGGAGATTCTTCAATGACTGCTTACTTGCTTTATTTAAACACAGGGCGCCGAGTATTCATATTTTATTTTTCATATTTAAAAAAAGCCTAATTTTCTTAATAACTAATTATGAGATTTGGCAGTTTCTTGCAATATAAAATAATGTTCACAGTAGAAATCTACATGTTGATGAACACCAATTGGTGGGATCTGATTGCATATGATGAGTGTTACCCTAACAAATCCGGTAATCAAATCAACGGCATCAACTAATCTTGTAACAAAATGTTGAAACTTGCACATTTACATTAACTGAAGTGAGTAAATAACATCACCTGAAATAGTACTGAATGAAAAAAATACTCCCATATCTTTACTTAAGAATTCCTTTATTTCCTATAAATATCTTGACGAAAAGGGCACGCTGACAGCAGAATCCATGAAAACATATCACGTTATCGGCACATTAACATACGTGTATCGGCCAATACCTCGCTGACGTCAGAAATGTCTTAAGAACAGCATCAGTTTTTAAGCCCAGAACCCTGGATGGCTGGTGATGACAGATCCCAGATCCTGTTGGCAGCTGTTTCATTTCTCAGCTCCCCTTCTCCTTTGCTCATCCCAGGTGTAGGCAATCAGGTCTTCCTCTTTTTATCAGTACATGAAGTCTATTTATAGCACAAGACGGAAGGAAGTGAGTTGGTTCAGAAAGTTGGGAGTCTGAGGAGAGTTGGTTGTGGAGCGCAGTGGCACAGTGACTAGAGTGACTGACTCTCAGTTGTGAGGACCCGTGTTTGAATCCTGTGCTGCCGTGTCGAACCTTGGACAAGTACGTTCACTCTACGTTGCTCCACCAGTTCACTCAGCTGTGTAAATGAGTACCTGGCCATAGACAGTGGTAGATATTTGTATACAAATAATTTTTGTGCATTAATTGAACCGTGGCTGAATGCTTCCCAGAGAAGTCGAGATGGTTTTCGATTGAACAGGTCTACCAGGGAGTAAAGTGTAGTAAAGTACTTTGAGCTGTCCCGAGGACTGGATGCTGTGCTATATAAGAACTGATCTTTATCTGTGTGTGTTGTAGCTGACGTCAGTGTCGGGCCGAACGTCGCTTCATCACAGGCGACATCAGAGTTGGAGACACCGTGTGAGAGCAGGGAGGAGGATGGGGAAGACCCGGCCCCAGAGGAGGGAGTAGGGGAGCAACTGATGGTGGATGTGGACAGCGGAGTGGAGGGAAACACGATTCGGGTGAGAAATCTCAACATGCCTGCTCATTATGCTCTTGTGGCTCAGCTGGAGGTCTTTCAATATCAGTTGACCTGTTTTTTGTTGTTGTGGTTTTCCTGTTATTTTGTCAGTCAGTCACAACTGTCAGCCGGGCAGGTCATTTTACTCAGGTGTCATCACTGTCAGAAAATAAAATAACACAAGAATAGTAACAAGACTTGTTGACATCACCTCTGAAGAAATCTCAAGAAACTTACTATGTGTTTTTCTTGAATATTTAGACAGTTTTGTGCAGTCTTCATCAGTGAAATGTTTTATGTTGTATTATGTTTGCATCACATGACCTGGTCATGTGACACAATCTGCAAAAAAGACAAATGAGAGTTTGTATCCGACATCTCTGTTCAAGGCAGGTTGTGAACCGTGGGTATTGATTAACAAATCCTGCAGAATGCATTTAAAATATTCAAAAAACAAAAAACCACAGTGTCAACAAATATTGAAAAAGCCAATAAACCGGAACGTCATTCATTCAAGATTCAGTGATCTGTAAACATGACCTTCTAATTCTAAGTGCATTATAAACAGTGCGTTTATCAAGGTTGTAACATGTATTGTCATCATAATTTATATACTTTAATCAAGCAATGCCGAGGAATACAGCAGAAAGGATTTTGAATAAAAAGGCTGAGGGAGCATCAATACATGAGTGTGTAATGACAGTTAACCCAGGTTGCCTTGGTTGTACAGTGATGGAGGATTGGCGCTTTATATTGGAGAACTAACAGAAGGCTTCTGGTTACCCATTACTTTCCTCCTGCCTCGAGTCATTCGGCTGTGTGGATGAATACATGGCTGTAGTTGTGAAGGGCATGGTTAACTTTGACACAGTAATTGTAACATCACTGAATACTACCTGGTTCAGTCAAGTCGACAGGGGCGTGAACTAGCATTCACCCTAAGTGCATTCTTGTATATATTACAGGTGGGTTGATTGACAAATAACCAGGTGTTTTAATAACAGTGATGACAACGGAAGCCAGTGATTGACACAAAGTGCTAGTGGCCACTGTAGTTGCTGTTCCAACTAAAAAGACAATAAGATCTCTTAGTCTTGTTAGTGTGTGTGGTCCATATACGTTGCTTTCCATACCCTAGATCCCCATTCCCACACCTTCACAGCCAGTTACGTTCTAACAAGATCTCGTAGTCTTGTTAGTGTGTGTGGTCCATATATGTTGCTTTCCATACCATGGATCCCCATTCCCACACCTTCACAGCCAGTTACATTCTAACAAGATCTCTTAGTCTTGTTAGTGTGTGTGGTCCATATATGTTGCTTTCCATACCATGGATCCCCATTCCCACACCTTCACAGCCAGTTACATTCTAACAAGATCTCTTAGTCTTGTTAGTGTGTGTGGTCCATATATGTTGCTTTCCATACCATGGATCCCCATTCCCACACCTTCACAGCCAGTTACGTTCTAACAAGATCTCTTAGTCTTGTTAGTGTGTGTCGTCCATATACGTTGCTTTCCATACCCTGGATCCCCATTCCCACACCTTCACAGCCAGTTACGTTCTAACAAGATCTCTTAGTCTTGTTAGTGTGTGTCGTCCATATACGTTGCTTTCCATACCATGGATCCCCATTCCCACACCTTCACAGCCAGTTACATTCTAACAAGATCTCTTAGTCTTGTTAGTGTGTGTGGTCCATATATGTTGCTTTCCATACCCTGGATCCCCATTCCCACACCTTCACAGCCAGTTACGTTCTAACAAGATCTCTTAGTCTTGTTAGTGTGTGTGGTCCATATATGTTGCTTTCCATACCATGGATCCCCATTCCCACACCTTCACAGCCAGTTACATTCTAACAAGATCTCTTAGTCTTGTTAGTGTGTGTCGTCCATATACGTTGCTTTCCATACCCTGGATCCCCATTCCCACACCTTCACAGCCAGTTACATTCTAACAAGATCTCTTAGTCTTGTTAGTGTGTGTGGTCCATATATGTTGCTTTCCATACCATGGATCCCCATTCCCACACCTTCACAGCCAGTTACGTTCTAACAAGATCTCTTAGTCTTGTTAGTGTGTGTGGTCCATATATGTTGCTTTCCATACCCTAGATCCCCATTCCCACACCTTCACAGCCAGTTACGTTCTAACAAGATCTCTTAGTCTTGTTAGTGTGTGTGGTCCATATACGTTGCTTTCCATACCCTAGATCCCCATTCCCACACCTTCACAGCCAGTTACGTTCTAACAAGATCTCGTAGTCTTGTTAGTGTGTGTGGTCCATATATGTTGCTTTCCATACCATGGATCCCCATTCCCACACCTTCACAGCCAGTTACGTTCTAACAAGATCTCTTAGTCTTGTTAGTGTGTGTGGTCCATATATGTTGCTTTCCATACCATGGATCCCCATTCCCACACCTTCACAGCCAGTTACGTTCTAACAAGATCTCTTAGTCTTGTTAGTGTGTGTGGTCCATATATGTTGCTTTCCATACCATGGATCCCCATTCCCACACCTTCACAGCCAGTTACATTCTAACAAGATCTCTTAGTCTTGTTAGTGTGTGTGGTCCATATATGTTGCTTTCCATACCCTAGATCCCCATTCCCACACCTTCACAGCCAGTTACGTTCTAACAAGATCTCTTAGTTTTGTTAGTGTGTGTGGTCCATATACGTTGCTTTCCATACCCTAGATCCCCATTCCCACATCTTCACAGCCAGTTGCATTCTAACAAGATTTAACAAGACTGCCAGCTATTAGAGAATTAACTTCAGACGGCAAGTCGACAAGGAAGCCTGAGAGAATCCAACATTTTTACCCACGTGAAACCAGTGTTTCTGAGGTATATGTCTGTTTTTTTTCTTCTTCAAATATTCATATTTAGCTAGCACTTACATAATCAGTAGATAATCTAATCTATTCATTTACAGTCCTTTGTGAGAATGAATGCTGTCTTATATCTAATCTAGACTGTTTCGTCACTACCATTATTTTGTGTCCTCTAGTTCTTCCGTCTTTCGTAAGTTTCTTGAAAAATGATATTGTCTCCTCTTAACCTCACACTCTCTAGAACTGTCACCACATTCTTTTAGGCATTTGTTTAATAACTGACGACTCAGGTCTCTCATCCTTTTTGTTGCTCTGTGCAATCTCAGGATGCAATTGCAGATTAAATATTTGTGGATTTGTGATCCCTAGACTGTGCTGCGTGCTGAAACAGCTTGGTTAAATCTCCCCTTCCAGTACAACTCACTGATGCAGTTAATTCTGGATCTCATGTATCAACTTGCTTCATTTGGTACAGCGAAATGTGAGAATATTTTTTAGAAGCAATTTGTTCATTTGCCAGTGCCAAGTTAATCTGCCTACAAATTTTCATCTGCATCCAAGACCGTGCTTATACAGGGACAGGGAAAGCAGTGGCTACAAATGATGTGTGTTATAAACAACAGTTTTCAAACTAATTATAATCTTACTGTAGTCTCTTTAATTTGAATGTTATTCCTTGAATATCAGGGTTACGTTGTTGTTATTCATAAAAAGATAACAGACAAATTATATTTAAAATTATTGTAGTTCAGTAAGACACATTTAGGTGTCAAGATGTTACAGAATTAATATGTTATTGCCATTGGCATCCATCTGTGTCAAGAGATGAGTTGAGCCTTGGTTGTTAATTATTCGACTGGAGCTAGGTGGCACAGCTAGTAGAGCTTCACAGTTCTAATGAGGAGTTCTCAGATTTCATTCCTTTAGTTGCTTTTTCAGACCTTCTTTCATTCCACATTGCTCCAGTTTACATAGCTGTAAAAATGAGTACCTAGCTATAGACAGTGGTGGATATTTATGTATGAAACTGTATAGTATAGTCCCGGGTAGGCAACATATATGTAATATATATATATATATATAAATATTATGGAACAAATGGGCCAAAGCAAGACAAATTGCATACGTCTATGTTGCACCTTTTATGGTGCATTATAAGCATACCGTAACAAAACGAAAATAAATATGTGATGCAAATTATGCAAAACGAGTTGTTTGATCCTAGACTTGGTAAGTGTAACAGCTCGATACTGGTGTTAATTATTAAACACATGACTCCATTGTAGCGAGCTTCACAACAGATGGCTCACTATCGCATCGAACCACCAGTAGCGTTGCAGTCGAGCTGTGAGTTACACCAGCAGGTGGCGCTGCAGGCGAGTGATGAGCTGCACCACCTACAGGAGGAGAACGGAGTACTCCAGCAGCAGGTCGGGCGCCAGGAGGCAGAGGTGAACAAATTGCGTTCACAGCTCCACGGCTACAGAGAGGAGAGGGACCGACTGCGACGACAGGTATAGGGATACTTTTATTTTTCTCTATACATTTTGTTGAATTTCCGGCCACAAAAGTGTTTATTTATGACAAACAACATAAGGCTAAGTTTTTAAAGAGACATCTGTATGCAGGAATGTTTGGAATTTAAATAATTTCTGCAAATTACAAGTACAGGTTTTTCTGGAGAAATTTGTTTAAAAAAACTCAACCTCTAATAGAGTGTGATGTATCAGAACTGTTTTTTCCATAGGTACCAAACTAAATGGTGTAAATTTAGACATATTTAAGTTGGCACCATACAGTTGGTGTTGTTAGAAACCTCAACTTTCCTCCTTCACATGGTGCCAATAACTAGAAAACAATGTACGCTACAAACAGATGCACTTTATCATGGAGAATCATCATTTTACTATTGAACTTATTCTTTAAATTTTTATAAATGGATATGAGGACTGTATTCATCCTATTAAGCATACTTGCCCTAAATTGTACACACACACACACACACACACACACACACACACACACACACACACACACACACACACATTTTTAGCAGCATCTGACACCGTGACAGCGATCTCCAATGCCAACCTTGGCTCTAGCATCCACCATTGTCATTTAATTTCTACCAATGTTAGATACAAAGTTCAGTGATGAAAAATACATTGAAAGATCCACCTATCAGACTTGACAGGTTCTGGTATCTTTTTATTCTGATGTGGGTGCATAAATCACTTGCCAGTCACCTCTGCTGAGATGGCTGTGGGCCCAGGAAATCCAGGAAACCCATCAAGTGGGTTACACCACTATAGTCTTATTGGAATGCACAATTTGACTTATTTTCATGTCTTAATAGAGTGAATACAGTATGTCTTTAGCAAGAGGTGATATTGACTGCTTTAATTATAACCATTTGTGGTTTAATTGCAGGTGCGTGAGCTGCAGACTCGACTCCAGAGTCTAGAAGCAGTTGTCAGCCCTCATAACAGTCGCACTTCGACACCAACCAAGACACCTCTGGTGGCCCGCAGTGTAGGAGACAGGTCAGTCATCACTGTGGCCCTGAGTCACACACACTGCCCTTTGGAATGGTTTCTGTCACACAATGCATCGGGTTGATATTAAATCTTTAGGTGACCATTTAACTAAAACAATGGGCTCAGGATAAGGAAAGTTCAGAATCCAGTGTTAAATTAGGGAGGTTTTTCAAAATGCAAAAACCTGCTGCCATATTACAGAGGACACTATTTGTGTGACACATCAGCGAAAAGGTTCTAGTGGTATGTCCTTATGTTGACAGTTTCGGGTATACAGGATCATTGTTGAGGAGTAAAATTGTTTTTAAACAGCAGTCAGGCTTATGAACTGACAACGTTAGTGGAACGGTCCCCAAACCTACCAGAGACTTCCCATGTAATGTGAACAGTAGACCTTTCTACTTTGGGAGGACTGTGGTCATACCTTGTTCTTTTGTATCAAATGGAATGTTGTGATAAAGTACATGTTTTGTTGACTTCATCCCACAAAAACTTATTCTGGTTGAAGTGGAAGTATTGTTGATGTTAGGCAGATTTCATACGTCTTGTAGCCTTATACGTGGCAAAATTTGACTGGTGTAGGAATGTTAAAAAACAGGCCGGCTAAAATTATACAAATGTATAATTTGATATGGCTTTATATAAATGGTCAAATCAAAAATATGCTTATCAACCTAATAAAAATATATATATGTATATATATATATATATATATATATATATATATATATATATATATATATATAAATATATATATACATATATAACTTCCTTCCAGAGATTCAGTTTTATAGTAAAAACATACAGGATGGTGGTGTATATATATATATATATATAAATACACATATATATATATACACACACCTGTATATATATATATATATATATATATATATATATATATATATACTCCACATCCAATATGTTTCTCTATAAAACTGAATCTCTGGAAGGAAGTTATTACCATTTAGGTTTTGTGCACATTGGATTTTTGCAATGGCACCTTGTATTTTTTTACTATGTGTTTTGGGATGGTCCCTTACTGTGTGGTTTGTAGGTCTGCCAGTGGTGGCAGCATGGAGCAAGTGTTTCCGGTAGCAAAGATGGCCGAGTTGAAGAAGTTGAAGACAGGGAGCAGCAACAGACACGTCCTGGGGGCGGAGATCAGCTCCGTGGGGGTAAGTAGTGCCACTCTGTCATCTTAGTAAAGTTACTTCAGCGGGGTAAATATGTGATGGTAGCAGATATACTATGCGTGTACATTGTTATTTGTAAACAGTGGAGTTAAACAGTACTGCCATGTGCATGCGTGCGTGCGTGCGTGCGTGCGTGCATGTGTGCATGCATGAGTGGCTGCTGGGTACAATGTGGTGGAAGCAGTAACATCTAATCTTTTCATTCAGATTCGCTGACTTGTACGTGGTATTTTTTAAGTTTCAGGTATCGTAAATTGAACAATTACTATGTAGAAAACCAGTTTGACTAACTAAAAAGTGTTACAGAACTGCATAAAAACGCCAGTGCCACTTTATGCCACCATACTGTGTACAGCACTATTAATGCTATATTCTTATGTGCTCATATTTACTGTTGTATTTACAAGTGACTAACTTAAGTGCACTTTTAACTTTTGACTTCACTACTGGTATGTTGTACTCACAGTAAATATGAGCACATTGGAGCACAAGAACTGTCTGTTGGTTGTAGCTGCCGAGTGCAAAGGTGGCCGAGCACTTGGCGCAGAGTCTCCAGGAGTGTTCCAATGTGCAGGAGATGATCCAGACCTTGAGTCAGTGTGGGGGGCCGGGGGACAACGTCGATGCAATGTCCGTCAACACCATACGCGAGTTTGAGATCGAGCTGGAGACGCTACAGAGCAAAGTGGACCACCTCAAGTCGCAGAACGACCTGCTGACCTTGACCTTGGAAGAGAGCAAGGCGCACTGCAATCACGTAACGATGATGATCGGGAAGTACGAGTCGAACGGTACAGCGTTCCAGCTGGCACTGAGTTATTCGGACCAGGCATTGGAGGCGCACGATGTACTCTTGGATCTACTCGAGAGTGAGAGGGCCATTCTCATCACCAACAGTCGCTTTGGTGGGTTACTGAATATGTGTCATTTCGTTGTAGAATAGACTGTATATTTGTTTGTTGGATATTCACGTACATTCATCATTCAACCCACTTTAGAATGCAATTTAGGGTTTTTATAACCAAGAATCTGAGGTCCCAGTTTTGTTTATGTCATAAAGGTGTTTTTGGTGTGTATATTTTGTGTTTTATATTTGTTCCCACATCAATTTTTTGGTCTATGTTGTTGTAAAATTATTAGCAGGGGTATATATATTGTAGTATTAATTTCATTTCATTTGATCCCTACTGGGTGTGTGGCTGTAGTAGTTATTCTAGATTCCATAGATATCCTTATTAGTATCGTGTGCAAGACTTACACTGTCTCTGGTAGATGACATGTGTACAGTGATGGCATGCTACATTTGTGAAGTGTTGCTGCGCAAGATTTTTTAGGCCAAGATCACCCTTTCGAAATTTGGGCAATTTCACTCGCTCCAGACTGCCTCAGTTCACTCAGTTGTATAAATGATTGCCTGGCTGTACACATAGGTGGATGTATATGAATGAATAGTCAATAACTGCAATGTGAATGAAGCTGCTGAATACTTCCCAGAGAAGTCGAGATGGTTTTTGAATAAACAGGTCTGCCGGAAGGTGGAGTGTATAATGCTTAAGATATTACCTGTACCTCTTTAGTTTGTTTATTTTCTTTTTATGAAGTAACTGTTTGGTTTGACTTACTTGCTCATTCGTAGTTAAGCACAAGAAGTTACGTTGTGTGTACGACACAGGTCTTGCAAGCTCCTGCCTGGTGTGGGTCATCTTACTCCTGCCTCGTGTGGGTCATCTTACTCCTGCCTGGTGTGGGTCATCTTACTCCTGCCTCGCGTGGGTCATCTTACTCCTGCCTCGCGTGGGTCATCTTACTCCTGCCTCGCGTGGGTCATCTTACTCCTGCCTCGCGTGGGTCATCTTACTCCTGCCTCGCGTGGGTCATCTTACTCCTGCCTCGCGTGGGTCATCTTACTCCTGCCTCGCGTGGGTCATCTTACTCCTGCCTCGCGGGGGTCATCTTACTCCTGCCTCGCGTGGGTCATCTTACTCCTGCCTCGCGTGGGTCATCTTACTCCTGCCTCGTGTGGGTCATCTTACTCCTGCCTCGTGTGGGTCATCTTACTCCTGCCTCGTGTGGGTCATCTTACTCCCACTACGTCTACACTCACCCAATGTTTACTACGTCTACACTCACCCAATGTTTACTTCACAAATCTGCCAGAACTACGAATGCTGTTTCCGTTGGTATTGGCCAGTCAACTAACTGCCATCGCTCTCTCTACAGGCAACTCTGACTTCCGTGCTGACCAGTCAGAGATGACCGAGTGGCTCAAGAGGGCCCACAGAAAGCGGCGGACAGCAGAACATTCAGCCAAACAGTTGCTGCATCGATTTGACCGATGCGGTAACTCAAATCACTTGACTTCGGATGGCGGTGCTCGGCCTTGGGAGGAACTGTCATCCACCAGTCGCACAGCAAGGTAGGGATTTAATTGACCTATCCGTCACATGACCCGTTGCATAGCAACAAGGAAGCCATAAAAAATGGATGCCAAAAACGTGAAAGATTCAGGCATTCTGTTGTATATTTTGTTGGAATTCTGACCCCAAATGTGTTTCTTTATGGCAAAAACAGCGCATTGTTTCAAACTGTATTTTTACATCCTAAATGTTTTATGTTTTAGTTTATTGAATTAATTTGATATTTTAGCATATAGTCTACACATTTTATTTTATGAAACGTTTTGATTGGTATTTATTTACCTAAAAAACTGGAATTTATTTACCTGTTAAAAAATTGAACTATTATAATGTTGTTTAAGCGAGAACTACATGCAGGAATGTTTGATCTAGCAGATGTCATGCTGCCCTAATAATGTATTGCACATTTGTTTACGTTTATCAACGTTGTTGGTGAGGCATTGCCTGACAGAGGTCACACCCAGAATTTGGATTGTGACATTTAATGACTAAGCGAATATATAATCTAAAAATAGTGTCCTGAAATTCAACTAATTTTTTAACCCCCTCTGTCACCCTTTTCAAGGCCCCTTTTGGTTGCACTTTGGTCTAATGGTCTGGTCTAATGCAAGTTTGGGAAAAAATGACAATATACTGAAAATGTGTGGTTTCATCTCCGAGTATTTAATTTTCACTGCATGATCAAATCAAATTAACAAAATCTTATTGACCTAAATGCAGAATACAAAACAATAAAAATTTTCATTTTTAGCAACGTTTTTTATGAGCACCTACTGTGAGTAGATAACATTGTCTGTCTCTCTTAATAATACTAATTCTGGTTGTTGTTGATAAATAAAGCACAAATAAAGATAAACAGAGCATAATGTGTAATAGTGAACAGTTTTTATTTTCTACAATAGGTAACTGAAAGACTGATTGTCTAAGTGGCATAGTTAAGGTAAAAACAGTTCATCTTTTCAGTTTTATTAAGCATGTCTGGCACAGTAAAAAAAGCAGTTAATCTTTTTACTTGTGTTAAGTATATATCTGGCTCAACTCAACCAATCGAACATTCTAATGACTCCTTGACCTTGGCAGCACGTGTAGCTCGACTGCGAGCAGTATTGACACGGACTTCACGAAGGTTGATGAACAGAAGCTGCGCAACTACATCCAGCAGCTGAAAAGTGACCGTGTGGCGGTCAAGCTGACTGTCACGGAGCTCCAGAGTATTCACCTTGACCCCCTCGGCTATGATGACGGGGAACAAAAGAGGGACACGCAACGCCTCGACCTTGAGAACGCAGTGCTTATGCAGGAGCTTATGGCACTCAAGGTGAGATATCATGTGAATGATGACCTTTTGAATATAACACAATTTATTGGATTCTAAATCGAGAGAATATGGGTTCAAACTGATGTTGCCGTTTTGAAATGTAAGCAATTTCACTCGCCCCACATTGTCTCAGTTCACTCAATTGTATATATGAGTGCCCTGCTATAGACACTGGTGGATATATGTGAATGAATACAGTGGCTGAAGTTGATTGCTGATCTCAAGAAGTTGAGATGGTGTTCGAATAAACGGGTCTGCCAAGGTGAAGTATATAATGCTTAAAGGGAATAAAAACACCTATTGCTTGAATTCATGTTATATTACATCCTGCTATCTATTTCCACGTCCACCAAGCCAAAAAATTAAAAAAAATTCAATGAATTAGAAATTCCACATTTTATGCTGTGCATCCGGACATTTTCGAATATGCATATTTTTTGCGTGCTTTTCGGGATGCCGAGATGTGACGTCACTTATGACTCAAACTCGCATCAGGCCGACCCTTTCCATGCATTCAGATCATGTTTACAAGTATAGCTTTTGGGTCGAAACGAGCGTCAGAACGAGTTATTGTGCAATATTCCGACATAATACTAACACTAGTCATCATAGAGGAACAAGCAGTTATCTTACGGTTCCACATGAATCGAATTTTATTCAAAACAATGAATGCGAATGGGCCTACAAGTCTACTATGGTTTTGCCGAGCTTGGGCTCATTTTCAGAATAATTATATCGAATGCAACCAACGGGAGATAATCTATACCAATAAAAATACATAACAAACATATATTGTATCCAGCTACATAAAGTAACGTGTATTATCTCATAATATCACTAGAATATCGATATATAAAGGAGTTGTACAATTTATCATAACAACTTAAATCGGTCAGAGAATTTCCGCTGGTCCTGCTAGCTCAGTGGGTAGGCGTGTTGGTTACTTGTCGTTTATTTTACAATCGGGCGATGCCGGTTCAATCCTGACAGCATGCAAACCTTTGATTTTCTTTACACTTTTTTTGTTTATGTTTTCACGAAGTAATATAAAAAAAAAAATTTATACTATAATGCACTGTTTGTAAATAATTTTGATTTTTGTAGTAATTATTTATTCGCCACAAAAATGAAAATATGGTCATTATATAACGATGTTTCTAAATTTTATTTATCCAAACAAATATAATGTAATGGATATATAATTGATTAATTCTAAATATATTGTACGGTAATATATTGTAATTATATATGTGAAAACAGATTGAGATCTGTCTGGATAAATACAATTTAGAAACATCGTTATATATAATGACCATATTTTAATTTTGGTGGCAAATAAATAATATAAAAAAATTAAAAAAATATTTACAAACGGTGCATTATAGTATAAAATGATTTTGTTTATATTACTTCGTGAAAACATAAACAAAAAAGTGTAAAGAAAATCAAAGGTTTGCATGCTGTCAGGATTGAACCGGCATCGCCCGATTGTAAAATAAATGACGAGTAACCAACATGCCTACCCACTGAGCTAGCGGGACCAGCGGAAACTCTTTGACTGATTTAAGTTGTTATGATAAATTGTACAACTCCTTCATATATCGATATTCTAGTGTTATAAATGTTTGTTCCTCTATGATGACTAGTGTTTGTATTACGTCGGAATATTGCACAAAAACTCATTCTGACGCTCGTTTCGACCCAAAAGCTATCCTTGTAAACATGCTCTGAATGCATGGAAAGGGTCGGCCTGATGCGAGTGTGTGTCATAAGTGATGTCACAATACCACGTGATCGCCTAGCTCATTAAAATTTTATTTTCTGCGGGAATCGCTTCACAGACGGACTTAAAATCGAATTTATACTACAAATGTATTTTTCTGTATTTGTTTAATGTTGTCAAATGTTACATACAATATTAAACTTTGTGTACACATGGAAAAAGGATTTTAGCTAATGCCTTATTTTTATTTCCTTTAAGTAATTACCTTTATGCAAGCAACAACACAGAGTCCAATATAGTGATGAAAAAAGGCCAAATGAATGACGTTTATTTATTAACGTGATAAGAGAGAAATGTGGGCTCGACATCCCAAGGCCAGGCCTGTGACTGAGCCCATACTAGTCTCCTGTACCTCAGGTTGACAGAGCCCACATTTCGGCACATAAAACAAGCAGTATTGGTATACATGATATCATATATCAAACAATGTCATTACTGCTAAAATCACCATAGACCTACTGTACAGTATAATACTAGCCAAGCACACCAGTCAACCACACCAAATCTAAAACCAACACTACCCGCTGACGCATTACACTATACATAACTGAGGCTAAACCTTAAAAGTGGGGTCAATTATGCCTGTCCTACATTTCTAAAATCATCAGTGGAAGAGAAGCGAGCTGTCTCCGCATCAAAACCCCGTGAACACAATGTCCACCTGAACTAAGAAAATGGGAAAAGCGTTGAGATATGCTGACGACCCCTCTTCCACTAATGATGCACATGTGTTATTAAGGCTAAACTCTACAGAAGTGGGCGGGATGGGAGGGACGTAGCCTCAACCGAATAGTCTGCTCTCTCGAACGAAAGTGGCCGACTTCTCCCAGCGCGCGTTACAACTACGCGCTACTACTATGCGCTGATTGGTCCTTTGCGCCCCCGGCTAAGCTGAATTAGCATATAAATATAATAATCCATTATGCCACCAATCATCACTTGTCTGCATTAGTAATTACCTTTTTAGTTTGTTTACTTTCTTTTTTGTATGACTTACATGCTCAGTTGTAGTTAAGCACATGAAGTTACATCGTACTTGGGCTAATCCATTTAGGCTTGATGCATACTCTGCCTAGTGTTGCATTATGGGTAACAGGAAGTTACACAAGGTTGAGGTCGTAACCACCGAGTTCACTTCCTGTTGGTTGCAGGAGGAGAAGGCAGAGTTGAAGGCGTTGAACTACCTGCTGGAGAAGGAGAAGGGAGCGATGCAGCTGCAGCTGAGTGGGAAGGAATCTCAGGCACATGCGTACCTCATCCAGATCGACCACCTCAAGAGTGAGATCACAGAACAGTCCCGCAGCTATGGCAAGGTCTGTTGCAACGACTCCATGATATGGAAGATGTTGTTCATGGCTCCAAGAGTCAATTAGGCAGCAAGAATTTAACTTGGTTGGTCCCTTCTATTTGGTGTCTGTGCCAGGGGAAGAAAAAGATCCCACGCAGGGAAATGGAAAAAAACGTATCGTGGACTCACTAAGCTGGGATCTCATTCTCTAAACTCCTATTGCCAGAGTAAATGTCCAAATGATTGTGTGTGTCTACAGAAAGAAGAAAAAGAAAATGAACAACTCCATGATTACTAAGTTGTATGAATGTGATCAGATGATTTAGAGAATAACTGGTTCTTGTTCCTGCTTGGAAATATATATTTTGAAGATGACATCTAAAGACACAGTGTTGTTGTGGAGTAGAATAGAACAGTCAGTTTTATACATTCTAACTTGTAAATAAATGATATCACCACTTCTTGCCTTGATCGTCCAGAAACTGTTTAAAATCAAACTTTTATCACTGTTAATGATTCTTCCAGGACAATGGTTTAATGGACACGGCCACGCCCACAATGACCTTGGCTGACCTTCAATCGTATGACATGTCAAACTGCAGCGAGGATGTCATCGAGGTGCTGAGACGAGAGAAAAAGCTGAAGGAACGTATCCAAGAACTCGTGATCACCCTTGAGAAACTCTCCAAGAACTCCGAGATTCGTCACCAGCAATCGGCAGAATTCATAAATGATCTCAAACGAGCGAACAGGTGCGCAAATAACACTAGCTTCCATGTATAGTGTATTGGGGAATTTCAAAGATTATACCTAACTACGATCGAGGTACTGTATGTATATGTATGTTAAAGCTTTGCTCCTAAACGGTTTGTTTCTCGGGCGCCAAACTTTCAGGGACTACTTAAAGATCATTCTGAAGTAAAGTATCACCTATATTTTATCAAAATTTGCACTTTGTTTAGGGTTATTTTGTGGTTTTAGGGTTTGTACCAGACATTAGACAGACATAAATGAATTGTTCATTATGTAAGTCGATTGCTCTTGACATTATGTGAGGAGCACGATTCAGTTGGGGGGCGTTTTATCTAACTTACATTAACTTGACATTTTCAAATTTACGTCATTCCAAATGTCATTTAAAAATAGTGCAGGAATATATAGTGCCATTCTGAGGATGGGCGCTTTTGTTAACATAAACTGTAGTTGATGTGGTAATAGTTGCGAGGTTGTTTGCAGTGCCCTGGTGTCTGCCTTTGAGAAAGCAAAGAAGAAGTATCAGGGCAAAGTGAAGAAGCTCGAGGGTCAGGTGCAGGTGCTGACAGAACGCTACGAGACACAGGTGAGTTGTCAACAGTAGGTAGACTGCCCTTCCTGCAGTGTCTGGGACCTGCTCAATGAAGTGTTCTATACCGTGTTCGTTTCATTAAGTGTACATGTCCTAATTAGCATACAACCCCCGTTTTAGCAGTATTTGACCTGGATCTGTCGAATCCATTATTGTAATTCAATTTCTACCAATGTCACCTCACTCTGTTCCTTCTCCATCTCTCATCTGTTTACAACTCTCTCTTTGTCGGTCTCTTCTAACTCAGTCTCTCAATGTCACCTTACTCTGTTCCTTCTCCGTCTCTCATCTATTTACAATGCTCTCTTTGTCGGTCTCTCCTAACTCAGTCTCTCAATGTCACCTCACTCTGTTCCTTCTCCATCTCTCATCTATTTACAACGCTCTCTTTGTCGGTCTCTCCTAACTCAGTCTCTCAATGTCACCACACTCTGTTCCTTCTCCATCTCTCATCTATTTACAACGCTCTCTTTGTCGGTCTCTCCTAACTCAGTCTCTCAATGTCACCTCACTCTGTTCCTTCTCCGTCTCTCATCTATTTACAACGCTCTCTTTGTCGGTCTCTCCTAACTCAGGCTCTCAATGTCACCTCACTCTGTTCCTTCTCCATCTCTTATCTCTGTTTACAACTCTCTCTTTGTCGGTCTCTCCTAACTCAGTCTCTCAATGTCACCTCACTCTGTTCCTTCTCCGTCTCTTATCTGTTTACAACTCTCTCTTTGTCGGTCTCTCCTAACTCACTCTCTCAATGTCACCTCACTCTGTTCCTTCTCCGTCTCTCATCTGTTTACAACTCTCTCTTTGTCGGTCTCTCCTAACTCAGTCTCTCAATGTCACCTCACTCTGTTCCTTCTCCATCTCTCATCTGTTTACAACTCTCTCTTTGTCACTCTCTCCTAACTCAGTCTCTCAATGTCACCTCACTCTGTTCCTTCTCCGTCTCTCATCTATTTACAACGCTCTCTTTGTCGGTCTCTCCTAACTCAGTCTCTCAATGTCACCTCACTCTGTTCCTTCTCCATCTCTTATCTCTGTTTACAACTCTCTCTTTGTCAGTCTCTCCTAACTCAGTCTCTCAATGTCACCTCACTCTGTTCCTTCTCCGTCTCTTATCTGTTTACAACTCTCTCTTTGTCGGTCTCTCCTAACTCACTCTCTCAATGTCACCTCACTCTGTTCCTTCTCCGTCTCTCATCTGTTTACAACTCTCTCTTTGTCGGTCTCTCCTAACTCAGTCTCTCAATGTCACCTCACTCTGTTCCTTCTCCCTCTCTCATCTGTTTACAACTCTCTCTTTGTCGGTCTCTCCTAACTCACTCTCTCAATGTCACCTCACTCTGTTCCTTCTCCGTCTCTTATCTGTTTACAACTCTCTTTTTGTCGGTCTCTCCTAACTCACTCTCTCAATGTCACCTCACTCTGTCCCTTCTCCATCTCTTATCTGTTTACAACTCTCTCTTTGTCGATCTTTCCTAACTCGGTCTCTCAATGTCACCTCACTCTGTTCCTTCTCCATCTCTTATCTGTTTACAACTCTCTCTTTGTCGGTCTCTCCTAACTCAGTCTCTCAATGTCACCTCACTCTGTTCCTTCTCCATCTCTTATCTGTTTACAACTCTCTCTTTGTCGGTCTCTCCTAACTCACTCTCTCAATGTCACCTCACTCTGTTCCTTCTCCGTCTCATCTGTTTACAATGCTCTCTTTGTCGGTCTCTCCTAACTCACTCTCTCAATGTCACCTCACTCTGTTCCTTCTCCGTCTCTCATCTGTTTACAACTCTCTCTTTGTCGGTCTCTCCTAACTCAGTCTCTCAATGTCACCTCACTCTGTTCCTTCTCCCTCTCTCATCTGTTTACAACTCTCTCTTTGTCGGTCTCTCCTAACTCACTCTCTCAATGTCACCTCACTCTGTTCCTTCTCCGTCTCTTATCTGTTTACAACTCTCTTTTTGTCGGTCTCTCCTAACTCACTCTCTCAATGTCACCTCACTCTGTCCCTTCTCCATCTCTTATCTGTTTACAACTCTCTCTTTGTCGATCTTTCCTAACTCGGTCTCTCAATGTCACCTCACTCTGTTCCTTCTCCATCTCTTATCTGTTTACAACTCTCTCTTTGTCGGTCTCTCCTAACTCAGTCTCTCAATGTCACCTCACTCTGTTCCTTCTCCATCTCTTATCTGTTTACAACTCTCTCTTTGTCGGTCTCTCCTAACTCACTCTCTCAATGTCACCTCACTCTGTTCCTTCTCCGTCTCATCTGTTTACAATGCTCTCTTTGTCGGTCTCTCCTAACTCAGTCTCTCAATGTCACCTCACTCTGTTCCTTCTCCGTCTCTTATCTGTTTACAACTCTCTCTTTGTTGGTCTCTCCTAACTCAGTCTCTCAATGTCACCTCACTCTGTTCCTTCTCCATCTCTTATCTGTTTACAACTCTCTCTTTGTCGGTCTCTCCTAACTCAGTCTCTCAATGTCACCTCACTCTGTTCCTTCTCCATCTCTTATCTGTTTACAACTCTCTCTTTGTTGGTCTCTCCTAACTCAGTCTCTCAATGTCACCTCACTCTGTTCCTTCTCCGTCTCTTATCTGTTTACAACTCTCTCTTTGTTGGTCTCTCCTAACTCAGTCTCTCAATGTCACCTCACTCTGTTCCTTCTCCCTCTCTCATCTGTTTACAACTCTCTCTTTGTCGGTCTCTCCTAACTCACTCTCTCAATGTCACCTCACTCTGTTCCTTCTCCGTCTCTTATCTGTTTACAACTCTCTTTTTGTCGGTCTCTCCTAACTCACTCTCTCAATGTCACCTCACTCTGTCCCTTCTCCATCTCTTATCTGTTTACAACTCTCTCTTTGTCGATCTTTCCTAACTCGGTCTCTCAATGTCACCTCACTCTGTTCCTTCTCCATCTCTTATCTGTTTACAACTCTCTCTTTGTTGGTCTCTCCTAACTCAGTCTCTCAATGTCACCTCACTCTGTTCCTTCTCCCTCTCTCATCTGTTTACAACTCTCTCTTTGTCGGTCTCTCCTAACTCACTCTCTCAATGTCACCTCACTCTGTTCCTTCTCCGTCTCTTATCTGTTTACAACTCTCTTTTTGTCGGTCTCTCCTAACTCACTCTCTCAATGTCACCTCACTCTGTCCCTTCTCCATCTCTTATCTGTTTACAACTCTCTCTTTGTCGATCTTTCCTAACTCGGTCTCTCAATGTCACCTCACTCTGTTCCTTCTCCATCTCTTATCTGTTTACAACTCTCTCTTTGTCGGTCTCTCCTAACTCAGTCTCTCAATGTCACCTCACTCTGTTCCTTCTCCATCTCTTATCTGTTTACAACTCTCTCTTTGTCGGTCTCTCCTAACTCACTCTCTCAATGTCACCTCACTCTGTTCCTTCTCCGTCTCATCTGTTTACAATGCTCTCTTTGTCGGTCTCTCCTAACTCAGTCTCTCAATGTCACCTCACTCTGTTCCTTCTCCGTCTCTTATCTGTTTACAACTCTCTCTTTGTTGGTCTCTCCTAACTCAGTCTCTCAATGTCACCTCACTCTGTTCCTTCTCCATCTCTTATCTGTTTACAACTCTCTCTTTGTTGGTCTCTCCTAACTCAGTCTCTCAATGTCACCTCACTCTGTTCCTTCTCCATCTCTTATCTGTTTACAACTCTCTCTTTGTCGGTCTCTCCTAACTCAGTCTCTCAATGTCACCTCACTCTGTTCCTTCTCCATCTCTTATCTGTTTACAACTCTCTCTTTGTTGGTCTCTCCTAACTCAGTCTCTCAATGTCACCTCACTCTGTTCCTTCTCCATCTCTTATCTGTTTACAACTCTCTCTTTGTTGGTCTCTCCTAACTCAGTCTCTCAATGTCACCTCACTCTGTTCCTTCTCCGTCTCTTATCTGTTTACAACTCTCTCTTTGTTGGTCTCTCCTAACTCAGTCTCTCAATGTCACCTCACTCAGTTACTTCTCCATCTCTTATCTGTTTACAACTCTCTCTTTGTCACTCTCTCCTAACTCAGTCTCTCAATGTCACCTGCCCAGTACAATCAGCTCCCAACTATCAACCGTCATCACTTTCTGCTGTGTCTTCATTGCAGTCTCTTCTATTTAATTTTCCCATTTGTTCTTTCTTCATGTCACGCAGTGCTACAACATGAAAGTGTTTATCATTTATTCAGTTTATGAATTATTATAAATTACACCACTAGAGTTAATTTGCATGTTTCATTTTAACTGTTATCTGCATTACTACATTTATTTACAATTATTCACATATCAAAATAAACATAAAATGACAGTAATAAAATGTTGCCTCTTCATTGGATAACCCAAAAAGCCAGTTTTATGTCTTATGCTTATGTCTGCTGGGGGTCTATATATTAATTCTAGACGCCATCATATTCACTGTGTTTCAGATTCATGTGTTGAAACAGAAGATATCCCGGCTAGAGGAACAGACCTGTCGACACTCTGCCAACGAGACGTCTTTGTGACGCCCAAACAGTGCCAATATGTGTCTTGGTTCATGTCGTCATATCAAGCTTTCTTAATGCTTTCTAAACGGTGTGTTCTATGACTGCTCCGAAAAGAATTTGATGGTTATTACAGGATGTGGACTTAAAAAAGAACTGTCAACATATTTTGACTGATGAGTCATTTCCTGTAATTTCATCTGTTATCTTTGTGGCTGCAGCTGCAACTAAGTTGGTAGCAGCAATGTGCAGTTTCTGTCTGATGCTGATATTGTATTTATTCTAAATATTGCTGTTGTCTAACGAATGAAGCAGAGTTTGATTTAGGACCAGACTGCATTTATTTTAGGACCAGTCATTCGTTGTTTGGTTGATTTATACAGCGCGACGAGAAACTGCTATCAGAGTTATATGCAAACGCCATGTTAGATATTGCCAAAATATGTAAATAGTTTCATTTGGGAGTGTGGCTGAATGTGACGTGGTTGTTTGTGATTTGTTGCAAGTGAGAGAATTTGTTGATGGTGTAATTGTTAGTTTGTATTAGTCTTACATTCCATTCATGTTTACTGTAGATCTTGAGTGGTTGGGGTCACATGACCACAGTCAGTGGCTGAACCAAAAACTTAGACCATCCTAACAGCATCATAAGTGAAACTGTCCCCACAACTCACAGGGAGGCAGTGACCCAAAAGTGCAGTCATACAGGCATATCAGGCATGTAGGGTGGGGATTGCAATGGGTACATATGCACCCCCCACCAAGGAAAGAGTTCCTTTAGGAGGAAAGTAGTTAGGTTTGAAATATTTGTTTCCAACATTAGCCCACCTTCGATGGCAAAAACATCCTACCCTACCCCCTCCCTTGAGGGCAAAAACCTCCAACACTAACTACCCTCAACAATTGTTGGAAATGTGTGTTCCAAGCCAAAAATGCACCCCCACTCAAAAATCAACAACACTACAGGTCTGCACATATTTCCTGTAATCATTTGTAAAGACCAGACTATGTTTAATTACAGTATCTATTTTGTAATTGTTAAAGATCGACGTGCTTCGATTTAGACAGGTTTAACTACAATACAAATTTGAGCATAATTTCCGTCCGTGTTCAAAATTGTATCACTGTTCCTTAAGGTGCTTTTGCAGAAATATATTTGGACTTGTTTTATGTGAGCCACAAGATAATATAACTCAAAATTGGCTTTCAGATATTTTTTACACTTTTTATGATACTTGATCACTACGGGGAATGTGACACAAACACCCTTTTTGGTCAAATCACCTTTAGTATGATCTTTTGTAATGTTCTTAACTGATTTCAACATGATTTCTTTGTTTTTAATATCTTTATGTGTGTTACATGTGAGGTACTTTCTGGAAATTGCCAAATGTTAAGATTTTGTAACAGAAAGGTGTTCGCAATCATGGGAAGGTTTGAGCTATTGAGGATGTGTCTACATAGTTTGGACAGATTTTTTATGGCAGTGATTATCATCAAGTTATTTTGATACTCATCTAACTAATGTTTGTATTTATTTTATTGTAAAGGTTCATGAACATGCATACTTCATTTGATATGGTTATTGAAACTTCACTAGTGTCAGGAATGAAAGTGTCACAGGTAACAGGTAGAATTCAGAAACCTGCATTATTGAAAAAGCAAATGGATTATGTTGTTTTTAAACACTGAATTTGATTATCTGTTAAATACTACTACTGTAATGACTGAATGACAATTAATTATTTGTCATCTGTATCATATTAACTATTATAGTATATTCGTCCACTAGTCAAATCAGTTCTTGGTGTTGTTGAATAATATATATTTACTGTGCCAAAATAACTGCTTCTGTTTGATATCTTTGTGACAGCAGCTCAGTGTTGTGAAAAGCTTTTAATACACTATATATAATAAAAAACTAACCAAATATAGGTAAAATACCATTTAAAGATATTGCAGACGTGGATTTTACATTGCAATTATAATAGCTTTCTTTGATATTTACTAAAGGCAAGAAGACATGACTATTTTGTCCATTATCATCTACATTGAGAAACTTGGCCTACTCAAGGCAAACAGTGCCTTAATTTTACTGACATTGTGAAACTAAGCTTAATGAAGGAAAGCATTTTTATTTGGCTCCTTGCCAAAACTTGATGAAGATACACCTGCTCTAAGCAAGAAATGTTGCTTTGTATTTGAGCATATGTTGATGGCATTAATGGCTGGTACCATTCAGGGATTGTGTATCTATGCAGTCATTGAGGACATTGCTACAGCAGATTGTGAAATGGCAACATCGACTAAAACGTATATTTGGCTATAAAGTAACTATGGAAAAATCTCATTTTTAAATACCTATTTCTAGCTGTTTCAAATTACTTTTTAATGACTTAAAATACTCAATACAATTATATATATTATGACGTGCCAGCTTTTAAGTTACGCCATTAGATGACAAGAAAACATAGACATGTAGAAATGGCCATAGTACAGGAAGATATTGCTAAATCCAAACTTTAATTGTTAAATCCAAGCTATTCCAGTTTGAAATGGAAAGCAATTTAAAAGAAAACGAACGGCTGACTGGGATTAAATTGTAAGTAAATACTTGTTAAAGCATACTGTTGGCAGTTGCTGTATAGCTATAAACACTGGTTATTGGAATTTAGTAATTATGTAATGATCTGACTGTTACCATTGCGTCAAACTGTAATGCCAGGATGCCAAATTAGATATGTGGACACATGCTACTTTTGTAAAAAAAAAATGTTATGAAAGAAACGAATTGGATATATGTACAGCCTGTGTGGACATATCCAAAGACATTGCTGTACCGGTACATTGCTGGCAGAGTGCATTGCGTCCTCTGTATAAGGTTGTGATACGTAATGCAACTGAATTTAATTATGATAACTTCGTTTTTAATGTATAATGTCACAATTTTTTAGATGTAAGTTTATATGAATGAATGTTTGTGGTGTTGTGTGTATGCATCTGTTTGCAAATGTGCATAAGTAAATAAACGTTTGCAATAAATAAGTTTTTGCTGTACTCTTGACGCAATTTGTTTTTTCTTGTATGCAAATACTATAAGCACACCACACGCAAAACGTACACACACGTTTGCAAGCACTCGGTGCACGTACATGCACGTACACACGCACACTGGTATATTTAGGATCTTGGAGGTAATTGCCAGTAGGTACATAGCCCAATGCCCCCAAAGTACGTCATGGTACACCCCCCCCCCCACACACACACATCTCACACACACCACAGACACGCACGCACACGCACATGCACACACATTTTTTGACAGACTTTATTTTTGGAATTGCATAAAACAAACAACAGGTACGGTGTCGAACAATCGGTAAAATGACATACAATGTCGGACTGAGAGCAGTTGATTTCATTGGCGATCATCATTTAGTCGTGTTGATATTAGTTTTATGATTTTCACCAGCTGGTGCCACAATATTAAATTTTTGTTATGTCCGTTTGTGAAATGTTGTTTTATTTTACTCGTTAGATGGTGCCACTGTATTAAGCACCCTCGTCCATCGTAGTTGTGTTCTTCCGGCTGGAACAACCCCGCCGGGTAACTAATGTTTACCTCCGCTGTGGCATTGATTCGGTAATAAACCACTTTGCGGCGGTGTGTCACTTTGCGTCTTGCAGTGCCTGCAATCGACAGCCATTTCAACAAATGTGTGAAAACAAATCAAACAAAAGTGGTCCGAAGTGCAAGGCAACATCACTATCTTTGGCGGGAACGAGTGCAGAAGGGTCGAGCGAAGCCGAAGAAGCTTCCTCGCAGACTGACATTTCAGTAGGCAACGACGGATTTGTCGAGGAAAGGGGTAAGTTGTCTACGGTTTATACAGTTTTAAGGACAGTTGAAAGAACATGTCATGCGCACATTGCTGATAAATCAGTATGTTAAACTAAATCGTGTCGATAACACCGGGTCTACCGTAAATTGGTGTAAATTACACCGCATCCCACCACTCTCCGTCTCTCGTCGGACTCGGTCTCAGAATTTGGATCAGCCTGCCACCATCCGAATGAGTGGGTGGCACGAGGTGAGAAGTGACAGGCTGGCTTAAGAAATTGGTGGGAGGTGGAAAATCGTTTACTCGTTTAGGCTTAAATTATTGGAACCCTAAATTATTAGCAGCGTCTGCTTTGTAATTGTAGGTAGGTTTAAGGCCTTGAGCCTTGACTCAAGTCAAGCGCTTGAAGTTGAGCCTGGCTTGAGTCTGAGCCTAAGCCAAGGGATAGGGTTAGGGTTAGGGTAGGATCAGTACAGTAGGAGGATAACTAATTTGGGCCATTAAGTAAAATATTACAGAATACTGTTGTTACTGCGTTAGTGCCCAAAACAGATGGGTCCATGGGAAATTTACAGGTGGGACACAGGAGGTTTGAGATCCCTCCCGAATTAGGTGGGACTCCAAGTGACATTGTTTTTGACGTGTGTCTTCGAATGGGTTCATCCGTGGTATTTTTAATCAATGTAGGCTTTTTGTCGAATGTGCCGTAGGCATAGACGTAGACTTGTAATACTAGACTAGTAGTGTGTGACTCGATGCAGTGATGGGCACATTCTGATTCAAAATCATTCATGTTTAATATTGGTATAGACTATAGTAGAAGCTATATGTATATAAACTGGGAGGGTGGTTTCCAAATTCATGACTGAATA
Source organism: Escarpia spicata (assembly GCA_963995525.1). NCBI lineage: Eukaryota > Metazoa > Annelida > Polychaeta > Sabellida > Siboglinidae > Escarpia > Escarpia spicata. The sequence goes on from OZ023208.1 coordinate 2,675,739, forward strand.
ACCAGAGTGACGAGTTTGCAAAAAAGTTAAATTGACTGAAAAACGGTTGAAGACTTCAAGAGAAATAAGACCACATTTAAAGTTGAAAGTGTCATGCAAATGGAGCCTGTTGTTACGTGTTAACTTGATACGTTTCCATGTCAAACATTGGTAACCATAAACAAAAAAACTGTTTCATGTGATTTGTAGTAGTTGCAGACTCGATTGAAAGTTCACAGGTCCAGCAGATCTGCAGTTATGCTTTATCTGGAGCTTTGTGTTCAAATATATCTAGAGCTCTAGTGGTAAATACATCTGTACACATTTTTGTGGGCCTGGTAATGCTATAATTATGTGCAGTTAACATTATAAAATTTAAGTAATTCTATAAAGGTTCTCAATGTTTGAATAACATTTGAGAGACTGAGATTGAATTTGCAGAAAGCTGTCTGATTTAATTGAAGACCTATGTCACTATGTTTGGGCGTTTCCTCAATGACATCTTTAGTAACAACATTACATGTCATGTGGTCACCATGCCCCATTGCCTGTGCACTCATCCATGTCCACAACCAAACAGTGGAGCATGAATGAATTGACTCACCAGTGTTGGCTATTGACTGCAATTCTAACATGAATGGGTGCTTTAGTGAAAGTTTGTCCTTTATAGGTATTGCAATTATCATGATACCCAAGTGCAGTAATTTACAAAGAAGTGTAAATGGGTCTTTCTTCAGTGCTGGTCAGCATGGGTGGTTATCCTAAATAAATATGTAGCAAAAACTTGTGTTTTCTTTTATTTGTGTGTTTGTGTGCTTGTAACATACATTAAATAAGCTCTCTGAGTTATAAAAAAACCAGTGCCAATTTACAAAAATATAATAATTGACCTTTAACATGTGGGTGTCATGCAAAAATGGCGGCTGAAAATGGGAAAATAGCAGGGGACAGTTGCTTTCTCCCATTATATGGAAGAATGCTGCAGTTCATGCATTAACTGGTCATAATAAGGTCAGAAAAGGTTCAACTACAATACGAAGTACAGGAAACTCACAAACATGTTATGGAAACTCCATTATCCAGTTCCAAAGTGGGCGGTACGCTCGTGACATAGTGTGTCACATCATGTCACGAGCGTAACTTGAGCTCCCAAAGTCTCTGAAATCAGTCTGGCCAGGAAGCACCTGCTGCTAAATATAGACCTAGTCACTAACTGTAATATCCTCCAAAGTCACTGTTAGTTTTGTTGCCAGAATTGTATTTGTGTTAGTTAAAACCACGGGTGTCACATGCGTCACGAGCGTAACCAGGATTTTTCTTTTGATCAAATACTTACTAAGTTCGGCGTACAAACAGTTGAAGCATGACTAAGCTACTTTTTCTGTCATCACACACAAACTGATGACGTAGTGGACAGGAAATGTGTACTTGTAGTAGCCCCCCTTCGAACTTTTTGTGCGACGTGTCACACTTTCAAACATGTCGTCCAAGTGAAGCGAGCGTTACGTTCTTGGCAAAAATCTTTCAAAAGCGACCAAGCTTTGGGCCTTTATTCATCAAGTTAATTAAATTTCCAGATTTAAATGTTTATAATTTATTAATATGTGTATAGCCACTTGAATTTTTGTTGTTCTTACGTTTTGTGCACCAGATCAATGAGTCAACCGATCTCATGTGTTGTGTCACGGGTTGCAAGCTTACCTCACATTCCTGTTTTCGGTACCTGCAGAAGGCTAAAGTATAAGCAGTTGCAACTTATTTAAAATAAATGCCTTTTAGCACACCTACGTTAATTCAATCCGATTTTTGATCTGATGAACAGCATGGAAATTTGGTTTTCTCGATACCAGTTATGCTTGTGATCGGTGACTCAAATGTCGACGGAAGCCCGGATGAATTTGTGCATCGCTTGCCACAAGCGAAGCCCATTTAATCCAATATCTACCTCTGCCCATGCTAATAGAACTTGGAGCTCAGGAAGCAGCAGAATAATTTTGTTTTACGTAGGTTTGCTAAAGTAAAACCGGTCAACTAATCTTTTTGAAGACCACACAATAAGTGGTAACGCTCGTGACCAGCGATGCTAAGCTCTCGCTCATTCAGGTGTCACATTTTTCAAGCGTTACCTTGTGTAATGTTTAGCCACACTGTGTACAGGTGAATAGTTTTTAGACTGTTGGTTAGCCTTCTGTGACTTTGGTTTTTACAGATCTGTCAGTAAATTTTTAACTTGACTTCTTTCTCAAATAATCCCATGGTTTTTGTTACACACAAGTAATGCTTGTGACACAGTGGTGTCAAGACACTTGAACTCTTGGTTTCATTTGAAACTGAATGTGTACATACCTCTGTGCATTTTTAACGTTGTAAAAACTGTTAGTAAAAAAACTCTGTGTTAACTTACCTCCCTCTGGTTTTTTCCTCTCTCTCTCTTTCCAGTTAGTTACTCATTCTTTGCTGCGTCTGTGTCACTCTGCTGCGTCTGTGTCACTCTGCTCACTTTCAGTTTCAATTACTGGTTCAATCTGTTGATGTATATTTACTTACTGATTTTTTTAATATTATAAATGTGTTTGTGTGTATGTGTGTGTGTTTAGCGTGTGCTTTGGGGGAGGGGAGTGTACAGTGCTGCTTGTTGAATACGAGGAGGTGGAGGTGGACTCAGATTCTGTCACATGTCACAAGCGTTATTCTCTCTAATTTGTTCCATTTAAAACTCCCCCAAAACATTTTTTTTTAATTGTTGTTTGTGAGATATATCTGCCAACAAACTTTGTAACAGCTGCTGTGGTCAAGACTAAGATCTCTGTGGTTGTGAGATAAGTTGAAGTTGTGAGGTAACTCTCGTGACGGTGTCACATTTAACTTCTTTCACCCACTGCAGCATCTCTTGTTGAAAGTACTGCCTTTTGGGTCACAGATCTTTCTCATGCCAAGTATTATTCTTCCACACAAACTATACTTAGATTGCTTTATTTGAATAGGTAGTAAAGTGTTGTTTGTGTCACAATGTCACAAGCGTAACCAACTTTGCTCACCTTCATTACCGATCGCACATTGCATAATTCGTCAACCAAGGGTCTTTCCTTTCAATTGTTCCTTAAATTTAGATGTATAAGGGACAAATAACAGCAGTTTTTGTATTACTTTGAGCAATTTTTATTTTCAGCTACTTTTCCCACCTTTTGTGACCAGCACTGTAGAAAGACCCAAATTAATTTAAGTTTTTAATATGATACATGTTGATATTGTTGTTTAGTGTGTGGTAGGCCTATTTTCACAACAATGTCACATGTGGCAGTGTTTGTATGTCACACATGTATAGAGTCTGTGCCATTCCCACAGTTCACTCTGCCAGCTGGCTCTTGTTGTCATGGAAGCAGAATGCTGCAATTGCATCCTGGTTGCTATCTCAGTTTCATGTTGACCTCAGTGTGTTACATCCTGTTCACAAGGGAACATCTAAAAACACCAACGTACAACGCTACGCAAAAACAAGATCCATGTCATTAACCTTTGACCCCCACCCGTGTTACATGAAACTTGAATTACATCGACTGCATGCATGCAGTGACCAACTAACACCAGTGATGATTCTTAGATGTGTAAGATGGGAATTCCCACACTTAATTTTTTTAAATTCTCGACTATTGCACGAGTCTTCCATGATCAGGCGGGTTTTTACCTGTTCCTCGACATAATTGGTTGTGACCATTCGGACTTATTCAGTATACCTAAAATAGCTTTCTAATGGACCAGGAACTGGCAGGTAGCCTCCACATAATGGTTGGACATTGGCAGCAATAAATAAATTTATGTAAACTGTTATTATGAGATGGTCCCCAGTAACACCAACAAAGCAGACTGCATTTGGTTTGTTCAGAGACACAACTCATAACTGATTGGAGTCTTCATTTTGGCATGCTCCCTTACATAGATCTGCTCTGTCACTGTGGAGTGTCTAGTCCCCTGTGTATCAATTTAGGCAGCAGGCAGTAAATTACCAGTTTGTTTGCTGCCACAATAAACACCATTATTCTATTTCTTCATTCCTCATGACATCAGACACTATTGTGTTCTGCTTATGGTCCATTGGTAATGTTTTCATTGTGGATGCATGCCAGATTGACAGGCTAAATACTTGGTTAGTTAGTGCAGCAAAATGGGAGCCCAGGAGGTTGACAATTTGACAAAATGACAAACAACAGCCCTAGATTGACAATTTCATGCTGCGTTCAATACCAGTCTCAGTCATCATTATAGCCCCTAAGACATCTTTCTTTTGGCATCATTATTTTCCAATGAACATTGTGGGTCCTTCATCATTATTTTCCACTGAACATTGTGGGTCCTTCATCATTATTTTCCACTGAACATTGTGGGTCCTTCATCATTATTTTCTGCAAGACATTCTCTTTCCTGTCATCATTATATTTGAAGACCCAGGTTGTTTTATCATGGAAATACATTTCTTGATTGTTTGAGCACTCCCTGTCAACAACCAAATAATTGTTTATGTTAGTTAACGTCACTTAATAATAATATAAATAATACATGTACGTGCATTGTGCCATGGTGACAAGCCTACTTTGTATTTTTTCTAATGACAGAATATTGTATATTTTCTCATATATAAATTATATTTATGTGTCTTAGGTTGGGTACTCCGAACAGTCCAATCTTGGGCTAACGCAGGAGTTTGGCTGAATGGAAGGTTCATGATGGCTGTTTGAAAAGCAATGGGGCTTTCTATTTCTGTGATTTGTGTTGAGATCATGTTCCATATATACAGACTGCTTGGGGGTAGAAGGAGAAAGCAGCTGCATTAATGGGGCACCTAGGGGCTACATGGTGGCCATGGTTTCTTGACTGTTAGAAGGCCTGGTGGGGGGGGGTTGATTTTGATAATGTTATTTAAAATTTGATCAAATGTCATGGCTTGTTTGATAATGCGTCTTCGTTCAAGAGGTGGCCATCCAAGGGTAATTAAATTACTAGGTCTGCAGAGTTGGTTTGACATCTATGATCATTTTTAACAAATCTGGCAGCATAGTGTTGTATTTTTTCAAGGTGCCTAATTTAGGTGGCAGTGTGTGGGTTCCATATGGGAGATGCATACTAGAGTTTTGACCGGATTAGCATGTTCTAAGCTATTTCTTTTACTTTGGGCTTGCATGGGCCAAGAGTTCTTAATCATGCCTAGGACTTTTCAGGATTTGGAAACTATGTCGGTGATGTGACTTGGCCAGGTTAATTTTGAATCTAATTTCACTCTGAGATACGGATGGCTGGATACTGTAGCGAGTGGCATGCCGAAGATTGAATATGAATGTAGTCTGGGTTTAGTTTTGTTTGTTTTTGGGAGGTGGACATATTTAGAAATGTTAAATTCCATTTGCCAGACCATGTTTGGAGTTGGATCAGGTTAGTTTGAAGAACGCCCTGGTCGGTTTCGGAGGTGATTTTACGATATATAATGCTGTCGTCTGCAAAGAGGCGTATGGGAGATTGGATGTCTTCGTTTATGTCATTTATGTAGAGTAGGAAGAGGACTGGTCCTAGGACTGAGCCCTGTGGAACACCAGATGTAATATCTGCTGTGTCCGACATAACTCCATTTACTGAGACTCTATTTACGGTTTGACAGAAATTATTTGATTCAGTTTTGTGTGTTTCCAGTTAGTCTGTAGGCGGCTAGTTTGGATAGGAGGTGTTTGTGAGGGACTTTGTCAAAAGCTTTGGCAAAATCAAGCAGTATTGCATCTATTTGTGTTTTGTTGTCCATATAACGAGTAGCAGTCACCTAGTCATGAGATTCACAAGACAGTCCTGACTGGAATCCATGTTGAAAGTGGAGTATGATATTGTGTGTGTTCAGGTGTTTCCACATCTTAGTTAGAATGATGTGTTCCATGGCCTTACAGAGGATGCATGTTAGTTAGAATGATGTGTTCCATGGCCTTACAGAGGGTGCATGTTAGTTAGAATTATGTGTTCCATGGCCTTACAGAGGATGCATGTTAGTTAGAATAATGTGTTCCATGGCCTTACAGAGGATGCATGTTAGTGATATTGGTCTGTAGTTTGCGGGCTCAGATTTGTGGCTTTTTTGTGTATTAGAGTTACAAGTGCTTGGAGCCAGTCGTCGGGGAGTTTTCATGTGGTGTATGACTGTTGGAAGATGTGTGTGATAATGGGAGCTATTCCCTCTGCAGCTTCTTTACGAACTCTGGCTGGGAGTTCATCTGGGCCAGTAGCTTTGTTTTGGTTTATATTTTTCAGTTGCTTGATTACTCCAGCTATCCCGATTTCAAGAGTGGGCATATTAGTGTAAGAGAAAGGTGCTTGTTGGGGGATAGGGTAGATTTCTTGGGTGAGCGCAGAACTAAATTGGTTGTTCAGTGCATTTGCTTTGTCATGATCATTCATGATTGGTTGTTCGTTTACTTGCAGTGTAGGAATGCCAATGTTTTCTCAGTTTGCTTTGATGAATGATCATAATTGTTGAGGTTTTTTTTTAAGCTGTCTGCAATGTTGTTGTTTTCGTAATCTTTGTAACATTTGGCTGCCTTCTGAGTTCTTTAAACTTTTTCCAGTTGCTAATTAAGTCCAGTTTGTTTTACTTTTTTGTGGCTTTTGTTGCGTTTTTGTTGCATTCTTATTATTTTCCGTGTTATCCAGGGGAGGTGGGTTTTTGTTTTGGTGTTGCGACTAGGGTTGGTATTGTTGATCAGTGTGGCAAGTTGTGTCCGAAAAAAGATCCAGTGTTAATGTCTCGTGAATTGGGGTCCATGTCAAAGTATTCTGTTGTTAATTGGGTTATGTCGTCTTTAAGTTTGCCCCAGTCTGTGGATTTGTATTGAAATACTTTGTGTGATGGTTTCCTGAACTGGGTCTAGGTTGACACTGAAGGATACGGCTTCGTGATCACTCATGCCGGGAGTGGTGTTAGTGTTGACGATTATAAACGGATTTGAGGTAAGTATTAGGTCAAGGATATATATTGCCAGAATCGATTCATGTAGGGGTCATGAACAAAGCTCTACAAAGTTGACAAGTTATGGTGATTTACAAGTTACACATGTGATTCTACACAGCAGGGTGGTTCAGCAACAATAGTTGTTCTGGTGACAGTTGGTCTTTTACAGCACATTTCACACAAAGCATGTAGACTGATTGCTTCTACTGGAAACAAATTGATCAAATGCACTTCTCCTAATGAGATGTACATTCCTGAATTATCTGACTCTCATACATTCAGACTGGTCAGTCATTAGCAACACTCCTTAAAGAGTTGTATAATTGGCTGGCCATAGACTTAGCCACTCCTCCACAGTGTCATTGAGACACATGTCCAGACCTTGCCAGAAAGTGGGCCTGGTACAAGGTGTGTCCTTGACCAGGTGTCAGTGACTCCTGACTACTGCAGACAGCGTAGATCAGGTGGTTCCATCACAGACCATACATCCACTCATCTCACCTAGAATCAGTGTGGAGAATCCAGTTTGGCCGAAACACTGGTCATTCCTTGTCCATCCCCCGACCAGGTAAGTTCACATGAAGGGTTTTAGGGCAAAACACGGGAAACATCATTTTTGAAATTTCACCCAAGCAAGGAAGAAATGTTTGTTTAAACTCATGTTCAGCTAGGATGCTGTCTAATTTATATTAAAACACGATAAGTCTCCACTAAACAACAAGCACTAAAGATAGTTTGTTTTCAAAACGCGATAAGCGCCATCTATCTTTTTTATCAAATCATGATATATCCATACTCAGCCAGTGAGCATGCACATGCGGAGTGACGGCGTGCGGAGTGACGGCGTGCGGAGTGACGACATGCGGAGTGACGGCGTGCGGAGTGACGGCATGCGGAGTGACGACGTGCGGAGTGACGGCGTGCGGAGTGACGGCGTGCGTTGCATGAATATACCACGCTTTGATAATAAAATAATGTATCATCACATTTTATGTAACAAATCTGCAGCGTATTTTAGACATTGCTGCCTGTCTCTGTGATTTTGGATTCTTACACACCAATTTACAAGTTTTTATTTAAATTGAGGATGAAACACAAAGGTGCCTTTTTCTGAAAACCAAGAAAACCTATATATTGCGCTTTGCCCTTCACTCCTGCCTGTTGTGGTCACTCGTAATATGTAAACAGTTGCTGATGTCAATTCTGGTGCATTCAGTGGGGCCACTTGTGTTTTGTTTGTCCATCAATTGTCTTTTCTGTTGAATTGTTAGATAAACAATGACATCACCGCCATCATGTTGTGTCTGGATGCTGGTTGTGTGAACGATGGACCAGTTATGTAATGTCACGATTGTGTATCACCAACATAATACTTCACTTGTCATCGCACCAGTTACGTGAATGCTTATTTATTGATCTATTTGGCTTTAATGTTTGGTCGTGTTATGTCATGGATGTTTGGTTGTGTTTGCTGCGTGCACGCAGGAATGCCGGACTTTGTGTATGGGTGACCCCAGTGTGAGTGCATAAAGCAGGAAGTAGTGTTTGCCGATTAATGACTGGAACATTTGTCACTGTAGCAATGTTGGCACATGTTAGTAATTGTTAACGTGATCATGGTCAGTTTTAATGTAAACAAGCCTGAAGTTATGTTGAAGTAAACTTACAAATAACTTGAAATAAGGGTCAGCAATGTTTCTGGTTGCATAGTACAATTCTAAATATACGTATCTGACATTGCATTGTTAGTACAACTGTCTGGTAATCTGAAACTTACATTCAAGTTTGAATTTTGAAAGACCAAAAGTGCAAATTTAACATTTGAAGTTGTATTTAATCATTCAAGTTTGGTTAAAGTGTGGTGGTGTGTAAGTGTGGTGGTGTGTAAGTGTGGTGGTGTGTAAGTGTGGTGGTGTGTAAGTGTGGTGGTGTGTAAGTGTGGTGGTGTGTAAGTGTGGTGGTGTGTAAGTGTGGTGGCGTGTAAGTGTGGTGGCGTGTAAGTGTGGTGGCGTGTAAGTGTGGTGGCGTGTAAGTGTGGTGGCGTGTAAGTGCAGGAGACTGCATCAGCCTCAGTCTGACAGATGATTCCATCAAGTTCATTTTTGGTTGTTAGTGTTTATAATTACAAATAATCAAGAGTTTGTTGTGTCTCCTGCTGGGACTGGAGCCAATAAGTCAATGAGGTGACTTCAGTGTATTACTACAGATGCAGTTAGCAACTTCCAATTCTAAAGGATCTTAATTTTTTCACTCTAGGTTATATTTATTATCGGTAATTTCCTGTAAGACTATCTGCTACAAGGTGCCGAGGCCCACTCGCCAATTTGTATGTCCATTCACTTCCTTGACCCACGGACCACTGATCTACCAATTGGTGTATTAAAAACATAAAGGTTTTTCTTTAGAGTTATTACTTTTTTCAGTGGACAAATTGAGTGGTCATCCATTCCGTAGCCCCAATGTTACGGTGAAAGTTGAAACTATCAGAAAGTTGCTGTCGGCTGCATGCTATGCTGGAATTGATGAAAGCAGAATTTAAATAGTCAGCAGGCACAAGTTTAAGTTAAAAACTGTTATGGTAATAAGTGCTGTCAATGGTTTGTTGCTTCTTAGGTGGGTGTAACCTGGTGACATATTGATGTCTTCTTTTGATTGATGAGCCAGCATGTTGGGTGTGACGTCATTGAATGGCACCAGGGGGCATCTTGTACCGACAGTCTGTCATCCTTCCGTACTGCACAGCCCTAGTCTCGAGCTAAACAGTTGCTAAAAACATGAAGTTCAGCTAAGTAAAATTAAGGACTTTTTTGTAATTTGGCTGGGGGGAGTTGGCTAAGAAAAAAACAGTCATCCAGATGGCTTAAAGGTTGTCTTATTGTTGGAACGAGCCTGACAATCAATGCAGTCCACCGCTGTGGTCAAATGTGTTTTTGTATTTAAATATATGATGATTTTACATATATTTCTGTTGACTTTTTCCAGAAGCCGGTATTGGATGTCAGTATTTGATGTGTTTGATCAAAAAAGTTAAATACTGCAACTTGTACTGGCTGTATTTAACATTTTGTACATCATTTGTTCTAGTATATTAAAAAAAAAAAAAATAGAGAATGTTTGTATTTGAAATTACAATGCATGGATTTGTATACCATTCATGAAACACCAAAGTCTGCCTGTGATCCACAAACCAAACACAGACCACGCCCTGTGGACACATGTCATCATTCCTTAGTACATGACCTCTACAAGTCACCCTGTACACAGACCACGCCCTGTGGACACATGTCATCATTCCTTAGTACATGACCTCTACAAGTCACCCTGTACACAGACCACGCCCTGTGGACACATGTCATCATTCCTTAGTACATGACCTCTACAAGTCACCCTGTACACAGACCACGCCCTGTGGACACATGTCATCATTCCTTAGTACATGACCTCTACAAGTCACCCTGTACACAGACCACGCCCTGTGGACACATGTCATCATTCCTTAGTACACGACCTCTACAAGTCACCCTGTACACAGACCACGCCCTGTGGACACATGTCATCATTCCTTAGTACACGACCTCTACAAGTCACCCTGTACACAGACCACGCCCTGTGGACACATGTCATCATTCCTTAGTACATGACCTCTACAAGTCACCCTGTACACAGACCACGCCCTGTGGACACATGTCATCATTCCTTAGTACATGACCTCTACAAGTCACCCTGTACACAGACCACGCCCTGTGGACACATGTCATCATTCCTTAGTACATGACCTCTACAAGTCACCCTGTACACAGACCACGCCCTGTGGACACATGTCATCATTCCTTAGTACATGACCTCTACAAGTCACCCTGTACACAGACCACACCCTGTGGACACATGTCATCATTCCTTAGTACACGACCTCTACAAGTCACCCTGTACACAGACCACGCCCTGTGGACACATGTCATCATTCCTTAGTACACGACCTCTACAAGTCACCCTGTACACAGACCACGCCCTGTGGACACATGTCATCATTCCTTAGTACATGACCTCTACAAGTCACCCTGTACACAGACCACGCCCTGTGGACACATGTCATCATTCCTTAGTACATGACCTCTACAAGTCACCCTGTACACAGACCACGCCCTGTGGACACATGTCATCATTCCTTAGTACATGACCTCTACAAGTCACCCTGTACACAGACCACGCCCTGTGGACACATGTCATCATTCCTTAGTACATGACCTCTACAAGTCACCCTGTACACAGACCACGCCCTGTGGACACATGTCATCATTCCTTAGTACATGACCTCTACAAGTCACCCTGTACACACTACAAAACACACCAGGATACCCTTTCACTGACATTCTTTGTGCGGCAGAATAATCAACTTGATGATTATGGCCATCAAATGGATGATGATGAGCTTATGAGTCTGATTTTTAACTTTAGAATTTATTTTATTCCATAACAGTGATCTTATATAGTATATATAGTGAGAACTTTCAACATCCGGGTGCGCCACTCTGACACGTTCACTGGTGTCTCACTGAAATAGTTCTTTGGCGATGCGGCAGTGCCGTTTTGTTCATCTTGAAAAATCTCCTTACATTTAACACCGGATTCTGCTTGATGATGGATTTTTCCTTAAGAGCTCTTTATCTTAGTGAAATGGTCCACTGGCACACTGACTGGTCCCTTGGCTCACTGACTGGTCCCCTGGTGCACTGACTGGTCCCCTGATGGACTGACTGGACTCTCACTTGCATTGTTGTACCTACAAAGGACAGTCATTATAAATAAAATATATCATTACATAGATAGCTGAGTTACCCGGCATTGCCCGGGGAAAAAGGCAGTCATACATCCTCAAATCATTTGCACTGATATATAAAAAAAAGTGTTGTTGACATAATTATGAACACTGAAAATAGACCAAACCTCAAATGCCCAACACTTGAGTTCCAGACACCCGAAACCCACCCCAAATGTGTCCCGCCTACCCGCATTAATAAACTGTAACTTGTCACTGGCCTAGTTGTTAGGACAACCTTTTGCCAGAAATCACACGAATTCACCCGTGTAACTGACGTAACCAGCAACAGGCAGCTGGGTTACGCGTCTGGGATTTTGTAACGTTAATAACATAAAAACTAGTACATTTGTCTGCATACACCCAGTGACACATTTGTACATGGAATAATTACCTGAACAATGATATAGAAAAACATTAAATACTGTGGCAGGAACTCCACGGAATTGTTGCAGCGTGTTGTTTACCAGAAGTAGCACATGCTCACAGGGCTGACGCAGCGAAATGCTTACGTGACCAGCGACAGGTAGACCTGGCACATATTAAGCACTGAGGATTTTTTTTTAAACTTCAAATTTTTTTTATACATCCAGCGACATATTTGTAGATGGCATAATTATCTTTACGATGATATAAAAACATTAAATTCCGCAGCTGAACTCCATATACAGCCTTTTGAAATATTGAGCACCCAAGTTCTCCACCCCCCAGATGAATTTCGAAAATCTACGAACCATCTTAATGAACCCGGTAGATCACATGCAAAATTTCAGCCCGACACAACTGACGGGAGATGTGGGTGCTCATACAAGCAGAGAACGAACTGTTTTATAATATAGATTTCTACAGAACTTTGCTTGACCTATACATAGTTCCAAGCTTCTCATTTGTTGCATGGCTGTCAGTACTGGTATAAACCACACTGATGGAAACAGCCGCCAAAAGCAGCGGAAATGAGCAGAAACCTCCATTTGTCAATAACCAACAGAAAAAGAGCTTTATGATCAATAAATTGTTATTAGGATTGATTGTACCTGCATCTGTATTAATAATAATAATATTATAAAGTAATCAATTATACAAGCCTCTTGACCTTAGTGGGGGTTGATAGCAAAAATGAACCAGGTTTCAAATCCTCTGGTTAACATTTAGTAACCTGGTCGATTTTGTTCAAGTTAGGTTTCTAAGCCTCGGTTTGCCACTCATCTGTATAATACAAATGAGTACATGGTTATAGATAGTGGTCGGTATAAATGAATGCATAGTCACCAGTAAATAGTAAATTTGAATACTGTACACATGCTGGGTTCACAGTTTTCTGAAATATATATACACACCTTTACCCAAAGACTGGTTCCACAGGTGATTAAGGTGCAGTGACCCTGGACTAAATACTTGCATTGTGTACAAGATAAGACACTATCTGTGACGTGGTCACTATCTGTGAAGTGGTCACTATCTGGCTTGTAGAGAGAACAGTGAGGTTAACCAGTCTGTGGTCACTCCAGCACTGGCTCAGCATGAGAATATGTACTCGAACATTAGCTTAGTATTGGTTCAACCTTTGTGAGACGGTATCTAACAGTTGTAAAGGTAAGTGAACAGGGACATTGGTGGTAATGAAGGCACATTTTGATACAGTGAGAATAGTGAATGATTCTGTCCGAAGTCCGAGTCGGTGTATTTTATTCTGCGTAATGGGAGTTTCTGTTACCAGTGATTCCGTTAGCAAAGTCCACTAGACATTTCATCTAACTGTTGCACAGTGGCTGCAGATTGTCCTGTTGGTGAGTGTATCCAACATTTCTATACATTACCCTGTTCTTTCAAGTTATTTATTAAACATGTTACAAGGAATAAGGTAATATGTATAATTCTTTGTTGAGTATCATTAATATCAGCATCTTCATTATTGTCTCGCTTCATTGCTTATTAGGTCTGACTTTAATTATGACTACCTGCTGCACTTTTACTTGCCTGAGTTGTGATACGGCTGATGTTTTGTTTGCTTTGAGACACAGTGACATGTGCATCTTGTAATGAAGCCAAGGTCGTTTGGTTGGATTGACAGCTTTTGCTTGAGTGGCTGATAAGACCGCTCGGTGGGAATAAATAGATGTTTTGTTTTCATTTCAACACTTTACCAATCATGATATAACAGTATTCTTCAAGTTGGCATTACTGTTGTGAAAATATGCCATTTGTCTATCTTCTTATACTATTAATTGGCAGGGTCCATTTTCGGACATTACAACCAGTTGATGGGAATTTTAGAAAATGAGATTCCAGCTAGTGTCTTTTTCCCAAAACACAGGCTATGTAGAGTGAACAAAATTGCCCATATATCAACTGATACTAAACTACTGATCAGTCGATGCGAGGATTCGAGCACCGGGTCCTCTGATAGACAGTCGGGCACTCTGACCGCTGGACCCCCCGCACCTCACTGCATCGTAACACAAGCTCTGTGTTCCTCCTAACTACAGAATCTTCGCACTGGCCACATTACGCTAACAAAGTGAGGATAATCCAATGGCTGGTGTAAGTGGTGTCACATTACACTAACAAAGTGAGGATAATCCAATGGCTGGTGTAAGTGGTGTCACATTACACTAACAAAGTGATGATAATCCAATGGCTGGTGTAAGTGGTGTCACATTACGCTAACAAAGTGAGGATAATCCAATGGCTGGTGTAAGTGGTGTCACAGTTTAATTCATGTTGTATTTATGTAATACTGTCTGGAAATGCTATTTATTGCCATCACAGTTTTCCGGTCATCAGATTACAGGAACTTGATACATTCGAGACAAGCATTGAATGCTGGTTGGCATAAGTAATTCACTAATTGCCCCCATTTCCTGCCAACCTGCTGCACTGGTAGAAGTCTGTAGCATCAACAGTTTGCCAGGGGATAGATCACCACATTTAGTTTCCCTTTGGCTGAAAAAATATTTTGAATATTCTTAAAATCGGCTATGTTAATAGTAATTATTGTCATCACTTGACCTGATGCACAAAATTAGTCTACTTCTGTCGTTTTCTTCAGTTGAAATCTTTACTCTTGAATTCGTCTGAGGCAGTTTTAACAATATTCTCATTTGCATCACATTTCCAGTTTCTCTACATGACACTTAATCCATCATGTCCTTTTGAACACACTGACGTAAACTTAACACAGCCGGCATCTCAGCATCATTGATTTAGTTTTGTCACAACTTTTTCCAGAGAGCTTTTTCATGTCCTGTGGCCAATTGTGTTTTATCTATGATTGATGGTAAAAAAGAATGTGCTGCATTTTTTGTCTGCTGTCAACAGAAACTTCAGTGCCGTCACCTTCTTGTGCATTCTGTCAGTATTCAGTTCAGGACTGTCACCTTTTTCAAGTCTACTGTCAGTATGAAATTATGGGCTATCAAATTATCGGCTTGATTTATTTAACTCAATTTTTATCTTTACGGATGTATACAAGTATTGGTCAAGTATGCCTTGCACTACCGGTAAATTAGTTCTCTATTTAGTTTAACGATGGAAACTATTGCATATCAGGGTTTGACATTAACGATTGTCCGATTGCTCAGGTTAAATCAAATATATGGTGTAGGATTGGCCCTGGGTTAGGCAGTCTGGTATCTAGTCTACCACTTACCCAGATGGGCAGGTAACATTTACAGTTGGGCAAGCAATGTCTGTGCAGCACTTACCTGATTAAAGGTAGCAGCATTACTGAAGTTTTGACAGCATGTTTTTATTATCGTAATACCTTAAAACAGTAAATAAAAATGCCATTGCCAGTTCTCAATGAATAGCTTGGAATCTTGAGGAAAAATGAAAATATTTTTTTCATAAAAATAGAATGTAATTTGCTAACATAATACGACCAGGAGGTATGTTTTGTAAACCATACAGAAACTGTCACGACTTGTCCGATACTTGACACAGGCCATCCTCACCCTTACTGAAACATGGTCGAAACACAGAGTGACGTATGTATTAATTTTCTTAACGATGTTGTGGCAAGTAAAAAACAGGCAAATAGAATGACTGGGCCCTGCATATTTCTACTAGACATATTTTCTCACTAACTACTGCATTTGCTACAAAAAATGTTCAGTTGTATTATAATTAAAAATATTCCTAATGACATGCTTGTTTACTTTGAACATAACAACAGATATAATAAATATTAAGCATTTAGTGAATGTTGTCCTCATTCCAGGTCGTTGTGCTATGAAGAGTTTGATGCTAATCCAGTGGACTGTTTATGTTGACATAGAAGATTACGTTAACTTCACATTATCATAAGTGTATAGATTAACATTTATGCATGCGAATGGCCAGCGTTGTTTTACAAAGGTTGAAGTGGCCGCCTGCACAGGACAGTGGTTTGTAATATAATATAGTACTACATCATTGTAATACATGTGCATGCATTGCATTTGTTGTGCTGTATCTGAGTGTTAATGCAATTAATTAAAGTACCAGGTAGTCGGGCGTGTGTTTTCACAAACGCAAGCCTTCCGTGACAACCATTCCTGGTAATTGTGACGAATTGTTGGCCATACGTGTGAAAGCTGGAATCAGACTACCTGCGGAGTTGTTAGTATTCGCAGGTGAGTCAGTTCTCTGTCTCTAACACGTCCGCACCTGATTAGTTGTGATGTTAACTGTGAGATTCCTGTAATTAACGGTTGCAGAGCCATGAATTTATGACGAGAACTCGAGAGGTGAGCCTGAAGTGACAGCGTCGTTGCATCACTGCACAGAGCAAGCATGAACAGAGCGTCCCCAGCCGTCAGTATCTCCAACACGGAAATATGGGAGAAAAACAAGAGGTTTATTGTAAGTACTGACATTTACTGAGTCACATCAAAGTGCTGGTGACTGACCAACAAATAGGAGTGTCCCGGGTTTTACAGGTGGATTAAGTTCCTGTAATTTGTTACACCTGCTCATGAAGTATTTGTTCTCTTGTATTTTGTTTCCCATTCATTAGTTGTATTACCTGGATAATTAATACTTGCTGTAATGTTCTGATGTGCATTTCTTCCCATCAAACTCGTACATCTACTATTACAGTTACACATACTATTTATTAATAAATCTAAATTACAAATTGATTCTTATATGTCACAATTTGACAGATTATTTCGAGATAATGTTGTTATTGATATCATGCCATCCAGATTGTATTGGCGAGTGTGAGATACAATTTAACATTGTCAGTAGAAGTTTGCCTTTGTCTTTTAAATACTAAATAGTTTTGTTTCTCCTTTCAGGTATATAAATTGGTTGTAAATTCTGGTGCACAAAGTTGGTGTCTCTTTCGAAGATACAATGAGTTTCATGCACTCTATGATAAGGTAAGTTTAGATAAAGTTCTGTAGATGGTGATTAGTTTCTTACTGCCCAAATTGTTTTTGTTATATTCTCTCTATGCTTTATCAAATCCATAGTTATGACAATGCTAAATACCTGCAGACACAGTAATGATTTAATTGCGTTGACTCCCCAATAATTACAACCTCCACAACTAGTCTTAATATCAACCGGCTCAAAGTTCCCAAATTCTCTCAGCTCATAACTCACCAAAATGTCTGTCTGGTATCCCCAAGCTTTGAATTTCACATGTAATATGCCAGTCTGAACATATTGTTGCTGCTATATTTAGTTGGAAATGTGCTTCCAAATTTGTCTGTGGACCCCCAGGTGTGAGCAGAGTGGGCCTTCACTACACTCCCAATGGCTTCCCATTACATGGATGCCTGGTGTGTGACCTGTGTGAGCAAGTGCAGAACATTATGCAGGGTTGAAAATAGCCATGGGCACCACAGCACCAGACCAGAGGGCTTTAGCCTTCACGAACAAGTCATTTATCATGAGTAATTATCCCTGATTGTTTGCCATGGGTGTACAGTCTAGTCTACTATAACCTTGCCGAACTACTTGGCAAACCACAAGTGTGTACAGTCTGGTCTACCATAACCTTGCAGAACTACTTGGCAAACCACAAGTGTGTACAGTCTGGTCTACCATAACCTTGCAGAACTACTTGGCAAACCACAAGTGTGTACAGTCTGGTCTACCATAACCTTGCAGAACTACTTGGCAAACCACAAGTGTGTACAGTCTGGTCTACCATAACCTTGCAGAACTACTTGGCAAACCACAAGGGTGTACAGTCTGATCTACCATAACCTTGCAGAACTACTTGGCAAACCACAAGTGTGTACAATCTGGTCTACCATAACCTTGCCGAACTACTTGGCAAACCACAAGTGTGTACAGTCTGATCTACCATAACCTTGCCGAACTACTTGGCAAACCACAAGTGTGTACAATCTGGTCTACCATAACCTTGCCGAACTACTTGGCAAACCACAAGTGTGTACAGTCTGGTCTACCATAACCTCGCAGAACTACTTGGCAAACCACAAGTGTGTACAGTCTGGCCTACCATAACCTTGCATAACTACTTGGCAAACAACAAGGGTGTACAGTCTGGCCTACCATAACCTTGCAGAACTACTTGGCAAACCACAAGGGTGTACAGTCTAGCTTACCATAACCTTGCAGAACTATTTGGCAGACAACAAGGGTGTACAGTCTGGCCTACCATAACCTTGCAGAACTACTTGGCAAACCACAAGGGTGTACAGTCTGGCCTACCATAACCTTGCAGAACTATTTGGCAAACCACAAGGGTGTACAGTCTGGCCTACCATAACCTTGCAGAACTACTTGGCAAACCACAAGGGTGTACAGTCTGGCCTACCATAACCTTGCAGAACTACTTGGCAAACCACAAGGGTGTACAGTCTGGCCTACCATAACCTTGCAAAACTACTTGGCAAACCACAAGGGTGTACAGTCTGGCCTACCATAACCTTGCAGAACTACTTCGCAAACCACAAGGGTGTACAGTCTGGCCTACCATAACCTTGCAGAACTACTTGGCAAACCACAAGGGTGTACAGTCTGGCCTACCATAACCTTGCAAAACTACTTGGCAAACCACAAGGGTGTACAGTTTGGCCTACCATAACCTTGCAGAACTACTTCGCAAACCACAAGGGTGTACAGTCTGGCCTACCATAACCTTGCAGAACTACTTCGCAAACCACAAGGGTGTACAGTCTGGCCTACCATAACCTTGCAGAACTACTTTGCAAACCACTAGGGTGTACAGTCTGGCCTACCATAACCTTGCAGAACTACTTCGCAAACCACAAGGGTGTACAGTCTGGCCTACCATAACCTTGCAGAACTACTTCGCAAACCACAAGGGTGTACAGTCTGGCCTACCATAACCTTGCAGAACTACTTCGCAAACCACTAGGGTGTACAGTCTGGCCTACCATAACCTTGCAGAACTACTTGGCAAACCACAAGGGTGTACAGTCTGGCCTACCATAACCTTGCAGAACTACTTGGCAAACCACAAGGGTGTACAGTCTGGCCTACCATAACCTTGCAGAACTACTTGGCAAACCACAAGTGTGTACAGTCTGACCTACCATAACCTTGCAGAACTACTTGGCAAACCACAAGGGTGTACAGTCTGGCCTACCATAACCTTGCAGAACTACTTGGCAAACCACAAGTGTGTACAGTCTGGTCTACCATAACCTTGCAGAACTACTTGGCAAACCACAAGTGTGTACAGTCTGGTCTACCATAACCTTGCAGAACTACTTGGCAAACCACAAGTGTGTACAGTCTGGTCTACCATAACCTCGCAGAACTACTTGGCAAACCACAAGTGTGTACAGTCTGGTCTACCATAACTTTGCCGAACTACTTGGCAAACCACAAGTGTGTACAGTCTGGTCTACCATAACCTCGCAGAACTACTTGGCAAACCACAAGTGTGTACAGTCTGGTCTACCATAACTTTGCCGAACTACTTGGCAAACCACAAGTGTGTACAGTCTGGTCTACCATAACCTCGCAGAACTACTTGGCAAACCACAAGTGTGTACAGTCTGGTCTACCATAACTTTGCCGAACTACTTGGCAAACCACAAGTGTGTACAGTCTGGTCTACCATAACCTCGCAGAACTACTTGGCAAACCACAAGTGTGTACAGTCTGGTCTACCATAACTTTGCCGAACTACTTGGCAAACCACAAGTGTGTACAGTCTGGCCTACCATAACCTTGCAGAACTACTTGGCAAACCACAAAGCTGCAGTTACTCCGTGATTGGAAGTAATTAAAGGTCAGGAATAGATTGGTGTATTGTAGGGGAGGGGTGTTTACAGATGCACTGTTGGTGAAGTTTGTATTTTTAAAATAGTAAAAATACCTTCTGAATATGGCTATTTTGAGAACATGCTACAGTTTGCGTTGTGATTACTTGTACTTACAAAACTTCTTTAGCATTGTGTGCACTACTAACTTTGTATTAAAATATGTGTTGATACTATTAATAACTTAAAAACTATCTGCTACACTAAATTAATGTATTCTTAGTGGGTAAGAAGTAATTGCCAAACTGAGATTCAATTTTTCAATAGACTGGTGACATTTGTTTCAGTAATTCAGGTTATATTATGAAAATGATGTTTTATAACTAAGAATTCATTGCAGTATAACTATGCTAATCTTTGTTTGCAATGCTACACACTGACTTTTCAATAAGGTTGGTAGATTTGTTTTGTGTCAAAGACAAAATGAAAAAATATATAACTGGCAAATCTGTTTACTTCCATTCACCTTCACTGATTATCCTGGTTATGTCAAATCTATTTTGTGATTATTACATAACGATATACCTTATAATATGAACTTTCACTGTCCAGTTTATTAATGTCCAAATAATCAAAAAGTAATAATTTAAAAACCCCTAAATAAACAAACTGTGGACACTATGAGCCAAAATAAAAGAATTTATCAAAATGTAGTTTTTAAAACTTTGTTAACAATAAATAAAAAACTACTGTTCAAAAGATATTTCAACAGATGAGGTATCACTTTGAAGCTTATTATCTATGAAATCTAAAAAGTTAAAGGCAAAATTCCACTTCACAATTTTGCAATTTAATACCCACTTTATTAATTTGGTCAGATATTATCTATCGGTCACATCTATTTGTATTCATGAAAATAACCATGTCAGACTGGTTCTGTTGTGTATGTTTTGGGCATGATGTTTCAGTTGAAGAAGCTGTATCCCCACGCCCAGCTCAAGCTGCCTGGGAAGCGGTTATTTGGCAACTTTGAGCCGCTGTTTATCCGTCAACGCCGGGACGGACTGTGTGACTTTGTGCAGAAACTGCTCAGACATCCCGAGATGCAGTTACAGTAAGCAGAATGTCTTCTTTTCTTGATCCCTTGTGGCGTATGGGTCATGTATATTAGATTGCACTGCCCTCTAGGTGAGTTGTCTCCATCAGTCAAGTTCTGATATTTTCTACCACCATCTGCTGTTTACCCTGGCTCTTTCTCTTAACATTATTTTACATCTTAATGTTTATTTAATAGTTTTTCTTAGTTAGTGAGTTCATGACAGAATTGTTTGCATAGGATCTTTTACTTTCCCTGGCATAGACAGCCGGTAGAAAGGACCACTGGGCCCTGGTTTATAATTTATAATGACTCTTCCAAATTAAACAGGCAACATGAAATTGCAGAAAATATGAAAAGACAGATGGAATCGAATCCCGATCCTCTCAACAGTTGGGTGGTCTAAGCACTAGACAACCACTCCCCACTTCTGTCTTACACCGGTTTATTGTGTTTAAATGGAAACAAAAGGCATCTTTTTGGGCATATGCATCTAAAAGGGTTAATAAAAACTAACCATTAGCAACTAGAATAAAAAATATTATACCAGCAGTTTACTAGAATAACCTTGTTAAGACCACGTGGTCCACTGTATGGCATTACAACAGTTGTTACAAATGTAAGACCACATGGTCTACTGTATGGCATTACAACAGTCGTTACAAGTGTAAGACCACATGGTCTACTGTATGGCATTACAACAGTTGTTACAAGTGTAAGACCACATGGTCTACTGTATGGCATTACAACAGTTGTTACAAGTGTAAGAACACATGGTCCACTGTATGGCATTACAACAGTAGTTACAAATGTAAGACCACATGGTCTACTGTATGGCATTATAACAGTTGTTACAAGTGTAAGACCGTATGGTCCACTGTATGACATTACAACAGTTGTTACAAATGTAAGACCACATGGTCTACTGTATGGCATTACAACAGTTGTTACAAGTGTAAGACCGCATGGTCCACTGTATGGCATTACAACAGTTGTTACAAATGTAAGACCACATGGTCTACTGTAAGGCATTATAACAGTTGTTACAAGTGTAAGACTGTGGTCCACTGTATGGCATTACAACAGTTGTTACAAATGTAAGACCACATGGTCTACTGTATGGCATTACAACAGTTGTTACAAGTGTAATACCACATGGTCCACTGTATGGCATTACAACAGTTGTTACAAGTGTAAGACTGTATGGCCCACTGTATGGCATTACAACATTTGTTACGAGTGTAAGACCGCATGTTCCACTGTATGGCATTACAACAGTTGTTACAAGTGTAAGACTGTATGGCCCACTGTATGGCATTACAACAGTTGTTATGAGTGTAAGACCACATGGTCCACTGTATGGCATTACAACAGTTTTTACAAGTGTAAGACCGTATGGCCCACTGTATGGCATTGCAACAGTTGTTACGAGTGTAAGACCACATGGTCCACTGTATGGCATTACAACAGTTGTTACAAGTGTAAGACCACATGGTCCACTGTATGGCATTACAACAGTTGTTACAAGTGTAAGACCGCATGGTTCACTGTATGGCATTACAACAGTTGTTACAAGTGTAATACTGCATGGCCCACTGTATGTCATTACAACAGTTGTTACGAGTGTAATACCGCATGGTCCACTGTATGGCATTACAACAGTTGTTACAAGTGTAATACCCCATGGTCCACTGTATGGCATTACAACATTTGTTACAAGTGTAAGACTGTATGGCCCACTGTATGGCATTACAACAGTTGTTACGGGTGTAGGACTGCATGGTCCATTGTATGGCATTACAACAGTTGTTACAAGTGTAAGACCACATGGTCCACTGTATGGCATTATAACAGTTGTTACAAGTGTATGACCGCATGGTCCACTGTATGGCATTACAACAGTTGTTATAAGTGTAAGACCGCAATGTCCACTGTATGGCATTACAACAGTTGTTACAAGTGTAAGACTGCATGGCCCACTGTATGGCATTACAACAGTTGTTACGAGTGTAAGACCGCATGGTCCACTGTATGGCATTACAACAGTTGTTACAAGTGTAAGACCACATGGTCCACTGTATGGCATTACAACAGTTGTTACAAGTGTAATACCACATGGTCCACTGTATGGCATTACAACATATATGGCATTACAGCAGTTGTTATAAGTGTAAGACCACATGGTCCACTAGAATATTTACTTGTCCGCCGGACAAGTAAGTTTTGAAATCTACTTGTCCGCCAAAATGTTAACTTGTCCGAGTGGTTGTTAAGGGGAATCGAAGCTTCGGAAAAAACGTAAAATGTCTGTCTTATTTTTATAACAACAACACAATGTTCCTGCTGTTTCGTTGCATGTACATCTGAGTGACTTGTAATCAAAGACATGCAAATTTTGAAATTGCAAAATTATATTTGCAACTATTTTCTGGTCCATTATTATTCATCACGAATATTAAAAGTATACACGTTACATGATGTATACCAATATTTTAGTGATGCTGATATGAACGCTTTTATTAATAACAAATAATTATTACGATGATAGGAATGAGACAATTGTTTTTCTTGCTATTTGTTATAATGTTGCAAAAACTGTTTATGTTTAATATGGTATATATATATATATATACATATATATATATATATATAACACTGCGGTAAATTTTGGCATCAGTTTGTTATTGAAGATGCCACTCAACCAGGAACAGGACCAATGCAAAACCAGGAAATGTTGTCACAAAAATCATAATAAACTATATAATCTGATACTATTTTGTTAAACCTCTATTAACTTAAATATTAACAAAGTTCTGTATTTTACAAACGAATATAATATTCAACTGATCATCAGCAAACAAACGCATATTTTTTCCTAAATGTTATATTACCATTTCAATGATGATAAAACAGTTTACCAGGCGGAATATAATTTATAGATTTAGTTACATCGTAACATTGCTGCCGCGCGGAGACCGCCGTAGTTGGCGGAAGCTGATATGTTGACGGCGGTTGGCGCCCCGTCCCCGGGCACGCGTCTTGCATAATTCGGTTTCGAAAACTCACAATTTATGGTTAAAATAAATTTTATCTAGATACAATAACACTTCTGAAATTTCATTAATATTCCGTTTATCAACCAGCACCACAGATTTACCAGAGAGCCAGTTAAAAAAATGTTTAATTGTCACAGATCTGGATTGGCTAATGTTCGATGATTTGGAAGACTGCCGAGTCCGCGTGGGTTAGGCGTAATAATGGTTAAAACTATGTAATTATTCAAATAACAGGTAGCAATACAAAGTCTACTATTTCCAAAGTTCACCAAATATGATCCGTGAGTGGAAGCAAGTTGTACGTCGGCCAAACTGAACGATTTACGATTGTGTGAAATACAGCCTCGATCAACGATGGCTGATGCAGAGTCTGTCCTACGTGTATGACAGACCTAGGTTGGTGCGCTTAGCGGATGACCCTGTTAACGCAGGCACTAAACTCGGTCGAACACTGACGTACAACACACTGGCGGCGGACATGTTCATTCGAACACCATCTCGGCTTCTCTGGGAAACATCCAGCCACGCTGCAATTAATGCGCGTAGACTGTTCGTACACAAATACCCACCACTGTCTATAGCCAGGTACTCATACAGTTGAGTGAACTGGAGCAACGCATTGTGAACTAACTTGTCGAGGGTTCGATACCGCAACACAGTAACTAGTGCTCCTCGTGTATTCGCTGTGATGTCCTGCAGTGGTGGCTGTGTTGTTGTTGCAGTGCTGACGTGCGAGCCTTCTTCCACTTGGACAGTGGCAGTGAGGAGGACGATGACTCACTCGACTCACCTGGCCAGGTCAGAACAACTTTCATCGCAACTCAGATCTATTTATTGGTTCCAAAACGTATGACAGAACAAACATAGCAAGTCATGTGTATATGAGGATATTGTGCAATAGTGAAAATATAGTTGGAGAGGGAGTATATAAGAAGTTATAAACTTATAATAAGGTACTAATCTCAAACTTGAGCGACAGAAGAGACAGGGACAGAGAGACAGAGCAAAGACAGAAAGGGCACAGAGACGGAGACTGAGGAGTTAGGAAGAGGGGAAGGGAAGGGAGGTGGAGAGATGGCATGAGGAGAGGTATACAGGAAGAGGGGAAAGGAGGTGGAGAGATGGCATGAGGAGAAGTCTACAGGAAGAGGGGAAGGGAGGTGGAGAGATGGCATGAGGAGAGGTAGACAGGAAGAGGGGAAGGGAGGTGGAGAGATGGCATGAGGAGAGGTAGACAGGAAGAGGGGAAGGGAGGTGGAGAGATGGCATGAGGAGAGGTATACAGGAAGAGGGGAAGGGAGGTGGAGAGATGGCATGAGGAGAGGTAGACAGGAAGAGAAGAAAAGAGGGTAAAAGAAAAGATGTCAGATATTTATGGATACTTAGGTAGAAAGCGAGTTTGATCAATAGAGAGGCTGATGCACAGATGTGCAGACAGACAAAGAGAAAAAGTGTACATCCACAGTAATGATTCCTGTTCGTGCCCAATGGTGCATAATGCAGAACTAAGACAGCTCTGCCACGAGGACTGCTGTATAAATATACACATTATTATATTATGGTTATTATTTAGGCAGTCTACCATTGCTGTAGTTTGTTAACATGTTTGAGCCAGTTATGAGGTGTATCCTACATGTTGTTTCAGAAGGACGGTGAGGACATGACCAATCTAGTCAATTTGGGCCCATCAGAAGAACCACGGTAAGTTTACTTTGATAAAAAATTCTTAATATTTGTAAACAAATAAAATATGAATTTAAATTTCTGTGGACTTTCCACAACACTAGTCCTGCCAGAATGTCAAAGAATTATCTGGTTATCATTGTGCAAATTGATTATTATTTAATGTCTGACCTTCTTTTGGTCAAGCTAGGACATATAGTTTTTTGTGGAGAGCCTGTGTCCTTAATTAATGAATGGTCATTCAAAAATTTTTGATGCCTTTAATTAATTTTAGTTTCTTTAAATAAAAAGGAATTTTGTAATACTGTTTTTAAAATGTTGCCATCAAAATGTCTTTGTTATGCTGCTTATGTTCCATGAAGCAAAGTGATAAAATAATTCATCAAACACGCTACGTAGTCTGGCAGTAGAGCAGACAACCTTGCAGTAAGGTCCGGTCATACTTTTACTATATCTTTGATGTGTCCTTATAAGGAATCCGAATGATGCCACACTGGCACCTTCAGCATTTTTCAAAATATGCAAATTAGTGTCATCATTACCAAATATTATATTTTCGTCAATATCTCAGTAACTACTGACAACAGCACAACAAATGAGGTGGCTCCACCCACGTTTTGAAGGTCTGTGGTACTACTCGGGATGTTTTCAAAAGGATACAACATTCCACTACCCAAAATATGAAAATTAGGTGGCGCCATTTGCAAAATATTGAAATCGGCCTATATCGCAGTAAGTATGCGTGATAGCAAAAAGGACGAAGTGCCTATGCCTGCATTTTGAGCGTATACGATATCGACGAGGACATTCAGATAGAATAGTTTTGAGAGTATGCGATATCGACAAGGACATTCGTATAGTAGGGTAGTTTTGAGAGTATACGATATCGACGAGGACATTCGGATAGTAGAGTAGTTTTGAGAGTATACGATATCGACGAGGACATTTAGATAGTAGAGTAGTTTTGAGAGTATACGATATCGACGAGGACATTTACATAGTAGAGTAGTTTTGAGAGTATACAATATCGACGAGGACATTCAGATAGTAGAGTAGTTTTGAGAGTATACAATATCGACGAGGACATTCAGATAGTATGGTAGTTTTGAGAGTATACGATATCGACGAGGACATTCAGATAGTAGAGTAGTTTTGAGAGTATACGATATTGACTAGGACATTCGGATAGTAGGGTAGTTTTGAGAGTATACGATATCGACGAGGACATTTAGATAGTAGAGTAGTTTTGAGAGTATACGATATCGACGAGGACATTCAGATAGTAGAGTAGTTTTGAGAGTATACGATATCAATGAGGACATTCAGGTAGTAGGGTAGTTTTGAGAGTATACAATATCGACGAGGACATTCAGATAGTAGGGTAGTTTTGAGAGTATACGATATCGACGAGGACATTCAGATAGTAGAGTAGTTTTGAGAGTATACGATATTGACGAGGACATTCGGATAGTAGGGTAGTTTTTAGAGTATACAATATCGATGAGGACATTCAGATAGTAGAGTAGTTTTGAGAGTATACGATATCGATGAGGACATTCAGATAGTAGGGTAGTTTTGAGAGTATACAATATCAACGAGGACATTCAGATAGTATGGTAGTTTTGAGAGTATACGATATCGACGAGGACATTCAGATAGTAGAGTAGTTTTGAGAGTATACGATATTGACGAGGACATTCGGATAGTAGGGTAGTTTTGAGAGTATACGATATCGACGAGGACATTTAGATAGTAGAGTAGTTTTGAGAGTATACAATATCGACGAGGACATTTACATAGTAGAGTAGTTTTGAGAGTATACGATATCGACGAGGACATTCAGATAGTAGAGTAGTTTTGAGAGTATACGATATCAATGAGGACATTCAGGTAGTAAGGTAGTTTTGAGAGTATACAATATCGACGAGGACATTCAGATAGTAGAGTAGTTTTGAGAGTATACGATATCGACGAGGACATTCAGATAGTAGAGTAGTTTTGAGAGTATACGATATTGACGAGGACATTCGGATAGTAGGGTAGTTTTTAGAGTATACAATATCGATGAGGACATTCAGATAGTAGAGTAGTTTTGAGAGTTTACGACATTGACGAGGACATTCAGATAGTAGGGTAGTTTTGAGAGTATACGATATCGACGAGGACATTCGGATAGTAGGGTAGTTTTTAGAGTATACAATATCGATGAGGACATTCAGATAGTAGAGTAGTTTTGAGAGTATACGATATCGATGAGGACATTCAGATAGTAGGGTAGTTTTGAGAGTATACAATATCAACGAGGACATTCAGATAGTATGGTAGTTTTGAGAGTATACGATATCGACGAGGACATTCAGATAGTAGAGTAGTTTTGAGAGTATACGATATTGACGAGGACATTCGGATAGTAGGGTAGTTTTGAGAGTATACGATATCGACGAGGACATTTAGATAGTAGAGTAGTTTTGAGAGTATACAATATCGACGAGGACATTTACATAGTAGAGTAGTTTTGAGAGTATACGATATCGACGAGGACATTCAGATAGTAGAGTAGTTTTGAGAGTATACGATATCAATGAGGACATTCAGGTAGTAGGGTAGTTTTGAGAGTATACAATATCGACGAGGACATTCAGATAGTAGGGTAGTTTTGAGAGTATACGATATCGACGAGGACATTCAGATAGTAGAGTAATTTTGAGAGTATACGATATTGACGAGGACATTCGGATAGTAGGGTAGTTTTTAGAGTATACAATATCGATGAGGACATTCAGATAGTAGAGTAGTTTTGAGAGTTTACGACATTGACGAGGACATTCAGATAGTAGGGTAGTTTTGAGAGTACGATATCAACGAGGACATTCAGATAGTAGAGTAGTTTTTAGAGTATACGATATCGACGAGGACATTCGGATAGTAGAGTAGTTTTGAGATGTTTATGGTGCCGATTGGGTGATCAGATGCATGCCTGAAGTTGTTCCCTGATCTTTTCTTGGTCTTGTCAATCAGACTGGATGCATGATGGCTGTGCAGTCACGTCTGTCTGCTTGTACCCATTTGCTATGTCGGCGACGTCTTTAAAAACTTTGCAGCATGTTCAGTGGCGTCCATTTAAGCTGGAATAGCTTGAGAGTTATTCCGTTTGGCCATACCTCATGTATATGGGTTTTTGTGACCATATCAGACCACATGCTATTTCACAATCCTGATTTATGGCGCATCACATGTTCACCCTTCATGAACCTGTGAAGAATATCCATTGGTAGAGCCTCCATCGACCTTCAGTTTATCTACCATATTTGGCATAGTTGAAGTAGCCAACAGCAACGAAATAGGCAACATCTTGTTTCCTGTTCAGATATCAAGGACCAGTTCATTATTTCATTACAAAAATATTTTAAAACATTTTATAGTATTGTTGTACTTGATACATTGAATGCGCCCTCTACAGTTTGGACGATACTATCGAAACTACTGACCCTGTGAACATGGGTTTATGCACCTCATTTGAAACGGTATCATAAATAGTTCCGAATATATTGACAAAAACATTGATTTTGTTCAATGGCTGCTGCTAATTTGCATATTAGGTGGAACTTGTTTAGCAGGACAGTTATGTGAATATCATCGTCGATACTACATATCCTCAAAACACAGGTAGAGACATTTTGTTTGTTTTGCTATCAAGCTTACTTACTGGAATAGCTTGAGAGTTAAATATTTTGCAAATGGCAGCATCTAATTTTCATATTTTGGGTAGTGGAATGTTGTATCCTTTTGGAAACATCCTGAGCAGTACCACAGACCGTCCAAGCGTGGATCTAGACACCTTTTGTTGTTTAGGTGTCTATAGTTACTGAGATATTGAAGAAAATATAAAATGTGGTATTGGCGACACTAATTTGCATATTTTGAAAAATGCTGAAGGTGCCAGGGTGGCATCATTCAGATTCCTTATAAGGACATATCAAAGATATAAAAACTGCCAAAAAAACTTTGTCCAGACCCTAATACAAGGTTCACCATAAAAGCAGTATTTCACTGCCAGACTAACATGTTTCAGGGCCAAACCCGGTGATTTTGAGTTCTTGAAGATGATTGGTAAAGGCAGCTTTGGCAAGGTGGGTTTACTTGAGTTTATGATAGTGTTCAACATGTTTCATCTAATATCACAGACAGTTCATTACCTTAAAAGGTGTGTTCTTGTTTAGCGTGGTATCCAGTCCTTTGGACTGTTCAAAGTGATTTACTCTCTTTACGTCAGTCGCTAACTACTCTATAAAAAAAATTGTTTAATCATCAAGTAGTTAAAACAAGTAAGCATGGAAGACTAACAGTTTCAGTTTGCTTTAAAATAAATTAAGAATGATGAAAAAACAATACATTATTATAAAATGAAGTTGCAATAATGTTTTTCATGTATGCTAGATAATTTGAGAAATCATGTAATTGCAATCTCGTGTTGTAACACTTGTGGCCTATTTTGATACACTGTCTGATCTTGCACTCATTCATGTGACACGCTCTAGCCATAGAACGATATACGCAGCACAGAGGGGATGCTTGGTTTTTGACGTACAGGACTTTTACGTGATTTGGATTTTGTTGTTTATTTTCGTAAGTACTTCACTGAGAACAACTTTTCTAACAGTTTGTTGCCACGACATTGAACACACACGTGATACAGATTTAGAACATGGCTATATTGCAGAAGAATTTTGTTAGGTTTTTGTTAAAATAGCGTAAAACATTAGGATACACCAGTATATACACTGTGTCATCTGGTACCAATGATAGGTATTGCTGGCACGACACAAGGCCGAGGGACGGCTGTATGCGGTGAAGGTCCTTAACAAGTCTCACATTGTGAAGAAGAACGAAACGAAACACATCATGTCTGAACGCAACGTCCTTGTGATTAACGTCAAACATTCCTTCCTCGTCGGCATGCACTACTCCTTCCAGACCCCCAACAAACTCTACTTTGTGTTGGATTACATCAATGGTGGCGAGGTAAGATCTAACTCTACTTTGTGTTGGATTACATAAATGGTGGTGAGGTAAGATCTTACTCTACTTTGTGCTGGATTACATCAATGGTGGTGAGGTAAGATCTTACTCTACTTTGTGCTGGATTACATCAATGGTGGTGAGGTAAGATCTTACTCTACTTTGTGGTGGACTACATCAATGGTGGTGAGGTAAGATCTTACTTTACTTTGTGCTGGATTATATCAATGGTGGTGAGGTAAGATCTTACTTTACTTTGTGCTGGATTACATCAATGGTGGCGAGGTAAGATATTACTCTACTTTGTGCTGGATTACATCAATGGTGGCGAGGTAAGATCTTACTCTACTTTGTGGTGGACTACATCAATGGTGGGGAGGTAAGATCTTACTTTACTTTGTGTTGGATTACATCAATGGTGGCGAGGTAAGATCTTTCTCTACTTTGTGCTGGATTACATCAATGGTGGCGAGGTAAGATCTTACTCTACTTTGTGCTGGATTACATCAATCGTGACGAGGTAAGATCTTACTTTACTTTGTGCTGGATTACATCAATGGTGGTGAGGTAAGATCATACTTTACTTTGTGCTGGATTATATAAATAGCGGTGAGGTAAGATCTTACAACTTCCAGACTCCAACAAACTTTACTGTATATACCCTGTGTAATGTATACTACTTTGGGTATCAAGATAATTACTTTCAGATTTTAGGTTCATATTGTAGACCATATGAAATGAAGAATCTCTTAGAAGTTTGCTACATTGAAATTGATATTTCTGTTGTCCACCCAGTACGTGACGTTGTAACGTGATACTTTCTCTTCAATGTAGCTCTTCTATCACCTCCAACACGATCACTACTTCAGTGAAGCACGAGCCAGGTTCTATGCCGCCGAGATTGCCAGTGCACTCGGCTATCTCCACTCGAAAAATATAATATACAGGTCAGTGCATAATACACATCTAGTGTGGCCACAATAACTTCTATGATGACATTGCAATACTTTTACAAAATTAGATGCAGTAATTGGGATTTGTAGTTTTATAGCAACTCCAGTATATGTTGTTTTGATCAGTTATATATATTTCACTACATTCTGAATTCTCTTCTAACAAAAGTATGTGTTCTGCATTTGAGCTGTCTTTAGTTAGTATAAGTGCAATGATGTGAAATTTAAATTGTAACCAATGCTATCCTATCACCAATGCTATCCTATGACTAATTCTATCCTATGACCAATGCTATCCTAACACCGATGCTATCCTATCGCCGATGCTATCCTATCGTCGATGCTATCCTATCGCCGATGCTATCCTATCACCAAAGCTATCCTTAACATATTCGTCCATCTGTTGGCACCTTTATTATTATATACTCTTTTACAGAGATTGCATAATCCTTTTGTTTTGATGTGCCTCTGAGCTCATGTTTCCAAGGAATTTAGCACTATAATGGTTTATGTATTGTATATTTGATTGTTTGCAGAGATCTCAAGCCAGAAAACATTTTACTAGATTCTCAGGTAAGTGAATTAGCAATTAAAACTCCATGTTATACTTTACACACACACACACACACACACACACACACACACACACACACACACACACACACACACACACACACACACACACACACACACACACACACACACACACACACACAAAGTTATGTGCGGATAACTATCCTGACTGTTATTACCTAAAGCACCCGCTGCTTAGACAGTATTTACTTTATAGTATCATAAAGACACATAGGTCATGTACCAGTAAATGTTTCTCCCGACAGCTTGTAGACCAACCTAGTAGAACTGCCCTCAGCAGTTAATATATCTTTTGGTAGTTCAGAGAATATCTCGAAGCGCCTTATTTGACAAGACCTCACTGGTAGTAAATTTGTATTGTATTGTTGCATTGTCATTTCAGGGTCACATAGTGTTGACAGACTTTGGTCTGTGCAAAGAAGGCATTGAAGGGCGTGACACTACGTCAACATTCTGCGGAACACCCGAGGTTTGTACTGCGGTCTAGCTGGACAGCTTACATCGAGATTGTTGCCGAAATTTACACAAAGTAGTCTCTACAGGGATGATTTATTTCTACATACTCCAGCACCATTTCCACCGAGGTCCTCTCTCCTTTGTTCATTCACCTCCAGACACCACTGGTCTCTCATCTAACAACTGTTGATGCGCCTCTCAGCTTGGTTTCTGTGGATTTAGGAGCAGTAGAAGTTATCTTATTATTATTATTAAAACAACGCTATGTGTTTATATTTAGTTACTTATGTGTTTTTGATACGCTGTGCTTTTGAGAGAGAATCGAGTGGTGAACGACTCCACCAGAGAGGGAGAACTGGACATCCTCTGTAACCATGCACAGTCAGGAATCTTCTTATATGAGTGTCCCACTGTACTTGTATATAATG
This sequence comes from Escarpia spicata, assembly GCA_963995525.1. Lineage (NCBI taxonomy): Eukaryota > Metazoa > Annelida > Polychaeta > Sabellida > Siboglinidae > Escarpia > Escarpia spicata. The sequence goes on from OZ023208.1 coordinate 2,708,990, forward strand.
GAACCTTGCTATTAAGGTCACTGGACAAAAGTGGCCTGAATGGTGAGGTGACCATATTGGAAAGAAAAAGTTTGTATGCCTTACTGCTACAGAAATATTTTGGGACTATCCTGGTGTGACCTAAATTGTGAGGTGGCTGTATTATTGAGGTATCCATACAGCGAGATTTGATTGTATATTTATTGGTCATACCTGTGCTGTCTGTCTGCAGTACCTGGCGCCTGAGGTGCTCCTGAAGCAGCCTTATGACAGGACAGTCGACTGGTGGTGTCTCGGCTCCGTTCTCTACGAGATGCTCTTTGGGCTGGTGAGTACTTTAGTGTTGCAAGTACTTTTGGAATGTCGAGTACTTTGGTCTGGCGAGTACTTTGAGCTGGCAAATACTCTAGTTTACGGAGTTATCAGTGATGGAATCGATATTGTAATTTCACAGTGTTTGCAGTAATATGATTTGTAACACATTAGGGATTATCTTGAGAGATCTGCATATGACACTACACAACACAGATCTTATAAGGGTCAGCACCCAGCAATGTTGCATTGTGACAGTTTAATACGAGCCAAATATATATGAGTGTGATTGTTATATCATCAACAAGTTTCATTATCAGATATAATTTTTGTTCTGTTAGTCGTCTGCAGTTTCACATTAGAACGGTTATTTTTCAGCCACCATTCTACGCGCGAGACCTGAATGAGATGTACGACAAGATTCTTCACCACACGTTGCAGTTCCGAGGCAAGACTAGTTCGGCTGCTGCCAAGGACATCCTGGAGAAGGTTTGTGTTGTCTGCTTTATATTGTATGTTTCGGAGACATGGACAACGTACCGCAAACAAGAGTGGAAACTCAACAGTTCTCATCTTTGTTGCCTGTCAATGATCCTTGGCATAAAATGACAGAATAAAATGACCAACCTTGAGATCCTGCAGTGCTGCAAGGACTAACATCTTGATGTCGAGTCACCGTTGTTGTCTTGTCACCAGCAGGTGTTATTAAAACTGTGTGCTGTATGTGTTGTTAAATCTGTGTCAATGTTATCAGTGCTGTGTGCGGTCTGTGTTATCAGTGCTTTGTGCAGTCTGTGTTATCAATCCTGTTTGCGGTCTGTGTTATCAGTGCTTTGTGCGGTCTGTGTTATCAATCCTGTGTGCGGTCTGTGTTATCAGTGCTGTGTGTGATCTGTGTTATCAATCCTGTGTGCTGTCTGTGTTATCAGTGCTGTGTGCGGTCTGTGTTATCAGTGCTTTGTGCGGTCTGTGTTATCAATCCTGTGTGCAGTCTGTGTTATCAGTGCTGTGTGGGTCTGAGTTATCAGTGGTGTGTGGGGTCTGTGTCATCAGTGCTGTGTGGGGTCTGTGTTATCAGTGCTGTGTGTGGTCTGTGTTATCAGTGCTGTGTGGTGTCTGTGTTATCAGTGCTTTGTGGGGTCTGTGTTATCAGTGCCGTGTGGGGTCTGTGTTATCAGTGCCGTGTTGTGTCTGTGTTATCAGTGCCGTGTGGTGTCTGTGTTATCAGTGCCGTGTGGGGTCTGTGTTATCAGTGCCGTGTGGGGTCTGTGTTATCAGTGCCGTGTGGGGTCTGTGTTATCAGTGCCGTGTGGGGTCTGTGTTATCAGTGCCGTGTGGGGTCTGTGTTATCAGTGCCGTGTGGGGTCTGTGTTATCAGTGCCGTGTGGGGTCTGTGTTATCAGTGCTGTGTGGTGTCTGTGTTATCAGTGCTGTATGGGGTCTGTTATCAGTGCCGTGTGGGGTCTGTGTTATCAGTGCTGTGTGGGGTCTGTGCAGTTGCTGCAGAAGCAGAAGGACAAGCGACTCGGGTCAAAGGGAGACTTTGACGAGATCTCGTGCCACCGCTTCTTCTCAGGCATCAACTGGACTCAGCTGACGGAGAAGAACATCAAACCTCCCTACAACCCCAACGTGGTAGGTTCACCGGAGGGAAGGATGTTTAAACATAGGTGCTGTTCTTCTTTTCTGTTGTACTTTATTCTCTCTTGCAATTCTTCTCACTCAGTTGTTTTTTACAAACATGAACTGAGCTTTACTGTTTCTCTGCCAATGCCGAGGTCATATGTCGTGTTATTCTTGCAGTTACCTCACACCCCCTTGAATGTGACACAAAACATAGTTTTATTATAACAGATTAGCAATGAATTTTAAATTGGATTTCTGATAAGTGATTCTCACACAAGATTTCATGGCTGTTTAAATAGTATTTTATATTTCAGTCCATATAGTATGTAAATATCTTTAATTTATGTCAAGTTAATGTGACTAAGTTGCATGCACAAAGTTGTCAGTTTTTTAACAAAATCTGTTGGTTGTGTGTGTGTGTGTGTGTGTGTGTGTGTGTGTGTGTGTGTGTGTGTGTGTGTGTGTGTGTGTGTGTGTGTGTGTGTGTGTGTGTGTGTGTGTGTGTGTGTGTGTGTGTGAGAACAAACTGTGTCAATATGATGGAGACAAATTGTTAAATAACTCGTTTTGAGTGAAGTACTCACGAAAATAGACCGGCAAAATACAAATCTTGCAAAAAAACACATTAAGAACCATGCTGTCTGCACTGTGTATATCGTTCTATGGCTAGAACGTGTTACATGAATCGGTGCAAGAACAGGCAGTGTATTAAAACAGGTTGTGAGTATAAAATAAAACACACATTGACATGTTGCTTTCTGTGTTTTAGAGTGGACAGCTGGATCTGCGGCACTTTGATCCCGAGTTTGTGCAGGAACCAGTACCAGGTATAACGCCCCCTCTCACTCCTACCTTATGATGTCATTTCCTTCTCTGTAGTTTTTCAATTAGCCCAGAGAATGCATTTATATTTGCTGCAGACCATTTGTTTGAAAGTCACATTAGAAAATCAGGCTGCAAAATTGGTGGACATATTTGTGAAAAAATGCAATGCAAGCAGGCAATTAATTATGAAAAACAGTACATTTTAGAATTGGAATTATAATATGGCGACTTGTTTTCTTAATTTTGGATATTCTGTATGACCTTAGCATGCATGCATTTAATTACAGTAAGAATATGTTATTTAATGAAATATACTTACATGTTTAACTACATGTACATATAATTGTGTAACGTATTGCCAGATGTAAATGTAACATGGGTGAACTGATGTCAGAACAGTCCCAAATTATTTATGTAACAGTAAAGTATACAAAATGAGTCCCGCCAATACAATCACCTCGCCATTCAAATCACTCTTGCACAGTTCCGAGGGTGACCTTTAAAGGAGGCACTCTGTTCCTAGTTTTTCATTTATTAATGTAATATTCTATACAATAATAACTGTGTTGAAGGTGTACTGCCCACCAAATTGTGTTTAGTAAGCCCGTAACAACGATTGTAATTTGGAAGGTTCGACCCCGGAGCATGTTCAAATAGTAAACAAAACATCCAGTTTCAAAACGAGCTTCATTGGTAATACGACCGAAGCAGGCTGAGTTAACTGCAGCATTCAGCCATGTCCCATTTTCTCACGTTCAACACAGCAGACTTCCTGTTAGAACTTACTGCGCTCGCTAATTCCACATAGAGAAACTGGCTGGCTTTGATAGCAAGGTTACACTGTACATCATTGTGCAGGATAGTGAGGTTACCCTGTACATCATTGCACAGGATAGTGAGGTTTCCCTGTACATCATTGCGCAGGATAGTGAGGTTACCCTGTACATCATTGCGCAGGATAGTGAGGTTCCCCTGTACATCATTGCGCAGGATAGTGAGGTTCCCCTGTACATCATTGCGCAGGATAGTGAGGTTCCCCTGTACATCATTGCGCAGGATAGTGGAGGTTTTGTGTTTAATTCGGAGTGTTCTCTTACAGCGTCCGTGGGACAGTCAGGTGGAGACACCAGTGCCAGCGTCAAATGTCCAGACCACACCTTCGATGGCTTCTCCTACGTGATGCCGGCTCACAGCAAACTGTGTGTCTGACCAACACAGCATCTTAGGGTCTTCTACACACCGTCTGTCTCAGCCAGTGAGACGTTGGGCCACTCTAGACACCGTTTATCTCAGCCACTGTGACATTGGGCCACTCTAGACACCCTATCTCTGCCAGTGTAACATTGGGCCACTCTACACACCGCCTATCTCGGCCAGTATGACATTGGTGGGCCACTCTAGTCAGACGGTTGCAGCCGTGACAGTCAAGAACTTAAATGTGTTCTGTCATCATTATAACATTTCGCCATGCCAGGCAAATGGTCTGTGAATGCCGTTGTGATGATGGACAACTCTAAAGCTCAAACCTGTACTGCTGTTGTTACTACGTTGGGCCGTACCACTCTAGCAATTGTGGTATGACAGTTGTAACAATAGGCCACTTAGTTCAAACCTGTACTGCTGTTGTTACTACGTTGGGCCGTACCACTCTAGCAATTGTGGTATGACAGTTGTAACAATAGGCCACTTAGTTCAAACCTGTACTGCTGTTGTTACTACGTTGGGCCGTACCACTCTAGCAATTGTGGTATGACAGTTGTAACAATAGGCCACTTAGTTCAAACCTGTACTGCTGTTGTTACTACGTTGGGCCGTACCACTCTAGCAATTGTGGTATGACAGTTGTAACAATAGGCCACTTAGTTCAAACCTGTACTGCTGTTGTTACTACGTTGGGCCGTACCACTCTAGCAATTGTGGTATGACAGTTGTAACAATAGGCCACTTAGTTCAAACCTGTACTGCTGTTGTTACTACGTTGGGCCGTACCACTCTAGCAATTGTGGTATGACAGTTGTAACAATAGGCCACTTAGTTCAAACCTGTACTGCTGTTGTTACTACGTTGGGCCGTACCACTCTAGCAATTGTGGTATGACAGTTGTAACAATAGGCCACTTAGTTCAAACCTGTACTGCTGTTGTTACTACGTTGGGCCGTACCACTCTAGCAATTGTGGTATGACAGTTGTAACAATAGGCCACTTAGTTCAAACCTGTACTGCTGTTGTTACTACGTTGGGCCGTACCACTCTAGCAATTGTGGTATGACAGTTGTAACAATAGGCCACTTAGTTCAAACATGTTATTGTGACATTGGGCCACATCAGTGGAACAGTTGTGTTATGACAGTTATGACAAAGGGCCACATAGAGCTACGACAGTGGAACAGTTGAATTAAGGAAGTTATTCAGCATCCAGCATCCAAGAAGTCAAATATCTGACCCTCCACATGTTGCCCGGGTCTGTTCTGAACACGAGCAACAAAGTTTTGTCTAGGTCATGTTCCAGCAATTTTGTGATATTAGCAGAAATGCATACATTATATTTTTACCTTTCAGTGTTCAGTTTACTTTTCTCGACAAATAATTCCAAACTAATAAAATACCTGCATTTATGAACCCAGAGATTAAAGAACAACAGACAATATGAGTCCAAATTACCTCGTCTTTTAAAACCTTGCTTTTTAAAGTTTCCTTCAATTTTTATAATAAATAAAAAAATGCAATATATTTTTTTTAAAGAGGTATAATCTTAAAGCTCATCAACTGTGGAATTCAAAAAGGTACAACATTCAAGTTCACAATTTTGCAACTTAATAGCCAGGTCACATATCGTGAGGGTGGAGGGTTTGATGAAAAAATAAATGATAAAGTACATCTTTGATGCTGGTCATGTTGAGTCTAGGTAGCACTTATAGGAACATTGTATACATTGTTAATTTATGCAAATGTAGGAAATGGCTGTATACAATAGGAAATTAATATTTATGTAGGCGGGGCAGTTATCCACTGTGATGAAAGTGGTAGGGTTATCTTCTCATTGTAGAACAAAGCATATTTGTTTCAACAATAGGTTATTCTATAGATGTGTTTCCATCATTGCCAAATGTTCACCGGTGGAGTTCATGATGAGTGCTTAAGGCTGAAGAGGTAGTGTTTTTTGCGGAAAAATAAGTAATATAAATAATTAATGTCCTATTATGTTTGACATAATAATATCGACTTAGGATGTTTGTTCAAGACACATTCTTCAGCCTAAGCAGTATTTATAATTCTGTGTATAGATATGTTTTTTCTATAAAATAATGATTGCGTTCTGTCATGAGGATGGTTAGATCATAAAACAGGGTTCTCTGGTAATGTCTCTCCACTGTTACCTTTATTGTGCACAAACTATTATGTATAATGCATCAGTGAAATGACATAAATCTGTAGGATAATTTGTGTGTAAGAACCAGGTGTCTGGTAGCGAGAAGTGTGCTCCTCATCACCTGACAGAAAGGGTGTGTCAGCCGACTAGTCACTATGGCAACAGAGGGGTCTACACACCATGATGCACAAAGAAACAAGCATCTATTGTTGTTAGCTGCTGCTCGTATAGTTAGGATCCAATGTGATGCTTGTGTTTTTCTCAGCGCAAATATAATGCAATATTGCTATACATATTATACTGTCAACTTGTGTTCTGTCTTAAATAAAATAAAATAAAATAAATTTATTTTGCAACAACTACAACATAACAGTATACAAACACAAAACAACCATTTTAAAAATGAAGTTGTGTTGCATGGTGGTCACATGGCAGGTTATATGCCGTCTTCCTGTGACCCCATAAACATATATTTTGAAAAATATATTTACACATACGGATACGATGATTATCACAAGTGTATGATATCTTCTGTGTGACAACGGAATCTTAATATGACGAATCACAGAATGATGGTTAATAAAATGTGTTTTTGTATATAAAAAAATCATCTGCCACTGTTGTTTGACTTTGAAGTGTGTTAATATGGAGAATAATTTGTAATGATAGACATTAAAGTTTTATGTCAAAGATGGCGATACTATAACACAGCCAGGTAAAATTTAGGCAGCTGCACGATTTTACTTGTTAGGCTGTGAACCAATTAGAATATGGTTTACATACAAAAATACTGTGGAAACCACTTGACTAGTATAAAATATTAATAGATCTTCGTCAAAGAAAGTATCCAGCTACTAAACTGGTAGCTGATATGTCCCTTAGCTGTTGTTGCTGTGTGGGAACTATTATTATTTACTTCTAAAACACCTTTTATATTGCCTATAATCAGCGTCTTAGGTATCATTTCAAAATGTAGGTGTCCGATATCAGACAAAATTACTTTCATTTGGAGGAGTAGGGTCAGAGACAGTTTTGTCTGGAGTCAGACATCGATGTTTTACGTTTTGGATCGATACTGTTATTATATCTATATCATCATATCAGTGTTTACACACTTTCATCTGTGAGGGTGGGGGGGGGGGGGGGGGGGGCTGAGGCCAGATGAGAGTAATTTTTTTCTGATATCGGACATACTTTTAAGTATTGTAAATTCGGACTCTCCACAAGTAAATTCTCTACATATATAATTTGAACCTGCTATAGTTGATGAAGTGAGGAACATAATTATATCCTCCCCTAATAAGTCCAGTGCTCTTGATCCAGTTACGACTACATGTCTCAATATATTACTCGGACATATAACAAGTAACATGAATGCATCACTGTGCTCTGGCTTTAGTCCTGATGACATCAAATACGCCCATGTCATTCCAGTTACTAAGAAATCAAACCTGCCTAAGCAAGACCTAAACAGTTATAGACCTATTCCTAACCTTAGCTTTATTTCTAAACTACTAGAAAAGGTTGTAGCAACCCATCTAAGGTCTCACATTAGCACAGATGTTGTAACTAATGTGTTACAATCAGTGTATAAAAAATTTCATTCAACAGAAACAGCTGTTTTAAAAGTACATAATTATATTAACTTAAACATTGATAATGATAAAGTAACTGCCCAACCTTACTTGATGTATCTGCCGCCTTTGATACAATTGATCATAACATTCTAATTAAACGTTTATCAAAGTGGTATGGCATATATCTGGCACAGCTCTGATCTGGTTTTCTTGATACCTAACTGATGGATACCAAACCATTAAGATTGGGAACTGATTTTCGACAGCACTTCCCACTATGTAGTGTTCCCCAGGATTATGTTTTGGGTCGGGCCTTTGCTTTTCACTCTCTACACCATGCCACTAAGCTCTATTATCCGAAGTCATAATATGGATCATCAGTTTTATGCTGATGATACACATGTCTACATTTCTTTGGCTACACCGGATACAAATCGCTCCCTTAACCAGCTCAGTGATTGCCTCCAAGATATCTTCCACTGGATGATTGAAGCAAATTAAAGTTAAATGCAAATAAGACTGAATTTCTCATCAGCATAAAAATGATGCTCCAATGCAGCATGTTTTTCTTAACGCGTATTTTGATTCGGCATATCACACCAGCAACCTCGGCGTAGAATCTAGAAGTAACCTTTAATAATAACTTTAGTTTTAGACGACATATATCTCAAAAGTGTCGCTGCTGTTTTTGTCATATCCGTGATCTTCGCCGTGTCATTTTATGTTGCTAAAACTATTACAACAGCTCTTGTTAGCAGCAGACTTGACTATTGCAATCCCCTCCTTTATAATATCGCTACCAAGGACATTACAAAACTTTAACGTGTCCATAATTGTCTGGCAAGGGTAGTTACCCGATCTCCTCATTTTTCTCGCTCAGTGCCACTTCTAAAATCACTGCATTGGCTACCTGTACAATATCGCATTGTTTTTTAAGATCTGTACAGTTACTTATCAAGCCCTGTCATCCAAACAACCTGCGTACCTACGTTCTATGCTTACTCCAGCAAAGAAACCAGCTTCAGTTGGCAGATTCTTATCTACTTTTTGTTCCCATAGTTAAGATGAATGCCGGAAATTTCACCGTCATCTAAAAACCTATATGTTTAATACCGCATATCCTCCTTCCATCCATCTGTTGACAACTTTTGCTCTGAACCTGACAATGAGAACCTTTAATCCTCTGGATTTGTTGCGCCACTTAGCTCGGATTTTCCTAGGATATTGGCGCTAAAGAAGTCATTCCATTAATATTATTACATGATGATCACTTAGTGCAGCGGTATTTAACCTTTTTGGCACCCAGCAAGCCAACAAAACCGTAATTACCCCTTCATTTTTAAATGCCAAACTCGGCAAAGGGACATCTCCATAGCAATACATTGGGATGAGAACTGTTAGAGCTTTGTCTGAGCGTATTGGGAATTCAACACCAGCTTTTTTGTCAGAAAGTTACCAAGTCAGAATCGTGAAAGTCTTCTCAGCATGCTATCTGTTCGCATGCCATCGGACTCGTCTTTCATGTTGACGATTTATAGAGAAAGTATCACACTGTCCATGCATCAGCCCTCATCTCACAGTGTTCCAGGCCCATGAAATATCCATTTTCGTGGTCTTATCAAATCGAAATAATAGAGCTGCCAATTTGTAATGCGGTTGGATGCACGAATCGTCTGTAAAAGGTGTGTGCCGTTCAATGTTATTGGATACGACTAACTGGCAAGAAAATGAAATATATATATATACCATACTCATTCTTTTTAGCGTACAGTACGCTTACAAACTATTCTTAAAGTTACCAAAATTCTGTTTCTCAAACCAGTGTGAAAATTACAAAATGTTGACGCCACATGGTGGAAATTATGTGTATTTTTACTGTTTCTACTGTACGCCACTATTTGATTATTTATTTCCGGTTTAAAAATAAACATGGCGCCATTTACACTTACTGAATAAGAAAACACAGTTTTGTCAATTATTTATGTTTACCAAGTATTTAAACTATTTCACAGTGATGTATTATATATATAACACTCACTCATTCCTTCACTGGGTAGATCACAGGGTTGCGCGTTCAGAGGCTTCAACAGCGATCTTCTTCCATCTGGGACGGAAGAGGGCTACACCGTATAAGTCCCTTGGGTGTAGACCCAAGTATTTAAAGTTCTCATTTCCACAAAGGACTGTAAATGAATGGAACAGATTATCTGCTGATTGTGTGGGTGCTAGTAGCGTGAATATGTTTAAAAATAAAATCGACACATGCCTCAGAAGGGCTGGATACACATAGATAAAATGGTCTCTCGATAAGCCAAAGGGCTTCCTTGTCCACCTGCCACCTAAAGTTAATTTTCTGGGTGGCAATCTTGTTCAATCTTGACCCGTCCATTCTCGGATGTTGTCCGGGTACATTTTGTGTAGTCTTCATCGTTTTTTGCCGCTTTTGATCGTGCCTTGTATAATCTCTTTCTTCCTTGATTGTTTGCACAACCGCCATATTTGTGACATGGTCTCTGTATGACATTTTCGGAATCTTCCTGAAAAATAAAATTTTCAAATGTGGAAATTTTTTCGGTTTCAGCGTCCAGCTTTCGCATCCATGTCAGCACTGAAACAACCAGAATTTTGTAGTCGTATCTTTGTCGCCGTTTTAATGTTGTTGCTACATATTGTCTTGAGTCTTGCTATCTCTGATATTGCCAGGTTTACCTATGTGCATATTTCCTCAGTGAAGTCACCAACAGAGGGGACGATCGACCCAAGGTACTTGAATTATGTTATTTCTTCAAGTTGTTTTCCATTCATCAGTATGTTAGTTCTTGGTGCTATTCTGCTGTTCACCATGATCTTACTCTTGTCCGAGCTTATTTCCACCCCATAGGCACGTGCTGTTCTTTCCAGTGTTGATGTCAGTTCTTGCAGTTCTTCCTCTGTTCCAGGTCGATGTCGATGTCATCTGCGAATCGGACGTCACTGATCTCTCTTTCGTTTATTGAGATAGTTCCTTGGGAAGTTGTGTAGTGTTTCCTGCATTATAATTTCAAAATATAAGTTGAACAGCACTGGTGATGAAAGACATCCTGGGCGTACCCCTACTGACATGGAGCGCAGTAGCGCAGCAGTAAGAGCTCCGGACTCTCGACCGAGAGAACGCGGGTTCGAATCCTGTGCGGCGGTGTCGAACCTTGGACAAGTTCGTTTACTCTACATTGCTTCAGTTCACTCAGCTGTATGAATGAGTACGAATAGACAGTGGTGGATATTTGTGTACGGATAGTCTTCGCGCATTAATTGCAGTGTGGCTGAATGCTTCCCAGAGAAGTGAGATGGTCGGCCAGGGAGTAAAGAGTAAAGCGCTTTGAGCAGTCCTAAGGACTGGATACTGCGCTAAATAAGAACTTACCTTTACATTCGAAATTATTGTCCAATTTCTCCTTGTTGTTGCACTGCGCTTGTTGGTGGTCACAGAGATTCAAGTAGTGTCACTAGGCCTCTTCCTTGATGTCATAACGTCTCGGTATTCGCCAGACTCCTTTGTGCCACACATGATCAAATGCCTTTTTGAAGTCAATGGAATTGTCATATACGTCTTGATGGTGATCACTGTTTCTTAATTAGGAATCTTATATCGAAGCTTTGTTCAATTGCTTGTTCTTCTGATAACAGTTCTGCTTTGCCTTTGAGTCGGCCGAGTATGATTCTTAGCATTACGTTGCTGGGATGGCTGATCAGGCTTATGGTTCTGTGGTTTTTGCAACAGCGTAAATTTCAATTTTTTTGAATTGTTATTGTGAGTGATTTCGTCCATTCTTCTGACCAAGTCTTTGTCTCCAATAAATCTTTTGACATATGATCATGAAAGCATCTATCATTGCCTCCCCGCTTTGTTTGACCAATTCTGCCGGTATGTTGTCGACGCCGGGGGATTGTTGTGTCTTTAGCATTATGACTGCCTCTTATACTTCTCGGAGAATGGGTGTGTCATCATTTTAATTTTGAGGTGGTGTTCCGACAACGTTATCATCTGTTTTCAATTCGTAATTCTTCACAGTACTCGGGACATCTCTCAATTACTGCCTTTTTTGTATATAATAATAATAATAAGTAAGTTTTAAACTACGCAGATATGTAGGATTCACTTATGCCATTTCAACTATCTGCCCCGCCAGTCCTCGTCATTCACCGCGGCTGAGGGCACGCACCATCTCGACATCCCCGCAAGTGTGAAGATGTAACCCCACCTTTATAACATGTGAACATTTTTAGATGGTGTAATGACTTTTTAGTTTTCATCAGATACTATGATTTGCCTTTAGGCCTACATTCGCGTCTTATTTATTATTCCGGCAAAGGCAACCGGTAATTTCACAATACTTATAATTGATCGAATAACATGTCAACATGGCATAATGTACGGTAGCATGTAGGATCAACTAAGTAAATACTGTTCATGATATGCATATACTTTCTTAAAATGGTAGTTTAACTCAGATTGGAAATTTTAAGTGCGCGAGGTCAACTTGACATTTGGTGCATACAAAACGCCATGACTTCCTATACCGATGCCTCCTGGCGACCAGATGCGACTTTAAAAAAATAATCGGCGATGTTTCTTACCTAACTATGGAAACAGCCACCTCCTCTTGTCAGTTGAACTGCTCCAAATATGTCTACGGCATGTAATAGTCTGGCACCAACACGAACTGGCATTACTTAGACACGGTTACTCATTCTATACATGTGCGTTACATTGCCCTTTTTGCATAACCGGCAACATTTTAATTTGCACCTTCCGTCAGCTGGTGAAAGGACGGAATCGTTGGATTTTTTAAAATTAAGTAGGTCTTACACAACTTGAAAGTAATTATTGTTATTTACCATCGTGGTTCAGAGCCGTTCGTGTATGTTTCCAGTTGAAGGTGTGTGTTTGTGTGTGCGTCTGCGCGTGCGCGTTTGCGTGTGCGTGTGTGTGTATGCTTACACGGGCTTTTCTTTGTTCTACATTGTTAATTGGTGAAGCTAAGGTATAATTTTAACTGAACTTTATTTGCTCACCATGCATTGACGTCGATTACATGTCGAAATATGAATGTAATTACGTGCGTCGTGACGTTCTTATTATCTTACACAGTTCGCTTCAGTGTCTTTAGGATTGTATCGTCGTACAGTCAGTCGAAGCGGCGTGTTTACAGTGTGTTTAAGTGCCGAGGATTACGAATGCAATTGCGATGAACGTCGTGGTTCGTCTTGACGTTGACGATCATGCACGTGAAAGAACCATACAAGAGTTGCTTTCCTCGGCACTGTTCATGTCACATCACATCACCACAATGGCAGTGCCGAGGTCATAGCGTCGTCGTGGCTTCCGTCAACGTCGTTACTTATCACCAGTTTTGGGCGCGATTCACCGGTTGCTCGTGGGACATGGGCCGCTGTTGCTCCCCCGCGAATGGGTAGTTATGGCGACGGACGACGGGGGCTTGGACACGGAGTCTCTCGGTCGATGTTAACCTACGGCGGTCAACGGACGTGTGGAGACGTGGACACTCCGGGACGACGGCGACACGACGTCGCTCGGGGGAGCCTTGGCTACGGGGGTTGTCCCGGGACACTGCGATACGACGGTATTCCTGCGACTTGGTGAGAGCTTCCGCGGTCTTTCGTTCCGGCGAGTTGGAGCTGCGACGCTCAGGGAAGACAGCGGCCGTGGCGATGTGCCTTTCGGAGGCAGTGTCGACGTATCTTTCGACCGACTTCGGCATTCCGCAAACAACTCCAACACGACGGTCTGGGGAGAAGGAAGACCGCAATCGCTCGCAGGCGCTACCGCTCGAACTGCGCTCCGGAGACCTGGACGTAGCGGCTCTGCCGAGATAACGGCCCGCGCACCGACCGCGGCGCTCCGGCGAGTCGCTGCCTCGGGCCTGGTGCTGGCGGCTGGCGGCGAGGCGGTCCGGAGACACGCTGGAGGCGATCTGGCCACGGACACTCGTTGGTTTGTCGGCGGTCGAGTCGGACTGAGTGACGATACTGCCGACGATGTCATCGTCGGTGCACGGTGTTTCGTCCTTATCGAGGCCGACACCGGCGTCGCCTGTCGGATTGCGATGCCTCAGGCTGCTTGTGCCAGAACCAGACGAACCGTGACGCTTCCTGGCGCTGTCTGGCGCTGGGTCGACGTGCACCAGGGAACTGCACGCGCTCAAATCGTCGGAAGATGCTACCGGGTCGTAGTCTTTCTTCTCTTCCAGTCTGCACAGGCGGAAGGATACATTCTGGCCAAATGTTGCATTTCTACGATAACTCTATCGGTTTCATTTCGACTTGCCTGCGTAAAAAACGTAGGCTTCGAGATGTTTTACTTAATCAAGAAGTCACATTTTTGTATGCATCATATGCAGCAAATTATGTGGACAACTCTAGTAACATTAACGTTGCACACCATAAACCGAAATCACAACGCTGGCACATCCAGTGTAACAAATCCCCGCGATTGTGTTGTCTTGTGCCTAAGCAATCTAGGCTACACATGCGCGATCGCGTTAAAAAATCCATATGTCAGATCGACAGATTTGTAATTCTGGTACTAGAGATGTGATTTCGGTTTACTACCAGTAAGTTCTATTTTAATACTATAGTTTGTTTATTCTTTTCTGAAACGATATTTCGTTAACTATTTGCCTTGTTGTCGTGGATGCATTACTGTTCTCATTCTCAAATATAAAGTACAGAATTGCGTGGCGTATTTCCGTCGGCAATTCCATGAGATAGTCAACGCATTCGCCATACAGAGTTATGTACAACCAGCAGCACTCTTCCACAGATCCTACACAACCAGCAGCACTCTTCCACAGATCCTACACAACTGCGAGTAGATCCTAATGGATGTCGAAGAATGGATTTGTTAATTCGTTTACCTGCCCTTCATTTTCAAAGCTTTGGTGGTTGTCTCTGCAATGGTTCTTTGCGCGGCCTGCCACTGGATCTGTAATAATAATGTTTATTTCCAAGAGGAGTACAAACAAAGAAAACGACAAGCAATATACAATAATCTAAACATTTACACATGGACATGAGGGAAGATTGAAGTGCAGTAGAGCCTACTTATTAATTAATTCCCCAACACGACCACAACTTGCAAGTATATTAAACATCCGCAACAACATGAATATATATATTTAGAAAGCAACCTCATTCGTATTTCCAATTACATTTGTAATATACTATATATATATATTCTATCCTATATGGATTAACAATTATGTGTGTGTGTGTGTGTGTGTGTGTGTGTGTGTGTGTGTGTGTGTGTGTATATATATATATATACACACATATATATATATATACACACATATATATATATATATATATACATATATATATATATACATATATATATATACATATATATATATATATACATATATATATATATATACATATATATATATATGCCCTATGGACGAAGCCAGAAAGAACGGGAAACGTTCGAAAAACTGTTATTGATAGCTGATTTCATGAATATATATATATATATGCCCTATTTTATATATACATGAATATGCCCTATTATATATATAATATATATGTAATATATATATATATATATAAAGCAACCATGAAATCAGCTATATATATATATGTATATATATATATATAAAACACATATAATTTTTAATCCACATAAGATAGAAGATATCACGAGGATTAAAATATAACTGGTTCCTACAGAATTCCACAGATACCTGTAATATTTCGATAATTATGATCACGCATGCATTTCCGAATTGTGTTTTTTCGCATGGCACTTACCACCAAGTAAATACTTGGATAATTTTGTGGTATTAAATTACAAAGTGTTTATTTTATGCTACGTATGTGTATCTGTGTATGTTCGTGTTTGTGTGTATGTTCGTGTGTGTGTGCGTGCGTGCGTGCGTGCGTGTGTATGTGTGTGTGTTTCCTGGCCAGTTTGGATAAAAATAAGAACATCTACAACTTCGAAACTATTTACATTGCAATATATACCTTATATAATATTAGGTATCTGTAAAAAGACAAATACAAATAACATTATGCAAACTTTTGTGTTTTACGCAATGACATGGTGGTACTCTTAGTCCTTCGTGCCTGTCAAGAACCGCCAGGTGAAACGGCCTTGCAAATAAATATCCGGGTTCTGAGATATATCGGAAGGGAAGTATTTATACACAATTAAAGAATTTTCCAAATTTATTGGCCCATCTTCCAAACAATAAAACAAAATATAGCTATTCTTTATCTCTTATCTCTTATCATACAAAGTCTTACATACATCTCTATCATAACATTTCATAGGTACAAAAGGATTGGCCAGTTCTTCAATCCTATACTATTTCATCAAAATATTCTATAACATAATCGCCATATAGGCACAAAAGTTCAACACCCTACGGCTGTCTGCGTGGCACTCGCAATGAAGAGATGCGAGAACATAATGTTTATAATGAACGATAACACATTTCGTCATCACCGTCAACTTGAGGATAATTTGTCCCTCAGTAGTCGAGCGAAGTAGTTCTCTCTCAGTTCATCGGGAATTCCCTCTTCGGGTGTGAATTCTCCTTTGTCGCATAAGGGGTCTACTCTCGCACTGTTGTTATACGAGGTGTTACTCGGCGTCTACCGCCTTCGAGTGTACTTTGTCAGACTTCACCCCGCCCCGACACTCCAGTATTTCTTCTACTCTATATACCGTAATGGTTTCTCTCCACAGAAGAGACCAGATTACATGTCTTTGCTCTGTCGCGTTCTGGACTCGTCTGTTCTGTCCTACCTTCAAACCTCAGTACCTCCACCCTATACCTAGCATCAGTCATGTGATCCCTGCTGATGCTGACGCCATTGTTACAATTTCAACACCATCCAATAGGTGATACTCTAAATCAACAAGTATAAAATCTTCATAATAACGACATCACTATACGCCATAATATTATTCCATTTAAACGTATGTTCATATCACCATAATCTATTCATATGGAACGGCCAATCATGTTATAAATATTACACGTTGTATTTGACAATCCTCCCTGTCTACCCTAACTATAATGATGTTTGCCCGGTTCTTTAAAATCTGACCTTAGGCCACCGCTCCAGTTCCTTTACAGTATTGCATAACCATTGGACAGCCATCAGTGGCCTACAGGGCAACCCTAACACGAGTCAGCCAACCATAGCTTTACATCATAACCCTATATGCAGTCTTTCACAGACGGTACCAACCTATGTTAAGTTCTAAAAATCACAATCTTGACAGTGCCTTGTCCTTAAATGGTTGTTGCTTTACATTTACAGTGCTCAATTACATTCCGCATAAAAACCACCGCACACATTAATACTATACTTATTATTTTGTTTACCTAAAGCAATTGTTTACTAATTATTAGAGTCGTTTTCTAAATCTGTGTAGCGGTGACATGAAACAAACCCACTGGTATTGCCACTTGACGGTGGAGCGCCAGGGTAGCCTATAATTATCTGTACTATCAAAGTCTTTCATGTATTGAATCTTAGACCTCTGATTCACTTCCCATATCAAAATAGTTATTATCGCTATTGTTTTAATTGTCTACCATTATAGTAGTACACCATTTTAATTATTGATTACATAATATTTTATTGGATATTTATTTAGTAAATGTCAATCATTGATGTATGCTTTTGTACGTATACTTTTAGTGTTAGCTTAGGTTTGCTTAGTAGAGATTTATTTAATAAAATTTTAGCAAATTATTTGTATTACTCACATTTTAGTGGCTGTATCAGTACCAATTTATTGTCAACACCCCTGATAATAGTTTTTACTCTGGATATGAGTGTCAAAATAAAGTGTATTCTTTTTTTTTATTGACATCTTTATGACGTATATTCAGAGCGAGCGTCTAATTAGAACTTACCCAGTTCAGTTGGGCGTCACGGTTGTTTTGGAACAACTGCAGACGAAATGCGACAACGTATTACCGTTTTGACACAGTTAAGTTATCGATCTCATGACCGAAGTTTTAAAACGTGACGTAGGCATATGACACACACACACACACACACACACACACACACACACACACACACACACACACACACACACACACACACACACACACACACACACACACACACACACACACACACACACACACACACACACACACACACACACACACACATCAATTTTTTGGGAAAACATCAAGTACTGTTTGCGTTGTCCCGATGCAACGGAAGCGACAACAAGTTACTCCTACATTACACTTTTACATGCACGTCATTCACCGTGTTCTCACCTGATTTTCAGAGATGCTGAGCGCACTTTTGAGGTCTTTCTTCTGTTGAAGTGCTTCTGAATACAGCTCGGCCAACGCAGCCAGTCGGTCTGACAACAAGCAAGCAGATGCAATTGATGGACACAAAGCAATCAGTCTTCACTAACCGGAAGCCACACGTCTTCCATTGACAACACGTTCAACGTGAAGCCTTCGAAGTATCACAAATGTGGGCTGTCGCAGTTACTTTTTGACATTGCAATAACGTTATGTTAACAACGCACTCAACCATCTAGGCAATACTATGATAAGGAACACCTACGTTTTCCAATGAAGATGAGGTTGTTAATCTTAAAAAATATATAGCATTATGTTTTAACGGACAATAATAATAATGAAGTCAGCAACTGTATATTGGTGTTTAAAACTAGAATGTTCTTGTGCTATTGGTATTGAATGTAAACCTTCTATAAATAATTGAAATTCCCCAGTAAAAATATACAAACAATATTGTAAGAAACATTCGAATAACGTTAACCGATTTTGCTGTTTTTGTGTAGTGATCTAATAATCTGTGATCTAATAAAGAAGGTGCTGTGTTTACCGTTGTGTTGCTAAAAGGCAGCTTTTGGACATAAACAAGTTTTTTTGAAATAAAATTATAATAGTCATAAGTCCGACCCAGGGGAAATCTCTAATGCGCACTTCCACTTCGCTTGCCATCAATTTTTTGAAATACATTGTTTAAAAATAATGCTCGTTTTCATAAGTCAGCATGAGTACACAAATTAAACTTTGTGTATATATTGTCAACTTGTAATTAGAACATAAAATGTTATTAGTTAAAGTAAATAATTGTTTCCGGATCACTTTGGCGGAGAATTATTGGATGTACCCAAAACGCATCCACGTGCTCCCACAGTCTCACTTCTTAAATTAATCATTGTATCTTACTGATGTTTCACATACCTAGAAGACAGAAAGTGAGTATTTACTTACCTAGAAGCTGTTGTTTGGTTTCTGGAGAAAAAAAATTATATAAATCAGACCTACACACACACACACACACACACACACACACACACACACACACACACACACACACACACACACACACACACACACACACACACACACACACACACACACACACACACACACACACACACACACACACACACACACACACACACACACACACACACACACACACACACACACACAAGCATGTGCTGGTGCACAAGCACGCACGCACACACGGACACGCACACAAACACACACACACACACACAAACACAATGCTTTTTTATGCATGTTGTCAGTAGCTATACTTTCCGTTTGTACTGCAAACGAATACAGTAACTGGGACAGCGTAAATTTGTATAGTATACCATATATAAAACTGTGTGATAATTCATTTTGATAATGAGCTCGTCCTGTTGAATACCCATTACAATTAGTGCACATTAGCGAGTTAAAGACAAACAAGTAACAAACCTATATCACTGACTTACCAAGAAGCATCTTGATGCAACCGTCTGATGGCTGAAAGAAGAGTTCTCCTCGGTCACATTCCACACGGCACGTACACATAAGCGTTCAATGATATAGATTATAGAAATTAACTATAGATGTTTACATGCATGACTCTTAGTAAGCTGTGGCAACTATGTATTCAATCACTATTTGTTTTATTATTTATTACAAATGAGTTGTTTTGAAGACACGCAAATCCCGTGACCGGAATTTATGTCACAATCAAAAAGGCGCTGCGGTGTACCATCTGCGAGCGATGGTCTCGTGGGGGAAGCTTCATGCTACCCCTGCACGTATAAATGCCCTTTTATGGTTGATCTGATGTGAAACTAAAGGGGTTATGTTTAGGGTTAGGTTGAAGGTACTTTTGACAACAAGATTGACATCTGGGGAAATGTTTCACTAATATTCTTATGATCTGTTGAGCCCGATTCTGGTCTTAAAATAAGTTCACTCCTTAACAGTGTTCTTGTATACAGAAAACTGCCAACACCGTGTTGTGCCAAAGTGACACTTCCTCTGGTGTGGCACGGAAATAGTGTCCGCGGTGATATGTCAGCAATGTTTTCAATTTTTCTAAAACCCGTTAAATTTAACAATGGATCCTGTTTAATGATATATTTTCCTTACAAGCTCTTTACTTTAGTGAAACAGTGCCCATATGTATGCATGCTTGTGTAATAATAGTAATAACAATAATAATAAGATAACTTCTACTGCACCAAAATCCTTGGAAATCAAGCTCAGAGGCGCATCAAAACAAAAGGATTGATCTCAAAATCCGTAAGTAGTATTCCAGTTGTCAACAGATGGGTCAAGGCGTACGTGGATGGGTAGCAAATAGTCATCACCTTGCCTCATATCCTGCCGTGGAAGCGTGGGGGATGTCATGGACAAAATCACCCCGACAAAAACTATGCCGTCCAAAAATATCGTTTGTAAAATTGTGTTGTGACTTATTGATTACGTAATTTGTTCTAACGCGGGATACCATAATTGTATTATGTAAACAGCCTAGTCATTGGATTTATCTTTATTTAGGGGATGGTATCCGAAATAAGTCGTACAAAAGTGCGCATTGATACAGAAACCGGGCAAACCTACAGGTCCACTAACGAGTGTGCGTCCGATAGTGTTAGTATCAGTACTCCGAAAGACACTGTCTCTCATCGTTCTCTCGAGGATCGCGCCGAAAGTTGACGACTACCTATCGCCGTCGCAATCGGAATTCCGACGCGGGCGCAGCACGGCCGACGAAGTCTTCGGGTATCGTTGGCTCTGTGCTAAAACGCAACGTCAGCTCGTATCAATCGAATTCCTCGGCAACGACCTGAGTCGCGCCTTCGACGCCATACGTCGCGACAAGCTGCTCGATACGCTACAATCATACCTCTGCGAGTCGGAACTGCGGATGATTCGCTTCCTACTCGCCGCCACGTCGCTCGAGACGCGTCTCTCAACAAGCGATTGCCAATCATTCGCCACATCCATCGGGACGCCGCAAGGCGACAGCCTCAGCCCGGTGTTATTCCCTGTGTACCTCGAAGCGGCACTCCGTGACCTTCGTTCGCGCCTCCCGACACGTCCACCAGCCGATGCCACCCTACCGCTGGACGTAGAGTACGCTGACGACACGGACATCGTCAGCTCTTCTCGTTCGTTCCTCGACGAGATTGAGCGCAAGCTTGTATCGCTCCTCGGTGAAGCCGAAGACGTCGCTCGCCGAAAGCAGCTGGCCAACGTTGCCTTCCGCAAGCTGTGGACACTGTGGTTTAGGCGATCACAGATCGCTCTACAGCTGCAGCTACGGCTATACGCATCCTTCGTTGTGCCCGTGCTGACGTACAACATGGGTACATGGGGACTCACGAAATCAGAACTAGATCATCTGGATGCGTACCACCGTCGTCATCTACGCCAGATCATAGGCATATGTTGGCCACATCGCATTTCCAACGAGGCACTTACTGTACCACCGTTGCCGATGCCGTCCCATCAGCGAAGCTGTCATAACTGCAAGATGGAGTCTATTCGGGCACGTGCTCCGTATGCCACTCGATGCACCCGCTCAGCGAGCGATCGAAAACTATTTCGCCGTGGACACACGAACGACACTGCCGACAGCGTTGAGCGCGGACCTGCGACGCATAGGTCGTACGCTACGTTGCCGTGCCGACGTCGATGCTGTGCGCGCATTTGACCGTGAACAGTGGCGACATTTGGGGCTGGTCATTTCAAAATAAGAGAGCGTCATATGAATCCATGGAAATGACCTTTTTAACATTATTTATTTAAATTTTTATTACTTTTTAGTGCAATTTCGACTGACTTTTTAACGAGTAATTTTTTTACTTTTTTATCATATGGACATTTTAATTACACACGTATCTATTCATTTAAATATTTTAATTTATTTATAGATCTATTTATTCCACTTCAACAAAGGAACTGTGATGATACATTTCGTGCGGAATGGCACAAGCGAAACAGACGCGAACTACACCACGTCTGCCACGCGAACGTGCACATAATAATAATAATAACAGAGCGCATATTACCAAAAACCAATAATATAGATTGACAAATCTATTGATATTGTTTGACCGGAAATGTTGCACGTAGATGAATTTGCATCTTACTAAGTCTACAAAATACATCAGTTTACAGTTCTCGTTATTACATAAACAACAGTTTTAAAATAATATTTAATAAAGACATGATTATATGTAACTACTCTTTGCTGATTTGTCAAATTAAAGTACAAGTTCATCTAGACCTGCACTGTTCACAGAGAGTGAAAAATAAAAACTTTTTAAATATTTAAAAATCAATATCTGAAATACAAATAAATAAATTCTGAAGAACACTGTTGAGATATAACAATACAGACCAACCTTGTTGGCAAAGTATTTTTGAGGTGGTACTCCATTGTTTGAGATTTGCTGCAACTAGTTGTTCCATGATGTCATTAAAACTTCCCTTTAGACATTCAAGGAATTATAAGATAACATATGCGGTAAAATCATGTACGTGTGTTTTAATGAAAATGTTCTGCTAATGATACTTCGTCCAGTGGTTGTCGCTGCTTTGTTCGGGGAGATTTTGTCCAAAGGGATTGTGTGCAGGGTATTTTTGCTAACGTTTTGTCGACAGAGATGTCGTTGCGACGATGCGAGGCCACCGCTCGCTCACCTTCGAATTGACCTTCTTCCGTCTCCAACGACTCACTTTCGCTATTGGCTTGATGTCCGGTTTCTTTGGCTGCACCCTCTTGTTGCTTATTTCGCTGATTGTCTGATGTCAACAAGATATAGTATAGTATTATACTATATATATATATATGTGTGTGTGTGTGTGTGTGTGTGTGTGTGTGTGTGTGTGTGTGTGTGTGTGTGTGTGTGTGTGTGTGTGTGTGTGTGTGTGTGTGTGTGTGTGTGTGTGTGTGTGTGTGTGTGTGTGTACAGTCTCTCTCTCTCTGTCCTCTCTCTCTGTCTGTCTGTCTGTCTGTCTGTCTGTCTGTCTGTCTGTCTGCCTGTCTGGTCTGTATGTATGTCTGTCTGTCTGCCTGTCTCTCTGTCTGTCTGTCTGTCTGTCTGTCTGTCTCTGTCTCTCTCGTCTGTCTGTCTGTCTGTCTGTCTCTCTGTCTCTCTCCTCTCTCTCTCTCTCTCTGTCTCCTCTCCCTCTCTCTCTCTCTCTCTCTCTCCTCTCTCTCTCTCTCTCTCTCTCTCTCTCTCTCTCTCTCCTCTCTCTCTCTCTTCTCTCTCTCTCTCTCTCTCTCTCTCTCCTCTCTCTCTCTCTCTCTCTCTCTCTCTCTCTCTCTCTCTCTCCTCTCTCTCTCTCTCTCTCTCTCTCTCTCTCTCTCTCTCTCTCTCTCTCTCTCTCTCTCTTCTCTCTCTCTCTCTCTCTCTCTCTCTCTCTCTCTCTCTCTCTCTCTCTCTCTCTCTCTCTCTCTCTCTCTCTCCTCTCTCTCTCTCTCTCTCTCTCTCTCTCTCTCTCTCTCTCTCTCTCTCTCTCTCTCTCTCTCTCTCTCTCTCTCTCTGTGATTTTGCGTCGCAGATAAGTTGAGTTGACGTCGTCTTCGTACCTTCTTCAGTCGACGATGTTGTATGTTGGTCCTTGTACGGAGCTCGTCATTTTGGTGGTACACAACCGCCCACCCCTCACTCGTCTGGATGGTCGAGTCGCATGAGTCCACCCGGAGTACAAATTCCGCTTTCGATTCTACAAGAGACGGGCAAGTTTTCTCTCTCGGGCAACCATTTTGCAATCGCTGCAGAGCAATCTACTGATACAGCTACGACTAACTGGCTACCAGACAGTGACGATACACAAAGCCACGATACGATACTTAACGTGATATTTGTGTTACGATACGTTACGTATTGCAATACATAAGGATACGTTTTTAGAACATAACTGTTTATTTGCAACGCATAACAGAAAGCTCGGTAATATGAGAATGCAGTGGTTATATTAAATAAAAACGTTACGGAACTTGAACAAATTATTCATTGAAACATTGAATTAAAAAACGATATCCTTAAATACGATCAACATAAAATACCTTTGTCAGTTTTGACTACTTCCATTATAATAGTTTAACTCTTTGAAAAATATGTTGGCATGTGGCGATATTTGTAAAGTGTATCGCGTATTGTTAAGAAAATATCGCGACACATCGATGCATGTTTTGCATGTATCACTATACTTGTAAAGTCATAGGCGGATGCAGGGGGCCTGGGGGGCACGTGCCCTCAATAGACCTTTGTACTTGTGCGTGCCCGTAGACCGTCTGAAACGTGCCCCCGTTCAGGTTACAATAAGGTGAAGATACGCTGACGCGGGTGCAAGTATTTTTCGACAGCACCCCTCCCGCGCCGTCTTCGATACAGCGGCGTGGCGGCAAATTTTTTTCAACAGCACCCGCGTCCCTACCCCCCTCCCCCACTCCCACCACAAGTCTTCCGATGTGACAGTCGAGCCGAGACAAGAGACAGCGCAAGACAGTGAGAAGATGGTGAAATTTATATCAATACTGCCGCGCAGCGACAACAATTTTTCAACAGCACCCCCACGTGTGTCACCAGCCGGGCCGAGCCAGCGGAGATGCTGAAGTTATGGCGTCGCGGTAGCGAAAAATGTTCTACATCATTTGGTTCGATCGCCAGTGGAGATTTTTGTGCCGCCCCTCCAGACTCGCTCTCTGGATCCGCCCCTGAACGTTGTATCGTGAGAGGTGTATCGCGATACACCGATGAATATTTGTATGTATTCCTATACTTGTAAAGACGCCGTGTATCGTATCGTGAGAGAAATATCGCGAGACATTGATGTATGTTTGCATGTATTCCTATACTTGTAAATATATCGCGAATCGTATCGTATCGTATCGAGACGTACCGCGATACACCGAGACACCATTCACTCATTAAGGCCCGTGTACGTGAACTCTTCCTTCGTGCATCGGTAGGAGCCCGCCGCGACAGAAGCGCAAATGCACACCAGGCACATGTGCACGAACATACGCACGCACGCACGCACGCACGCACGCACGCACGCACGCACACACACGTAATTTTAATGTGCTGAACGAGTTAGATGTGGTCAGTTGGTGTACGTGGCATAACAAAAAAACAGAACTGTTAAACAAACGAGTCCAGACCTAACTGACATAAATCAACAATGACCGTTTCGATATCTTTACGGTTGACACCATTTTGCTTTTCAGAATAATAATTTTGTTTATATACAGATATCAGTCAACCACGGCTAAAATGCTTAAATCGTTAAACACATAAGCAGTTCCATTTTTCACAAGGGAATCCATCCACAACCAGGGGGTCTATTTACCACGAGGGCTCATTTAAGTGGGCCCATTTTATAGGCGTGTCCAGGGGGCCTGTGGCACGTATCCCCTAGACCTTTGGAATTTAGCCGCGCTATACCTGCGTTATAGTTACGTGCTCCCTAGACTTGTTGAATATGCCCCATACAACTTCGAAAAATTGTCAACGTCGCCGCGAAACATTTTTAACAGCACCCTCTCCCCCGTCGTCCGCTGTCAGCATCCGACGACAGCAGGGTTGTGCTCAAGTTCCGGCCCAGCCCTCTCAATATGAATTTGGTTCGGCCACCAGGGTTTTGGGCGAGACTAACCGGGAGTACAATTTAGAGGTTTTGGCTCCCTAGACTACCCTCTTTGGATCCGCTCCCGCTTTTACAGTGTCACACCGGCCTTTGGGGGCATCTAGAAGACCTAACCACAGCGAAGGAAGGAAGGAAGGGACTCACTGATCATGCCGAACGCCCGCAGGCAACGCCCATAGCACAGCAAGATGATGGCTATGGCGAGGATCGACAACACGTAGTAGACAATCCATAGGAAGCGCTCGATCACGTCGAAATACAACTGGTTTTCACAGTCGCTCTGCAACATAGCCGCCTAAACGTGTCTTATCTGTCCGACAGAATGCTTACATATCCATATGCAGTATCATAGAGAAGCATATCGTTAGAATTATATTCAAACAGTTTACCAAATATAGCTATTGACGTCAACGACTACTTTCCACTGAACGTTCACAAATACGATACATATTTAGCATAAGGATTCTCTGGATAAATCAGAAAGATTATGCATGCAATAAAACTACTTGATAGGTCTAGAGCATGTAGCCATCCATCAGACTGGATACAACATGACTGACCCGTTCTTAGGATCCGTCAGTTGACGAGGCGGTTCTCATCAGCATTGACTGCTAAATTGTAATGGTATGGTGAACATTAGCAATAGTAGAAGACGTGCATTGTTTAAAAAGGTAATAGCAACGTTTTATAACGGGAATGACACACGGTTTGTGGATGTCACTCGAATGGTATCTGTCTGATAATATTCTCTCTCGTGTCAACAACAAACCATACACTATTCCCTAATTACAATAAATAGAGGTCGCCCCAAAACAACGCGTCACGTGGATAATGTGTCCATGTAGGCCTATACCTTGTAATTTCACTCGAATATTCTACTATTCGTGTGAATAACGTAAACGCAACACTCCCTGTCTCCCGCCTGCCCCTTTACTCTCGAGTATGTGTGCACTTACGTAAGTCCGTTCGGACACCAGCAAATGAAAAATAATCTGGAATAAAGATCGATGAAAGTCTAGGCCCATTTTAGCTGTTTCTTCGACAGCTCATCGCCTGTCTTGAGGAGTAGAACCAACCGCCAGCAGCGACCTACGTGTGTGTGCACTGTCGCCTTCTGGCCGCTGCAACACAAAGGCAGAACGCGTCGTCAGCAAAATGTTATTAGACACCTTTATAGTCTCAGCAACGAACGATTTAGGTTGGACAACAATTTTAACAAAGGTTTCTCACCTGAAATGGGTTCGTTGGTGGCATGTCTCAACACCAAAAAAACTCCACCCGAATCCACTCATGGCAAAACCTTTTTTTCGGCTCAAATCCAAGATAGCCGACATTATACAGGGTCTTATACTCAAATGGACCTAATTTAGGAACTAAGCAACATAAAAACACGTTTGAGGTGTCATTTTCAACTAGCTTTAGGATGTCCATTCGTTTGGTGACTTTTTGGAGGTCGTTAGAGGTCAAGATCATGTGATAGGGTCAAGGTCAGGGAAACATTTGATAAAATAATCTGGAAATAAGCTTGATTCGGACCAAAGTGGCATGACTTTGCAACGAAATGAAGTTACAAACACATATTTAGGAGTCATTGCAACCAAGTTTACTATGCCTAATCATTTAAACCACATTTTACAGATGATTATAGTTCAAAGTCACGTTTCAATGTCAATATACGCATACTATCTATTTACAATCCTGTATGATCCTGATAAACATCCCGGTCATCATCATCCTGGCTCTCCACTTGTGTCACATTCATGCATGTGATGCCCTTGCACTGGCCACATTCATGCATGTGATGCCCTTGCACTGGCCACATGCTGCAGTCCATTCTTACGTTTTCTTATCGCAGTGTCCATCGCAATTGCATCGAATTATCTCGAGGAGTCGCTCTGGCGCCGCAGGCTGATACATTCTGATAGGCTCGAGACCACCAGAAGATGCTACCCAACCCCAAAGCTCACGGGAGATACCGTTGCCACGCCACCCCTGCACATGATGATAAGTCCGGTGGCTATGGAAGGCGGCTGCATCATTTGTTGGCGGAAGTTTCTCTGAAGACACGTATTGTGTAGAAGTAGCTACCTTCAGCTTCGCCACCCGTGCGGAGTTGAGGCTTAGTGATGTGGTGCACCCGTACATCACCTGCATGGCAGCCTCTCCTGCCTTTTCGATACATGCAGACCGATGTTGACTTTTTCAGTGAGAACGGTCACTATGCCAATTCCACATGGCCTTGACGTGGTATCACACCCACTGAAAGCGTGCAGAAAGAACAGAGCTTCTTCTGAGAGGGCTGGATCCAGATTCTTCTTCAATGTAATGACGCATACCGTATGTTTCGATGTCACCATGTACAGGTTATCACTCTTATCTGTAGCATCAGCATCATATATCATCAATTGAAATACGTCTGGATCTTCTGCAACAATAGCTATGCATGGTCATGTATATTCACAGACCTCTTCATAGAGCAAATTCTGATGGCTGGTATTAAGTCAACTGGGGGTCTAATGCACGCCCGTGGCTTCAATGAGAGTACTCGTCTTCTCTTCCTGCTCTCCAGACCCGTATATGCTGATGTCAGTCAGTCCATTTTCGAGATAGCTGGGTTCTCTTCGAACGCAAGTGATGGGCATCGTGACCTGGCAGCATCACACATCCGACGTAACATGTCCGATATACAGAAGCTGCTTCAGGTGTTTGTTGAGCGGGGACTATTCAACACAACCTCAGAAAAGCTTGTAAGTCTCTCAACAGGTTTGATGACAGAAGAGTCAGTAAACATGGTCGATGCTCAAAGTGTCGGAGAGAAGATCCTAACTTCCATGGTCGGTCATTATGTGGTAGAGTACAAGTTCTCCCAGAAGAATCAAATGAAGACTCTAGCCTCAGTTGTCCATGTCAAAACTGCTTCCGGGGAACGAATTGAGATGGATCCCCAGCGTATATACGTCTACTTGTTACGGGTATCGGCGATATCCCTGTGCCTGACCTCTTCAAATATGAGTTGTGCTCTTTCCCCCCATCTCTCTTCGACAATCACATGTGCATGCGGACTGAGGACAAAGCGGAGCTCATACACCATCTCCTGAAGCTTGTCCCTGCATGCATCGTCTCAGCCACACTCGACAAGGGCTTGCAGTTTATTGTTGATGGAGGAGGATTGCTCCACAAGTTATCATGGCCCAAGCACTCCTCCTATGCCGAGATCTGCGCTATGTATAGCTGGCATGTACGCAGCAGCTATGGCCGTGCGTTGGTTGTGTTTGACGGATATCACGGCTCTAGCACTAAGGACGAAGCCCATCATCGTAGGACAGTGAACGGCGTTGGTGCTTCAGTCTCAGATTCCGCAGAAATGCGTTTAACCATGAGCAAAAAAGCTTTCCTTGCCAACATATCAAACAAGCAGGCCCTCATCAACCTCCTTGCAGAGCATATGGTCAAAGCAGACATCACAATTCAGCACGCAGAATTGGATGCTGACTACACAATCTGTATGTTGGCATGCCTTTCTGCGAAGTTAACGCCAACAGTTGTTGTCGCAGAAGATTCATACGAATTTCAACTCATGATACATCATGCTGATGCCACAGATAAGAGTGATAACCTGTACGTGGTGACATCGAAACAGACTACATTGAAGAAGAATCTGGATCCAGCCCTCTCAGAAGCTTTGCTCTTTCTGCACGCTCTCAGTGGGTGTGATACCACGTCAAGGCCATATGGAATTGGCAAAATGACCGTTCTCACGAAGCATGCAGCACTGAAAAAGTCCATATCCGTCTTCATGTCTCCATCTTCCTCGAAAGAGGACATCGAAAAAGCAGGAGAGGATGCCCTGCTGGTGATGTACGGTTGCACCACATCATTAAGCCTCAACTGCGCACGGGTTGTCAGTGCAAGGGCATCACATGCATGAATGTGACACAAATGGAGAGCCAGGATGATGATGACCGGGATGTTGATCAGGATCATACAGGATTGTAAATAGACAATATGCATATATTGACATTGAAACGTGACTTTGAACTAAAATCACCTGCAAAATGTGGTTTAAATGATTAGCATAGTGAACTTGGTTGCAGTGACACCTACATGAGTGTTTATAACTCCATTTCGTTACAAAGTCATGCCACTTTGGTCCGAATCCAGCTTATTTCCAGATTTTTTAAATTAAATTTCGCCTTGACCTTGACCTTATCGCATGACCGTGACCTCTAACGCCCTCCAAGACATCCTAAAGTTAATTGGAAATGATACCTCAAACATGTTTTTATGTTGCTTAGTTCCAAAATTAGGTTCTTTTGAATATTAGACCCTAGTAAAATGTCGGCCATCTTGGATTTGAGGAGAAAAAGAGGTTTGCAATGGATGGATTCGGCTGGGTTTTTTTGGTGGTAAGACACCACCAACGAACCCATTTCTGATGAGAAACCTTTGTTAACATTTTTGTCCAACCTCTGTGGACCGCGATCACTTCGTTGCTGCGACTATTAGCTAAGCGCAATGCGACGACAAAAAGTTCTTCCAAGTTATTGAGTGCCACGTCACACCTTCTGTGGTGCAATCAGAGGTCAACCGCAGGTCTGCCATTCGACGCGGCATATATGTACTATACGCGAAAAAGTTGGCATATGCACAAACGTCGCACTTGACAGCTCGACCTCTTATAGGAACACACACGTATAGAAAGTTGAATTTGAAATACCAGTCAGCATATTTGACGAGTTGAAATAAAATGTGTTCATTGGGCTTGGCTTTGTCTTAGCCTAGGTCTGCGTATTTTTTCAATCCGACTTACATTAATTTTTTATCGGAGTCAAAAGTAGAACCGCTTACTGAGCGGTTAGCTAATGGTGTTTTGCTAGACGCCGACGCGAGATGTGAAGTCGACTTCATGTTTGACGTCGCGTCCAGTTTTCGCGTACGGTAACGGCGAATAATTGCGTTAACTAAAGCAGACCTGTCAAGTTTCTGAAATCACAAATCGGGAGCTTTTTTCTCGGCACAAAATCGAGCCAGTCAAGGCTAGGTTAAAGGTATAAATAAAGATAACGCTGTTAAAATGTTCTGGCGACCGCAAGCAAACTTTTTAGCGGTCTCGCTTTCGGGAAACATTTTCTTTACCACCCGGGTGAAATGATCGGCGAGCAAAAACGGCAAAATGTGTTCTGCCATCACCCGTTTGGCTATGTGCGCATCTCTCGGGTTGACGAAAAACGATGTCACTTTTTCGTTTGATTTCGTGAATTTCGTTAGGCTTGTATGTTGCGACGTGCTGGCATGGCGATTGGCGTCGTTCTTTCCGCCAACTGCGATGCTGAAGTGAGAGGAGCACACGCGGCAATATGCATGCGTTTCACCGCGGTCACTTCTCGCAACCCATGCTAGATCGACCGCCCACGATTCAGTTACAATGTTGCCAGTTCGTCCAAGGACCAGCGATCGCGAATTGAAAAATAACAGTTTTATAATTTATCTATCGTGATTCGCTACTCGATTAGCAGGTGATCGTTGCCAGCCAATGAAATTGGGCGTTGCACATTACAATGTCGTACACCATCCATGGTCCAACATCGATCGACAATAATTTCAGTAGGAAGGTAATAATTAGTATGAGGGCCATTACAGTATGCCCACAAATAAAAAACGGGAACAGTTAAAAAAACCGGGAGATTCCATCTCCCGTGCGGAAGAACGGGAGATGGGTGCCAAAAACGGGAGCCTCCCGCCCAAAACGGAAGACTTCACAGGTCTGAGCTAAAGGAGTCAATTGAGTTCATTAGTCATACGTCATTGGTAAATTTGGTGTCCGGTCGTCAAGGTGATACGCCATCTTGGCTACACACGATCGAATGCTGTGTATTGTTGCCTAGTTGCCTAGGCAACAATACATATGTTTACCATGGAACCGAAACGATGCAGAAGTATTTTGATGGGCAGTGACATCTCTAACGTCCGACAGTAATATACAAGTTCTTAAGGTGACCGGCCAAAGATGTGCAGCTGAAAACTAGTGGACTGTTTCCCTCGTTTGATTGCAATAGACGCTGACGCGCCTTCTGGCAGTTGTTATGATACGCGGCCGGATGTCACGTAATCGCTAATGGTCTCAATTCAGTCCATGCGGATCACTTTGACAACTGGACACCAAATAAGGGCAATGACGTACAATTAATTGACTCAATTATCACAAACAAACATTGGCAATTTCATATCTAGCCAGGCATGGTAATAGTATTAGTATCGATAATCTTACTACTATTCTCCAATTTGTCGTATTTCAGAATCAGTTGTTTTGTATACCATGTTAATGTGTAATACTTTTTGTTCCACCGCTGCTCCTTAGAACGGACTTATATTGGGCTCCGTCCGACAGGTAGAACATTATGTTCATTAGAATGTAACTGTTTTGTGTTGCATTCGACATTAATGCCCGCATACATGCATGGACGCATGCAAGCAAGCGCAAGCGCACACAACTAAAGTAACATACAACCGCACGCATGCACACCCGTACGAGCACACGCATAGACACATTATCGATTTTTTTTGTATATATGTTTATAATACGACGATATATCATACAACTGTTGTATAGAATGAGGATGTACCTTTAAACTGGGAAGTAGGTCTAATGAAAATAAAACAAACATGAATATAATAGTGATATTTATGTAACAACATTTATTAAATATTGTACGTATCTAGGCCTATCTTCAAAACAAAAAAATACAAGCAATCGTTGACACAGATCGACAGTGATGGTGCTAAGAAGCTCTGACTAAGATGTCAATATTTTCCACGTTACTCTAGTAGGCCTAATCTACTAGTTTATTCACAGATTATAAACATGTCGAAGAGCTCAACAGTTACCAATGAAGCAACGGACCCAGGACCACTACAGACCCACGATCGACCTTTAAAAAGTGTAACCGCTTCCTGATTAGGGGCAGTAAGTCATGCTAGAATAACCAAAAAGACATTTGCCGCTTATATCCATTGTGATCCGTTCATCATCTTCTTCCAGTTGGATCAATACTACGTGAGCCTCGTCTATTCTAGTACTAGTGAGGTGCTGATGCACAGCGCGAAGAAAATAACATTAGACATGATAAAACAATTAAAATAAATGTTTAAACACTCTTCGATACGGTGCTACATGTAAGACAACTTACATAATCTAGCAGGACACGAGCTCGAGCGCGGAACTGGATCGTGACCTAAAGCCATCCATCATCAGTTCGGTGATTCGAGTCTGTCATGTCTATTCTTCCAATCCTGGAAGTTGGCAATCAACAACGATTGGTTCCGGCGGCCTGGAGGTTGGTTGTTACGCAACGTCTACTTTGTGTCGTAGCGTGCGTTAAACGTCACGTAACACGTCACGTTTCTTGCGCAATGTGGCGTTCTCTTTGCCGAAACGTGTCGCCATTTCGACGTTTCAGTTTGGTGTTAGGCCTATAACTAATTCCAACAGAATTCGGGAATGCGTATGGTCTACAGACTGGGCATTGGTGCGACATCACCTACACAACAAATGAATGTTTGTTGTTTAGCAGTTAGAAAAGCCAATATTTGTCTGGTCATTAATTATACAGATTCTGGTCACAACATAACATGAGATTGTCTCAAAAGTCTTACAACGAACATGTAAAACCCACCAGCAAAATCCTCGAGATAATAAGCTAATGACGAAGTTAATACTATACTTTCAGAGGGGTATTTAACAATACACATAAATACTACTTTTAAATGACATCATTTCTGTAAACTCGAACATTCGAAATGTTCTACAATGCGCGAATTATATTCGTGTAGTTTGGTTTACGGGTTCCACGTGTGTGTTTTGTAACAGTTAAACTTACTGAGAGATACACCATCTTGTCCATCGTACCTGGCACTGAGTGACGTAACGGCCGCCATTGCTGCGGGTGAAAACTCGCCCGGGACTGGACATATTGGCATCACCTGATAACGGTGGTAACGATTGCCGGGTCTAGCTACCGGCGATTCGAAATTGTGCAAATCATATGTCGAATTTGAGAGAGACATTGCATTGCTACGGTGGGGTAGGTGCAGTTGTTGGTAAGCGCTAAGTTCGTCAGCCCGACACATGGCGGTTTCTCCATTTGCGTCCATGTCAAGCTCTTCCGACGAGAGGACAGCTTTTGCACCGAACATAGCAACGAGTCTGCTGGTGGAAACGAGGACGCCTTCCATGGGCACGTAGTTGTTTTTGTGCGATGTCCACATGTTCATGTTCCGTATACGCACGCGCTCCTCAATTCGTTCGCTGCTGCACATGCGCACTCTCCTCCTGGCATGGCGGCGCCGGAAGTCGTAGCGTCGGAAGTCGTCGACATTGGCCGGATGTATGGTCCAGTAGCAACATTTCCCGCGCTCACAGCGTCCCTTCTTGACGAAACACTCGTTCAGCGACAGGTTGTGGCGGATGCTGTTGCGCCAGCTCGGCGCCTCTGTGTGACGATAATAGGGGAACTTACTCTGTATCCACTCGTAGATGTCGGCGAGTATGAGTTGCTGGGTCGGACTCTCCAGGATCGCCAGCGAGATGAGCGCGATGTACGACAAGGAAGGTTTACGGCGCGCATCCATTCCGCACACTGCAAGTTCTTTGTGTACACGACTCACGTCGAAAATGTCGGTTTCGGGACCAGGCGGGTGTTGTTCGTCTTCATCAGCATCTTCGGTCGGCTCCGGCACCTCCTCGTCGCCAGCGGTCAAGCGTCGCTCTCCGGGGAGCGGCTCGGACACGAGTGGAATCTTTCGGCAGTTTTCGCTAGACGCAACGTCTGCCGACTGTGTTGCTCCCGGAAGCGGAACTGTCGTAGGCCCCAGATGCGTCGATGGCCCAAGGAACGTCGTGCTCCACTCACATGACGGCCCTGCTTCGATCGTCTTTCCGGTATAATCGATACTGTTGACTCCGTTATGCCATGTCCGGTGCATTGTACCTAAACGGAGACCGCAGAACGCTACTCAGACTGTCGAATTCGTGCCACTGGTGCCTTCTTCAGCGGCGTTTACTGTCTGTCGGTACTTGCAACTCGGTGTCTTGTCGTACAGGCATCTAAGTAGATTTCGACTACACCGAAGACATTCTCCAAAATACGTAATACATTATGCCGAACCAATATGATCAGGCGAAGGTACATCACGCTTCCTAATTAACAACTTCCCCTGGTTTGCGTGACCAAGAAGTCCAAGCGAGACTTCAAAACAGCGGCCGTGAGACCAGTCGATTGCACTCGGAAGCCTTGTGTTGTTTCCCTCAGCGGGGCAACTCGAAGAGTTCGCAATCGGTACAATGGCGCGCATAATCTTAAACAACAGTCGTATTAGCAACTCTAGAGTCCCGCAATTTTGATTTGTACTCTCCTAATGAGGGTTCTGTGATTGTTGCGATGCTTATAATTGGGGTAACGGTCGGTTGGTGATCGGCAGAAACAGGAAATGGCCTAGCGTCGTTTGGGTAGTAAACGAGGGAATCGATGTGTGTGTGTGTGTGTGTGTGTGTGTGTGTGTGTGTGTGTGTGTGTGCGTGTGTGTGTGTGTGTGTGTGTTTGTGTGTGCGTGCGTGCGTCCGTGCGAGTGTGGGTGTGTGGTTGGGGTGGGTGGGTAAACGTATGCCTGGTAGGTGGATGAATGAAAACAAAATGCTAACATAGAGTTACTATTTTGATTTTAAAGACGATCTCGTGTAATATCTGTGTGACACTGCCTTCTTTCGAATGTGTAGCAGGCTTATTGAACGTGCTTGCTCCGATCTTCATCTGCTACGTCAATGTTGCTGGAGACTAAAAAGGCAAACACTCATATAGAGCTGACACAATGAAACAAAGCAACGAACACGACTCATTAAGCACACTGTTGGTTGTCGCGAAGTCAATTACTAAAATGCATGCAGTATGAACTATTCGCGTAGTGGTGTATTGTGCCTGTGATGTCCATGTCAGGAACAACTTATACAAGTATTCATTTATCAACTGCCTTTTGCTAACACACGCATCCAAGGTGTGTTTGACTCTCTGGTGTATGCGGGTGGCTGGCGAACAAACGAGCGAACGCACAGACTAAAACATGTTTGATTTTGTGGCGAGAGTCAATGGCGGGTGGAAAACTAAATTTTATGACAAGATTAATGTGTATTTTTGTCGACTGTGAAAGGTGTGTGCAATTAGAGGGCAGACATGTGGTTTTCTGACACCCCCTCCCAGTAATAGGCGGCTTCGGGTGTCATGAGTTCACAGCCGAGAGAGCGGAGAAGCTGAATTTATAGCGGCGCAGAGGCGAAACATTTCCAACAGCACTCCCCGGCCGCCTCCCCCTCCCCCCGTCTTTCGATGCCACAGTCGAGCCAACTGAGACAGCCACAATTAAGGTGAAGGAGGATGTGAAGATATGCGGCGGCGGGGTGGCAACATTTTTCAGTGGTGCTGAAGCTCCGATAGTACCGATAGCCCCCCAATATTTCATTTCGTTCCGTCTCCAGTGGAAATGGTTTGGCGAGCTTAGTGTGTGTGTGTGTGTGTGTGTGTGTGTGTTTGTGTGTGTGTGTGTGTGTGTGTGTGTGTGTGTGTGTGTGTGTGTGTGTGTGTGTGTGTGTGTGTGTGTGTGTGTGTGTGTGTGTGTGTGTGTGTGTGTGTGTGTGTGTGTGTGTGTGTGTGTGTGTGTGTGTGTGTGTGTGTGTGTGTGAAATTAGGGGTTTTGCCGCAAGACTACTCTGTCTGGATCCGCCCCTGACCTAGGGCCCACGTACGCGAATGTCTTAAACCGCCATAAATTCTGGTCTCCCTTTTATATGTAGTGCGTGGTTTCCCAAGTAACTGCAAAGGTATTTAGTCACCAATAATATTGTTGTTACTGGTCGCAGAAATCTACAGCAACGGTATTCAACTTTTTAGAACGGTTATATATTACCCTTTGGGCTTGAGCTAGCCAACAAAACCATAACATGTTACCTGTACATTTTAATATACCCAACAGTGCGTCTGAGAGAATTGGTTGTTTACCACTAGCTTTTTTTTTTAAAGTTGCTTCTTAAAAAAACAGATTCGTATTCGAAAAGCAAGGGGTAGTTGTCCCCACGTAAAATACCGTTGATCTACAGGAACCTGAAAATGGTCACCGATATTTTGTTGATAGGAAGACAAAATGGTGGCGCCACCTGATGTAAACGAACCCAGTGTAAGTTCAAATGAATCCGACAGGAGGCAAAAGATGGCGCGCGGTAATGCGCAAGCTTAGCGCTTTAGAAGATACACCACATATAGTTACGAAGTAATACCTAACGTTTGAGTAAGATATCAACTACAGCGTGAACTAGATAGCATTAATCTTACTTCTTCGGAGAGTTCTAACAATATAATGTAAACAAATTGTTAAATATCTTCACATTTTTTAGGCTGCTATTGTTTTGTGGGTGGGCGATATTAGATAGGAATTTACCGTCTGACCAAGCCCGGTCAAACGAAACCCATATAAAAAGTTATATACATGTGTCTAAATGTTCTTATACATTATATTGAGTACTTTATATCTTCATTACAGGTAACAGTTAAGAAAACTGCTATAACACATTTCCTGTGCATTTTAAATGTGTATATATATGTTAATTTAACATGGTCTTGACGGGTTTGACTAGTCTAGGCGCACGACCACGCACGACCATGTAATATAATATGTTGGTAGATAGTTTGGCCGTTGATGGTATATATGTGGTTTGT
This sequence comes from Escarpia spicata, assembly GCA_963995525.1. Taxonomy (NCBI): domain Eukaryota; kingdom Metazoa; phylum Annelida; class Polychaeta; order Sabellida; family Siboglinidae; genus Escarpia; species Escarpia spicata. The sequence continues at coordinate 2,746,419 of OZ023208.1, forward strand.
GTGACTCAGGGTCGGGGTCAATTATAATTGTAATTCGTAATTGTGTAATTAATTAAAATTGCGGTGTAATTTAAATGTTTGAAAGTATCGTAATTGTAACTGACAGCTGTCTGCCTGTCCTGGCACATTCATGTTGCATAGAGCATTTAGCAGTGTCTTTCCAAACAATCAGTCACCCATGGACAGGCACAGTGCCAACTAGTCTCTATTTGCCTTATTGACTTGGCACATTGGAAGCACTGATAGAGAGATAAAACATGGCTTCTCTTCCATCTGGGAGGGCATTTAGAGCTGATCCATTGAAGCTCTAGCAGTAGCAGCCTTCAGCAGTTGACAGGTGTCAAGTAGGAGGCCAAGAACAAAAGATAGGCCTGTGGTCCAGTGCTACACAGGCTAGCTGTACTAATTGATTTGTAATTAAGGCTGTGCACTAACACTATCCTTTCACTGGAATTATTTTCTAGTAAGCTTGAGGGCAGCAAGGTGCTGAGAAGCCAATTGGGTGGTAATGATATAAATGTGGGATGATCTGAGATATATAATTAGTTCTGTTTATATTATTTTAAGCGAAACAAAAATCCATTGTAATTGACAATTATAATTGTAATTGAATCTATTTTGGGATGGTAATTGTATTTGAAATTTGATATGAAAAATAATTGTAACTGTAATTAAAAATTATCCAGTCATGTAATTGATCAATGTAATTGAACCCAACCTTGTCAATGTGTGTGCATTATAAAAAATTCTGAGTCTGTTTTTCACACAGGAGTTACACAATTTAGGCATTTGATCCGATCTTCCAGACGAGTATTTTGTCATGGCACAGTAGCGCCATCTGGTGCATGGAATCGGCGAGTTACCACAAGCGATAATAAAAGTTGCAAATTTTGTTACTCCAACTTTAAGAACATATCTGAAATTTGGCGAGCTGCAAATACATACCTCCTATGTGCCACCAACAGCCCGCTTGGTTATCAACACTCCATACATTTTGGTCGTTCGTGGTTGTGCGCCTTTTAGCCATACCGGTCTTGACTCTTGTCGATGATCATGCCAATATAAACATGCCGTTTTCATAAAAATCTGAAGAAACATTTGCGAAAGATATCCATATTGTAACTCCTTATCACATATTTTTCAAATAAATTGTCAGAAAAGTTGGTTTTAGTGAAATACGTACAGTTTCCGTACGAAAACACAGCGCCACGCGAAAAGTTTGGTAACAGCGTACTAGCGGTTATAACCAATGAAAAGGTTGACGTGGTTGCCTGGGGATGTCATGCCAAAAATGTCATGTCCAAAAATTGCACAATCTACCCAAAACAATAGATCGCACAGTGTCATTGATCGATTGATGCTTATTCTGCAGCACAATCTGCATATTAAGCAAATCCAGCAAATGCGCCCAATGTAAATACAAAAATTCTAAATTGGATTAGAAGGCCTTATAACTATAAAAAATGATTATGCTTAGATTAAATATTAATAATAGAATTTAGTACTTAAATGTATCTACAGGGGCATGAATATGAAACAGTATTAGAAAAAAATCAAGCAGGATGACAACACAAAATATTAATTTATCAGAACATTCAAATTTGAGTAAACCATTGAAACATTTTAACATTGTCAACAGTGGAAATAAGTTAATAATGGTCAGCCCCTGTCCTATCTGTATCATTTTTGTGTGTACAGAAATTGCTAAGCTGCACCTGTTAAACTGATCTATTTTATTGTGGTAGATTGAATTGAAGATGTCGCTGTCAAGGAAAGAACTGGATGACTTGCGGCCCATGGTTGACCGGGCAGTGCGCAAGTTCCTGGGCTTTGGTGAGCCAACACTTGTGACTGCTGCCATCAACTGCATTGACAAGGGTTATGATGCAAGAAAGACACAGTGTGAGTGAACATAGGATGTTTATGCACAGCATTTAAGTGTTTTATTCCAACTTTTGTAGAATAAGTGTTTGATGAAATATGATAGCAGATTATAAGCAGAGAATGCAAATGTTTGCATAATAGGGTGTTATATTTATTTAATCAAAATCAGAACAAATTCTTGATTGTAAGATAATGTTTTTTATTGTAATTGTACCATGAAATGTTAAGAGTCAACAGAGATGTAAATTATACTCTTAAATTTGGGGTGTACGTACAAAACGTTTTTGTGGTATGTGTAGTGAATAGGATGTCAGATATTAGTGTTTGTTCAAATAGTTTACTGGTGAATTTCTTTTCCCTTGTTTATAAATGTGGTTGATGTATGATGATTGATGCACATTAAAATCTGCATCCAATTTCAGATTTGTTAGACCAAGCTTGCTATACATACTATTGTATTATATTTTCATCTTCAGCGAAACTGGAGGGTATCCTGGATGATTCACAGGCATCAAAGTTCACAGAGAAACTATTCACAGTGTATGATGAATTCATGTCAATGTCAAGACATGATCGAAGCAGAAAGCGGAAGGTATATGGCTGTCATACGTGATACTAACTGGCACCTGCCATTGCACAAAACACGTTTTTCTCTTCTTTGTCCTTGCAATGCAGGGTGATGCTGGCTTCAATATTTTTTTAATTCTTGTGTCGCTATATCCCGTTTTACAGCCTCCACCATCCATGTTATCTCAATCCTGTCTGTCATTCTCATTCTTCAATCCCCATCAAATCGGTAATCACGCAGTCAAGCCATTTCAGTCGCTGTCTCTTCTTCTGGGGACACCTGCTCTCATAGTCACACGCCACCTAAACACTCACTGGTGTGTCATGGAAATAGTGTCCTCTGTGATACGGTGGCAGTTTTTTACATTTAAAAAAAACCTCCTTAAATGAACAACTTAATCTGTTTAATGATGAATTTTCTTGTGAGCTAATTATCTTTGTGAAATCATCACCAGATCTTTCTATGTGGCCGTACTAGATTGTTGAGATTGTCCGTAGGATGACAGGAAGCAGGAGGATGGAGCGGACCCTGTCAAGAGGACAAAGAGATTTGAGGAGGTTGTGTCAATACCAGAGCCAGGTCAGCCCAGTCCGGGACAACTTACTGCAGACAAGGTACTATTTTAATATTGCATCACCTCCGTAGCAATTCTATCTATCTGTTGACGACTTTTGCCTTGTACATGATTATAAGAACGCGTAATCCTTTTTCCAAGTATACTGGCACCTAAGATGTCATTTTATTATTATATTGTAATTCTCTATTTATTACATGCAGTTAATCTCTGTTCAGTACAGGGGTGCAGTTTTGTTGTCGTAATCAGCCATGTGCGATTATGTTGGAAACGATCATCGCATGCAAATTACCCTTAAAAAAGTGGCAGACAACCATTTATTTATGTCCAAGATCCCCAAGTTGGTGGAAGACAAAGATCAGTTTCAATACTACACTAAAATATATTGATCTTGGCCTCAGGGTGACATTGCTGAACACTTTATTTCTGAATAACATAACGATGTGGTACAATGACATGTTGATGATGTCTTAAAAAACTGGATATGGAGTTGTGGACAATGAGAATGTGTGATGTAGATCAAAGACATGATGATGAATGCCCAGAAGATGATCATGGAGAGGAAACAACAGCTCAACATTGCTGTAAGTCAGCAGCTAATACTAAATAGTTATTTTCTTCAGCTGTGTCTAATTTATGTTTAATTTATGCATTAATTAATGTGTTTAACATAATTGATAAAATAAATGTATTAAATACCATTTATAAGTTACAAATATAATGCTTGTAATAATAAATGAAATATAATAATTTAGTTATTACTTTACATAATAATAACAAATTTTTGTAAAATAATATTTTATGTACTAATAAAGTTTATAAATATGATGATTTCTTTAAGAGTCTAGCTAGTAGAGTCTATTCCACGATGTCTTGGTTGAGATGTTAATACATTTTTCCTTAATTATCTCATAGAATCCACGATAGCATGATTATTTTTATTGAAACATTAATCAATTTTTATGCGTTGAAAGCTAAATACTTTGTGCATTAGAATTCATCAGTATCCTTTTCTCATGCTGCATAGTGATATGTTGTTTGCCTGACAGACGGCGCCACCAGACACTCGACCGGCGTCGTCGACGTCGCAGCAGCAGGTGTTGCTGACAGAGGCGATGGACAAGGCTAAGAAGGCCGCAGAGCTTCAGGCTCGTATACAGATGCAGCTCACAAACACAGGGATTGACTTGAACACACCTCCCCAGCTCGGGGCCATTCCAGCCAACACAGTGGGGTGAGTGACACACCAGGCCCTTGGGGTACATTCATGGCTTCAGTGTTGCTTTAGTGTACAGAGACCGTGAATGTGTTCTTGTTCTTCTACCCTTGTGGGGTGGGATCCAGCTTCTTCTGCTTTGCTTGTTAACTCTCCATCTTTCTGTGTCCTCTGCAATGATCTTTGCTTGTTAACTCTCCATCTCTCTGTGTCCTCTGCAATGATCTTTGCTTGTTAACTCTCCATCTCTCTGTGTCCTCTGCAATGATCTTTGCTTGTTAACTCTCCATCTCTGTGTTCTCTGCAATGATCTTTGCTTGTTAACTCTCCATCTCTCTGTGTCCTCTGCAATGATCTTTGCTTGTTAACTCTCCATCTCTCTGTGTTCTCTGCAATGATCTTTGCTTGTTAACTCTCCATCTCTCTGTGTTCTCTGCAATAATCTTTGATTGTTAACTCTCCATCTCTCTGTGTCCTCTGCAATGATCTTTGCTTGTTAACTCTCCATCTCTCTGTGTTCTATGCAATGATCTTCCACATTTAGCTGTTTTTACTTGTTTCTCACTGTCATTCCATCTCCGCTTTGGTCTTCCTCTTCTAATGTTATTCTCCCTTTGACCCTGTACTCTGGGGTGAAGCTGGCCTCGGTGCTGGTCCCTTCCCTATATATCTCACGCAATATCACAGAATAATATGGTATGAGTGATAGAATGTCTTGGACCAGTGGAGAATGTACCGGAATTTAACATAATAGAAAAACTTTGTGCACAGTTTTTATTCATATATATGGACATGTGTGAACTTCCAATTTTATATAGTGTTGAATAACTACAGTTTCAGCAACATGTTTTTAAAATGTTTTATTGGTCTTTCTGTGTGTATTAATATTGTTTTAAGTTTTCACAGTGAGTGAATGCTGTTTTATTTAGGCCGACACCACTGATTCTGGATGAAGAGGGTCGCACAATAGATGCAAAGACAGGACAAACAATCCAACTACAGTCATACATGCCCACCCTCAAAGTAAGTTATGCTCTGATGAGATAATGACCAGGCGGTACACCTATAAATATACTTACAACCTTCAAATGAAGTCAGTATCAGACCATATCATTAGTAAACATCAAAGTAGCTGATACTCAAACTAACATTTACAGCAATGTCACAATAAAAGTTAATTTCGTCTATTTGCTCTCATACAGGCTAACATTCGAGCAAAGAAACGAGAGCAGTTCAAGGCTGTTCAGGATCGGCCGACAGAGGAGATCGCAGAGTCTCGCTTCTTTGATGATAGAGTCGGGTGAGGTGGTGTTTGAGGCGATTGATTCTTCTCCATATTCCATTACAACAGTACACCAGATGGCAGGAGGGTTAATGAGTTATACCAACATTTTGTAAACTTGCTGTGTAGCCTGAATTCATATCTACTCAGGTCACAATACAAGCACCAAACCATTTAGCCACAGTGCACAGAATAGAATATGCCTGATTTCACAGCATAGTTCTTGTTTCTAGAGTAGGCAGATGTCTTCAGATTGCACATGGAACAAGTTTGAACTAATGCCATATAAAAAGCCAATTGGTTTGAAGCAGTATTATACTAGTTTTGGTTGTGTTTGTAAATTTGAAGAGCTGTGCCATGTTGGTATTACTAACTTGTGTTTGTAAATTTGAAGAGCTGTGCCATGTTGGTATTACTAACATGTATTTGTAAATTTGAAGAGCTGTGCCATGTCGGTATTACTAACTTGTGTTTGTAAATTTGAAGAGCTGTGCCATGTTGGTATTACTAACTTGTGTTTGTAAATTTGAAGAGCTGTGCCATGTTGGTATTACTAACTTGTGTTTGTAAATTTGAAGAGCTGTGCCATGTTGGTATTACTAACTTGTGTTTGTAAATTTGAAGAGCTGTGCCATGTTGGTATTACTAACTTGTGTTTGTAAATTTGAAGAGCTATGCCATGTTGGTATTACTAACTTGTGTTTGTAAATTTGAAGAGCTGTGCCATGTTGGTATTACTAACTTGTGTTTGTAAATTTGAAGAGCTGTGCCATGTTGGTATTACTAACTTGTGTTTGTAAATTTGAAGAGCTGTGCCATGTTGGTATTACTAACTTGTGTTTGTAAATTTGAAAAGCTGTGCCATGTTGGTATTACTAACTTGTGTTTGTAAATTTGAAGAGCTATGCCATGTTGGTATTACTAACTTGTGTTTGTAAATTTGAAGAGCTGTGCCATGTTGGTATTACTAACTTGTGTTTGTAAATTTGAAGAGCTGTGCCATGTTGGTATTACTAACTTGTGTTTGTAAATTTGAAGAGCTGTGCCATGTTGGTATTACTAACTTGTGTTTGTAAATTTGAAGAGCTGTGCCATGTTGGTATTACTAACATGTTTGTGAATTTGAAGAGCTGCTCTATGTCGTTGTGACTGACTCGTGTCTGTCTCCAGTCTGAAGCCCCCGGCTCGCACTCGCAGACTCTTCAAATTCCATCACCCGGGGAAGTTCCAGCAGCTTGCCCAGCGACTGCGCACAAAGGTGACTTAATGACCACAACACCAGGCTTCAGTACTGCCACACTGACACCGATAATGTCACTCACTGTGTTTTTAATGGCTTTTGTGTTGTTCCATATGAAATCTTGCTTTACCTGTATGAGATTTGTGTTTAAAATTTACTGGTTAAATATTTTAAAAGATAGGTTCTGTCCGCCGAATGACATTCCGCTCTGCCTATGTGAGTTGAATCTTTAACAAAACACTGGTCAGTGAGTGTATCTAATATATATACTTCTACCTTCTTGTCAGTTTTCTAAAAATGTCACCCAATTTTTACAAATGTGTCGAATCTTAACGGAATAAGTCATGTCCAGAAATATTAAATTTGAGATATCCATCCCATTGGAAAGAAGAGTTGTTAACCTTTCCAGTTGTGCATACAACGTGGAACTAGCTCACAGCCAAAGCCAATCAACATGACTGGGGTAGAAACGTTCAAACTGAGAAAAACGCAGTTGAACGTACATGTTTATACTTGTTTACTTCAAATTTCCTTAGTTACGCATAATATATTTCCCTGAAATTTTGCGTAGTGTTAGCTAATGGTAGTATCCAAACACAGTGTAAATATGAACAATATATATGATGCATTAATAATATTATAACCAAAAAGGTTGACTGTATTAACCTTGAGGACTTTCATCTTTCCTTTGTGTATGTTGAGGCCTACTTGTGAGGAGATGGCTGCCAGTTTTTGGTCTCCTGCATCTGCTGGCGGTGGTGAGACAACACTGCCAGGTTGTCGGTGAAGTCCAAGTCCTCCAGTTGCGTCCACAGTGTCCACTGGATTCCATTTCTTCTCTCTCGTGTTGTTTATGTCTTCAATATCCAATCGATGGCCAAGAAAAAGAGGAACCAGGATAGCAGGCAGCCTTGTCTAACTCCGGTCTTCACTTTGAAACAGTTTGTTATATTAGCTGTCCTTCCTCCATGGATTACTCTGCAGCCCGTTCCTTCGTAACTGTTCTTAATCAGGTTGACCAGTTTGGTTGGTATGCCATAATGTCGTAGTAGTTTCTACAGCCTCCCTGTCTACGCTGTCAAACGCCTTTTCGTAGTCAACGAAGTTGATGTAGAGCGAGGAGTTCCACTCCAAGGATTGCTCTACTATGATGCGCAGTGTTGCGATCAGATCCACGCATTATCTGTTCGGACGGAATCCTGCTTGCTGATCTCTCAGCAGTGGGTTGACTGCATCTTTCATTCTTTCTAAGACGATCCTGTTGAACACTTTCCATGGCACTGACAGAAGTGTGGTTCCGTTTGGTTGGAACAGTTGCTGAGGTCTCCTTTCTTGGGGTGTTTTATGAGGTATTCCTCTCTCCAGTCTGATGGCACCTCTTCCTTTTCCCAGATCTTTGCAGTACCCAGTAGTTCCACAGAGATGTCTATATCTGCCCTAAGTGCTTCTGCTGGAATCTCAGACCTGCCTACCATTCCGGATTGTCCGGAATCATTCGGGAAAGTCACCTCAAATTACGGTATTACGGTGAGGGATGAAAATATTACGGACTGTGACCATGTTGGGTAATCACTGAAATTTAGGTTGCACTATATTCAACAGGTGACAGCACATGTATGCAGCATGTTGTGACATGGTTTTTTATTCGCTGAGTCTGGTCGTAATGTAACCAATAGGAAACAGCGTTATGAAAAATTCGCATTTCCGCGATCAAACAAAACGAAGTCACGCGGCACGAAATGATGGCTGACAGCGAAACGACGCCACCGCCAACCCAAAAGAAATGTGTAATGCAAAAATGTAGTGAGTGTTACTACAGGTTAGGCGATGTCGATGACAGTGTAATGTAATGGTTTTGGTCCATCGCTACCCCCCCCCCCCCCCCCCCGTCTATCATTTATCATACTAGAGTTGAGTTCATTAGGCTAGAGTGTACTTGATGTTGATGACAGCGTAACTAATGGGTTTGACCTGTCGCTACCCCCCCCCCCCCCCCCCGTGACAGTATCTTACATGGTGGTTCTGCATTACCGACAGGAAGCGTATATTCCTGAAAATCAGTGTAAATAGGAAGATGGATTACTGACAGGAAGTTTTTGGGGTAGGCAGGTCTGGAATCTCGTCCAGTCCTGCTGCTTTGTTATTCTTCAGCTGCTTTATGGCCCTCCTGATTTCTTCCCTGGCAGGCTTGTCACACTTGATGCATAGCTCCGCTTCTGCTGGCTGGATGTCTAGGGAGTCCGATGGGGCAGGTCTGTTGATGTGGTGGAACTGTTGGTTTAATATGATTAAACTGTATTGCCATACAAAACAACAGGCTCCAGGTGTGACTAACACCAGCGATCCTACAGACTATTTGATTTAGTCATCACATACATTTCATTTACCCTGTCACCTTTAACCTGACTAAACACTTTTGTATTGTCCTCAAATTTCAGTCCATTGCTTGTTATATCATATCCCAAAACTTTGATGTATATAACTATGTGGTTCACTATTGATGCTTTGTATTGCAGTCTCAACTTGAGCGACTACAAAGTGAGATTGCCCAAGTAGCAAAGAAGACTGGAATAGCATCTGCAGTAAAACTTGCTACAATTCAACCCAAGAAACAACTGGTGAGTGGCAGAATACAGCATTCTTGTTAGTCGTTAAAACTGCATTAGTTTACGGTGTAGCTTTTTTATGTTACTGCTGTTTATTTTCATTAAACACATATTTATCATTTATAAAATTTTGCAAGATTTAAGTAATTTTTATTTGATTGGAGATGAAATGAATGCAAACATTACTTCTTACTTATGTAAAGTTATTTATCATGTCTAAACACGTGTGACCCAGTGGCTGGGGCATTGTACTCCCAGTCGAGAGAACCCGGGTTTGAATCCTATGCTGCCGTGTCGAGCCTTGGGCAAGTTCATTCACTCCACATTGCACCAGTTCACTCAGCTGTATAAATGAGTACCTGGCTGTATACAGTGGTGGATATTTGTGTATGAATAGTCTTCGTGAATTAATTGAAGTGTGGCTGAATGCTTCCCAGAGAAATCGAGATGGTGTTCGATTGAACAGGTCTGCCAGGGAGTTAAGTGTAACGCACGTTGAGCAGTTCTGAGGACTTGATACTGCACTACATCAGAACTTACCTTTACTTTTGTTGTGTTCCGATGTCGTGTACAGGGTGATTTGGTTGCAGGATGCAGATGAAGTGCCTGACCTAGAATGGTGGGACTCTGTGATTATAAAAACAGAAACGTAAGTCTTGTCGGTCTACCGGTGCTCTGTGGTACTTTATGTACATTTTAGTTTCAATACTCAAACTCACGTAATTAAGATACATACACATACAGTCTGCACTTATGTAGATGCACACAAAAACCATGCACGCACCCACGCACATGTATACTTTGAGGATGGTTGCTTATTTTGAACTTTGCCTTTTCTGTATGTTGACTCAGAAACTGTGTATGTATGTACAGTGGCTCCTATGCTAGCGACTGCTTTCAGTCTTAACAGGAGTCTCCAACAATAAACTATTTCTGATTTTGCAGATGTCGTGTATGGATTTCCCTAACACAGTACAGATTTGGGAAGGAATATGACTATCCCAGTAGAAAAATTGTCATAAAGTTCATATTTTGATGTATTCATCACAAATATAAGATAAAATATCAATCTTGGAGCAGTCAAACAATATACAAGTCTATGATGATGATGATGTACTGTTTCTGTGACATAAATAGACTGAGGCACATCTAAATGTCGCAGTCAATCCCCCCAAAGTTTCCACCATCCCGTGCTATCGTCTGCCAGCTGTCTCAGTGTCTTCATGTCATTACATGATCGCAGTCTAATGCCCGTCACTCTTGAGGTCCAGCCACAGTGTGTCCAGTGAGTGGTGGGCTGTCACTCTGAGGTCCAGGCACAGCGTGTCCAGTGTGTGGTGGGCTGTCACTCTGAGGTCCAGGCACAGTGTGTCCAGTGTGTGGTGGGCTGTCACTCTGAGGTCCAGCCACAGTGTGTCCAGTGTGTGGTGGGCTGTCACTCTGAGGTCCAGGCACAGTGTGTCCAGTGTGTGGTGGGCTGTCACTCTGAGGTCCAGCCACAGTGTGTCCAGTGAGTGGTGGGCTGTCACTCTGAGGTCCAGCCACAGTGTGTCCAGTGTGTGGTGGGCTGTCACTCTGAGGTCCAGCCACAGTGTTTCCAGTGAGTGGTGGGCTGTCACTCTGAGGTCCAGGCACAGCGTGTCCAGTGTGTGGTGGGCTGTCACTCTGAGGTCCAGCCACAGTGTGTCCAGTGAGTGGTGGGCAGTCACTCTGAGGTCCAGGCACAGTGTGTCCAGTGAGTGGTGGGCAGTCACTCTGAGGTCCAGGCACAGTGTGTCCAGTGAGTGGTGGGCTGTCACTCTGAGGTCCAGGCACAGCGTGTCCAGTGTGTGGTGGGCTGTCACTCTGAGGTCCAGGCACAGTGTGTCCAGTGAGTGGTGGGCTGTCACTCTGAGGTCCAGGCACAGCGTGTCCAGTGAGTGGTGGGCTGTCACTCTGAGGTCCAGGCACAGCGTGTCCAGTGAGTGGTGGGCTGTCACTCTGAGGTCCAGGCACAGCGTGTCCAGTGTGTGGTGGGCTGTCACTCTGAGGTCCAGCCACAGTGTGTCCAGTGAGTGGTGGGCTGTCACTCTGAGGTCCAGCCACAGTGTGTCCAGTGTGTGGTGGGCTGTCACTCTGAGGTCCAGCCACAGTGTGTCCAGTGTGTGGTGGGCTGTCACTCTGAGGTCCAGGCACAGTGTGTCCAGTGAGTGGTGGGCTGTCACTCTGAGGTCCAGGCACAGTGTGTCCAGTGAGTGGTGGGCTGTCACTCTGAGGTCCAGGCACAGTGTGTCCAGTGTGTGGTGGGCTGTCACTCTGAGGTCCAGGCACAGCGTGTCCAGTGAGTGGTGGGCTGTCACTCTGAGGTCCAGGCACAGCGTGTCCAGTGAGTGGTGGGCTGTCACTCTGAGGTCCAGGCACAGCGTGTCCAGTGAGTGGTGGGCTGTCACTCTGAGGTCCAGGCACAGTGTGTCCAGTGTGTGGTGGGCTGTCACTCTGAGGTCCAGGCACAGTGTGTCCAGTGAGTGGTGGGCTGTCACTCTGAGGTCCAGCCACAGTGTGTCCAGTGTGTGGTGGGCTGTCACTCTGAGGTCCAGCCACAGTGTGTCCAGTGTGTGGTGGGCTGTCACTCTGAGGTCCAGCCACAGTGTGTCCAGTGTGTGGTGGGCTGTCACTCTGAGGTCCAGGCACAGCGTGTCCAGTGTGTGGTGGGCTGTCACTCTGAGGTCCAGGCACAGTGTGTCCAGTGAGTGGTGGGCTGTCACTCTGAGGTCCAGCCACAGTGTGTCCAGTGTGTGGTGGGCTGTCACTCTGAGGTCCAGGCACAGTGTGTCCAGTGTGTGGTGGGCTGTCACTCTGAGGTCCAGGCACAGCGTGTCCAGTGTGTGGTGGGCTGTCACTCTGAGGTCCAGCCACAGTGTGTCCAGTGTGTGGTGGGCTGTCACTCTGAGGTCCAGCCACAGTGTGTCCAGTGTGTGGTGGGCTGTCACTCTGAGGTCCAGCCACAGTGTGTCCAGTGTGTGGTGGGCTGTCACTCTGAGGTCCAGCCACAGTGTGTCCAGTGTGTGGTGGGCTGTCACTCTGAGGTCCAGGCACAGTGTGTCCAGTGTGTGGTGGGCTGTCACTCTGAGGTCCAGGCACAGCGTGTCCAGTGAGTGGTGGGCTGTCACTCTGAGGTCCAGCCACAGTGTGTCCAGTGAGTGGTGGGCTGTCACTCTGAGGTCCAGGCACAGCGTGTCCAGTGTGTGGTGGGCTGTCACTCTGAGGTCCAGGCACAGTGTGTCCAGTGAGTGGTGGGCTGTCACTCTGAGGTCCAGCCACAGTGTGTCCAGTGTGTGGTGGGCTGTCACTCTGAGGTCCAGCCACAGCGTGTCCAGTGTGTGGTGGGCTGTCACTCTGAGGTCCAGCCACAGTGTGTCCAGTGAGTGGTGGGCTGTCACTCTGAGGTCCAGCCACAGTGTGTCCAGTGAGTGGTGGGCTGTCACTCTGAGGTCCAGGCACAGCGTGTCCAGTGTGTGGTGGGCTGTCACTCTGAGGTCCAGGCACAGTGTGTCCAGTGAGTGGTGGGCTGTCACTCTGAGGTCCAGCCACAGTGTGTCCAGTGAGTGGTGGGCTGTCACTCTGAGGTCCAGGCACAGCGTGTCCAGTGTGTGGTGGGCTGTCACTCTGAGGTCCAGCCACAGCGTGTCCAGTGAGTGGTGGGCTGTCACTCTGAGGTCCAGGCACAGCGTGTCCAGTGTGTGGTGGGCTGTCACTCTGAGGTCCAGGCACAGTGTGTCCAGTGAGTGGTGGGCTGTCACTCTGAGGTCCAGGCACAGTGTGTCCAGTGTGTGGTGGGCTGTCACTCTGAGGTCCAGCCACAGTGTGTCCAGTGAGTGGTGGGCTGTCACTCTGAGGTCCAGGCACAGCGTGTCCAGTGTGTGGTGGGCTGTCACTCTGAGGTCCAGGCACAGTGTGTCCAGTGTGTGGTGGGCTGTCACTCTGAGGTCCAGGCACAGTGTGTCCAGTGTGTGGTGGGCTGTCACTCTGAGGTCCAGGCACAGCGTGTCCAGTGTGTGGTGGGCTGTCACTCTGAGGTCCAGGCACAGTGTGTCCAGTGAGTGGTGGGCTGTCACTCTGAGGTCCAGGCACAGTGTGTCCAGTGAGTGGTGGGCTGTCACTCTGAGGTCCAGGCACAGCGTGTCCAGTGAGTGGTGGGCTGTCACTCTGAGGTCCAGGCACAGCGTGTCCAGTGAGTGGTGGGCTGTCACTCTGAGGTCCAGGCACAGCGTGTCCAGTGTGTGGTGGGCTGTCACTCTGAGGTCCAGGCACAGTGTGTCCAGTGAGTGGTGGGCTGTCACTCTGAGGTCCAGCCACAGTGTGTCCAGTGTGTGGTGGGCTGTCACTCTGAGGTCCAGGCACAGCGTGTCCAGTGTGTGGTGGGCTGTCACTCTGAGGTCCAGCCACAGTGTGTCCAGTGAGTGGTGGGCTGTCACTCTGAGGTCCAGCCACAGTGTGTCCAGTGAGTGGTGGGCTGTCACTCTGAGGTCCAGGCACAGCGTGTCCAGTGTGTGGTGGGCTGTCACTCTGAGGTCCAGGCACAGTGTGTCCAGTGAGTGGTGGGCTGTCACTCTGAGGTCCAGCCACAGTGTGTCCAGTGAGTGGTGGGCTGTCACTCTGAGGTCCAGGCACAGCGTGTCCAGTGTGTGGTGGGCTGTCACTCTGAGGTCCAGGCACAGTGTGTCCAGTGAGTGGTGGGCTGTCACTCTGAGGTCCAGCCACAGTGTGTCCAGTGAGTGGTGGGCTGTCACTCTGAGGTCCAGGCACAGTGTGTCCAGTGAGTGGTGGGCTGTCACTCTGAGGTCCAGGCACAGCGTGTCCAGTGTGTGGTGGGCTGTCACTCTGAGGTCCAGGCACAGCGTGTCCAGTGTGTGGTGGGCTGTCACTCTGAGGTCCAGCCACAGTGTGTCCAGTGTGTGGTGGGCTGTCACTCTGAGGTCCAGGCACAGTGTGTCCAGTGTGTGGTGGGCTGTCACTCTGAGGTCCAGCCACAGTGTGTCCAGTGAGTGGTGGGCTGTCACTCTGAGGTCCAGCCACAGTGTGTCCAGTGTGTGGTGGGCTGTCACTCTGAGGTCCAGCCACAGTGTTTCCAGTGAGTGGTGGGCAGTCACTCTGAGGTCCAGGCACAGTGTGTCCAGTGAGTGGTGGGCTGTCACTCTGAGGTCCAGGCACAGCGTGTCCAGTGTGTGGTGGGCTGTCACTCTGAGGTCCAGGCACAGTGTGTCCAGTGAGTGGTGGGCTGTCACTCTGAGGTCCAGGCACAGCGTGTCCAGTGAGTGGTGGGCTGTCACTCTGAGGTCCAGGCACAGCGTGTCCAGTGAGTGGTGGGCTGTCACTCTGAGGTCCAGGCACAGCGTGTCCAGTGTGTGGTGGGCTGTCACTCTGAGGTCCAGCCACAGTGTGTCCAGTGAGTGGTGGGCTGTCACTCTGAGGTCCAGCCACAGTGTGTCCAGTGTGTGGTGGGCTGTCACTCTGAGGTCCAGCCACAGTGTGTCCAGTGTGTGGTGGGCTGTCACTCTGAGGTCCAGGCACAGTGTGTCCAGTGAGTGGTGGGCTGTCACTCTGAGGTCCAGGCACAGTGTGTCCAGTGAGTGGTGGGCTGTCACTCTGAGGTCCAGGCACAGTGTGTCCAGTGTGTGGTGGGCTGTCACTCTGAGGTCCAGGCACAGCGTGTCCAGTGAGTGGTGGGCTGTCACTCTGAGGTCCAGGCACAGCGTGTCCAGTGAGTGGTGGGCTGTCACTCTGAGGTCCAGGCACAGCGTGTCCAGTGAGTGGTGGGCTGTCACTCTGAGGTCCAGGCACAGTGTGTCCAGTGTGTGGTGGGCTGTCACTCTGAGGTCCAGGCACAGTGTGTCCAGTGAGTGGTGGGCTGTCACTCTGAGGTCCAGCCACAGTGTGTCCAGTGTGTGGTGGGCTGTCACTCTGAGGTCCAGCCACAGTGTGTCCAGTGTGTGGTGGGCTGTCACTCTGAGGTCCAGCCACAGTGTGTCCAGTGTGTGGTGGGCTGTCACTCTGAGGTCCAGGCACAGCGTGTCCAGTGTGTGGTGGGCTGTCACTCTGAGGTCCAGGCACAGTGTGTCCAGTGAGTGGTGGGCTGTCACTCTGAGGTCCAGCCACAGTGTGTCCAGTGTGTGGTGGGCTGTCACTCTGAGGTCCAGGCACAGTGTGTCCAGTGTGTGGTGGGCTGTCACTCTGAGGTCCAGGCACAGCGTGTCCAGTGTGTGGTGGGCTGTCACTCTGAGGTCCAGCCACAGTGTGTCCAGTGTGTGGTGGGCTGTCACTCTGAGGTCCAGCCACAGTGTGTCCAGTGTGTGGTGGGCTGTCACTCTGAGGTCCAGCCACAGTGTGTCCAGTGTGTGGTGGGCTGTCACTCTGAGGTCCAGCCACAGTGTGTCCAGTGTGTGGTGGGCTGTCACTCTGAGGTCCAGGCACAGTGTGTCCAGTGTGTGGTGGGCTGTCACTCTGAGGTCCAGGCACAGCGTGTCCAGTGAGTGGTGGGCTGTCACTCTGAGGTCCAGCCACAGTGTGTCCAGTGAGTGGTGGGCTGTCACTCTGAGGTCCAGGCACAGCGTGTCCAGTGTGTGGTGGGCTGTCACTCTGAGGTCCAGGCACAGTGTGTCCAGTGAGTGGTGGGCTGTCACTCTGAGGTCCAGCCACAGTGTGTCCAGTGTGTGGTGGGCTGTCACTCTGAGGTCCAGCCACAGCGTGTCCAGTGTGTGGTGGGCTGTCACTCTGAGGTCCAGCCACAGTGTGTCCAGTGAGTGGTGGGCTGTCACTCTGAGGTCCAGCCACAGTGTGTCCAGTGAGTGGTGGGCTGTCACTCTGAGGTCCAGGCACAGCGTGTCCAGTGTGTGGTGGGCTGTCACTCTGAGGTCCAGGCACAGTGTGTCCAGTGAGTGGTGGGCTGTCACTCTGAGGTCCAGCCACAGTGTGTCCAGTGAGTGGTGGGCTGTCACTCTGAGGTCCAGGCACAGTGTGTCCAGTGAGTGGTGGGCTGTCACTCTGAGGTCCAGGCACAGCGTGTCCAGTGAGTGGTGGGCTGTCACTCTGAGGTCCAGGCACAGCGTGTCCAGTGAGTGGTGGGCTGTCACTCTGAGGTCCAGCCACAGCATGTCCAGTGAGTGGTGGGCAGTCACTCTGAGGTCCAGGCACAGCGTGTCCAGTGTGTGGTGGGCTGCCGACTCTGTATTGGTCAGACCCAACATCGGCAAATTGGATATTATCCCATTAGGATGTCCAGTAATGATAGCACACTCTATAAATAGTTTGCAGTAAAAAATATGGGCGTCAACCAAAATACGTGGGATGTCTGAAACTGTGTTAGAATTAGAACTGATACGACTGACTGTTCTGCAGCTACAAGGAGACAGAAGCAGTGATTACGGAGGCTGACCTAGAAGGTATCACAAAGTTGGTCGAACATCCGATACAAATGAAGCCACCTGGTGAGTATGCTGTGTACTAACTCTCCACCATTCATTGTCCAAAAGCCAATAAGAAAAGGCTATAAAGTAGGTTCAATAAAACCTGTTAAACACCATAAATCATCATAAATGCAGTTATATTCTGAAAAATATTGTTGACATAGTTGCCAATAGAAATGTGATTTGGAAAGAACTGTTTCCAATAGCACATTTATAAGGTGTTATTTCTTGCACCAAGGTAGTCATTACCAACAAGCAGATATAAATTGATACAGTGATTAAAATTGCCAACATGATTGCAACATGATATTGGAAAAGTTGCAATAGATACTCATTTCTTGAACTTAAATGCACTCCATATATGATCGGGAGAAGCATTTTGTTATAAAAATGTCATTTTTTACCTAATACAACTGTTTAATTAATATCTTGAATCTCATAATAGTAACCTGTCCAAGGACAACAACATATACAATTAATACACAAAATATGAGATGGGTGTGAATGATAGTTTTCCAGATGTCATGTTTTCAGAATGAGGAAATGTGTTGTTTTGGCAGTTTAGTAAACAGGCACAAAATAGAAAAATTTAACTTGGGCAAATAAAAATATGAACACCTAAAAGATAAATTTGATATGTGGGCATTAAAACAAGTTTCATTGAGCTATGTCAGGTTGTTTGGTTTTTATCTGACGCCTTGTGAATGGGTTTCCTTTCCCTGATCACCTCGAGTCAGGGACAATTGTCAAAACTAAAACTGTTCTGGACCTGAAACCAAAACAACTATTACAACATAATAAAGTAATTACATAAAAAAATAATGGGATATTTCTAATGTACTTTAGTTAGAGAGTTAAATTCTGAAAGAAATATAGCTTACTTTGTATAAGTATAACTGTTTTATTTATAGAATTATATTAAATTAAAACTATTTGTAATCGCATATTTAACACAAATACTGTTTCTTTGTAATTTTGGAAATATGTTTTAAAACATATTAGTGTACATTTCAAAATTATTTAGTCACAGCAAACGGAACAACCAACATAATGTTCTTATCAAAGTTATTGTCATCGATCTCGGCCTGCCGTGCATTCCACCATCGACACTACTTGATGATATGATATTATCTTTGCTTTAATTTGACGTATAACGTACATATTTACATTATTTCCAAAGTAGAGTAAATAGATATTATATATAATAAATACAATTTCCCATGCGTATCCGTAGATCAAAAATACAATTTGAAAGTCGGCCTAAATAGCAACGACACGCCAACATATTCTCGCCGTCGGACATGGACATAGCAGCACCGTTTGCCGACATTCCTTTTATTTATTATATTTTGTAATCCCCTAATTGTTTTTAACATAACACATACATAAAACATATTCAATCATGTAAAGTGGGATAAAAAACAGCAAAAATAGCACAAAGAATGCTTAGCAAAATGTCAGTTAACGACGAGCTTAGCGCACCCCTCACACCAAAGATTGACTTGTACTAGCATCCATTGTTAAGGCTGTGTGGATCAGTCTATTTTATTGCGATGGGGAGATCCACTTTTAACAATAAACAAATACTTAAATTATTCGCTACAAGTTATCAATACAATATTAATTGTTGTGTAGATCATATTTGTTTGCAGTTAGGAACCACAACATACCGAAATATCTTGCATTTGCAGCGAATGAAATATTTGAAACTATTAATGGCACGAGTAGCGAGCGAGCTGCCGAAGCCACGCTAATCGTTGATACTCGGGTAAAATTCTCAAATCTTTCACTTTTTATGTGTCTGTGTGGCAACAAATTATATGTAATCAAAAAACAACATTTATTTGATTCCAAATTTAATGCTGAATCGATTGGTGATAAGTACTAGTCGATTTGATGTGAAACAGTGAAGTTATTAGCAAAAGATGACAGCTACGCATGTTACATTCGCATGTGGCCGGCACATTTTTTTTCATTCGGACGAGTCCTTTTCACTGTTCGGTCAAACTACCATTCCTCATCAATATAAACTTTATTCTGACTAAAAGTGACTAAAATTGATGCAGTGCAAGGTCTGTGAAGAAGCATGATTTATGCTTCATTTTTCGACCTGACCGGAGCGCAGTGTTACACTCAGCACCAGTGTAACAACATAGCGTCTTAACACAGGCAGCATGTCGCCATGGCCTATAGATCGTTGATTCATGGGTTATTTTGGAAGCCCACTGAACTCGTAGTTTTTGAGCTATCATAAAAAAAATTTATGTGTGAACTGACAACATATTTACGTTTTTTTGTGGTGCAAATTTTATTTTAATACATATACGTGTAAGGGCTGGAGTACAAATTGAAATTGGTAAATTTCACTGAAAAATCCTAGCACAAGCCTACTCCATAATAGTGCATCATTCATTTCATGCATCTATCGTGGCATTGTTAATTTACCATACTAGCAAAAATATCCATCACCTGACAGAATGGCTTGGTAGTTGACACTTGTGATAGTAATATTTACCAAATGTTAGAAAACACAGCATCATTACATAAACACCACAATGTGCTCGCAGATATTCTTTATATGTTCAAAATGATGAAGGTTGGAGAGAATGTGAAGGTTACACCCATCGATACGCCCTGGTCATGTTATAGTAGAATTGTCAAATAATATTCCTGCGATTGTTAGGATATGTTTTATGTGCGCGTTATGTTTTATATTCCAAACAACTGATTTACCTCATAAAAGGTGAGAATCTTGACATGTAATATATGGGGTATTTAAAAAAAATAGAGGTGTTACGTCCATTACCTGGGGTTGTAGATTAATCCCTGAAAGTTTGCCATCCAAGGTCCAATCCTTCTAGGAGAAAAACATTAACATACCCGCTACAAACGCAAGATTATAGTTAGATACATTACATTGTATGACAGACTGTTGTGTCTGTGTCAGCCGAGACGAGTGGAGAGGTCCACATCCCGGTGATGCTCACGAAGAAGGAACAGAAGAAACTGAGGAGGCAGACGAGGAATGAGGCACAGAAGGAACTACAGGAGAAGATTCGCCTTGGTCTTGTGCCACCCCCAGAACCTAAAGGTACTTACCAGCAATCCCTTTAGAAGTCTTGTGACATCTCCAGAACGTAAAGCTACACTTCTCTTTAGTCCGTATCTTGTGCCATCTCCACAACCTAAAGGTAGATTTGCCTCTAGACCCTAGGTCTCATGCCACCCCCAGAACCTAAAGATACACTTGCCTCTAGTCCCTATGTCTCGTGCCACCCCCAGAACCTAAATATACACATGCCTCTAGTCCCTAGGTCTTGTGGAAACCCCAGAACCTAAAGATACCCTTGCTCCTAGTCCCTAGATCTCGTGCCACCCCAGAACCTAAAGATACACTTGCCTTTAGTCCCTAGGTCTCGTGCCAACTCCAGAACCTAAATATACACTCGCCTCTAGTCCCTAGGTCCCGTGCCACCCCAGAACCTAAAGATACACTTGCCTCTAGTCCCTAGGTCCCGTGCCACACCCAGAACCTAAAGATACACTTGCCTCTAGTCCCTAGGTCCCGTGCCACCCCAGAACCTAAAGATACACTTGCCTCTAGTCCCTAGGTCCCGTGCCACCCCAGAACCTAAAGATACACTTGCCTCTAGTCCCTAGGTCCCGTGCCAACCCAGAACCTAAAGATACACTTGCCTCTAGTCCCTAGGTCCCGTGCCACCCCAGAACCTAAAGATACACTTGCCTCTAGTCCCTAGGTCCCGTGCCAACCCAGAACCTAAAGATACACTTGCCTCTAGTCCCTAGGTCTCGTGTCGCCCCAGAACCTAAAGATACACTTGCCTCTAGTCCCTATGTCTCGTGCCACCCCCAGAACCTAAAGATACACTTGCCTCTAGTCCCTAAGTCTTGTGCCACCCCAGAACCTAAAGATACACTTGCCTCTAGTCCCTAGGTCCCGTGCCACCCCAGAACCTAAAGATACACTTGCCTCTAGTCCCTAGGTCCCGTGCCAACCCAGAACCTAAAGATACACTTGCCTCTAGTCCCTAGGTCTCGTGTCGCCCCAGAACCTAAAGATACACTTGCCTCTAGTCCCTATGTCTCGTGCCACCCCCAGAACCTAAAGATACACTTGCCTCTAGTCCCTAAGTCTTGTGCCACCCCAGAACCTAAAGATACACTTGCCTCTAGTCTCTAGGTCTCATGCCACCCCAGAACCTAAAGATACACTTCATTCACAGGTATATAGTGTAATGAATCATATAGAATCAGTGAATGGTTTTAAGGCAAAATGCGATAAATGCTAATTTTTAAATTTGCCCAAACAAGGACGAATCATGTGTTTAGAAACGTTGATCTAGGATGCTATCTAATTTATAAAAAAAACGCAATAAAACTTGATTAAACGATGTGCACAAAAGAGTATTTGTTTTGAAAACGCGATAAGCGCCATCCGTCTATTTTATCAAAATGCGATGTATCCATTTTCAGTCAATCTACCTTGCCGCACGTGCAGCTGTGCGGAGTAACATATCAGCAATAAATAGTTCAGACTGCTACCATTCTCTGATTTTGGATTCTTAATATACGGTAACTTCATTTTTAGAAGTTTTCATTTAAACTTTGAGGATGAAACACAATGTTCAGTTCTTTTTCTCAATACCACGAAAATGGATATATTGCATTTCGCCCTGAAACTTCAAATGTTGTGTGCGGCAGTTGTCTGTGGACAGCTGCCGCGTGTCATTGTTTCAGTGCGCATGGCCAACATAGTGATAGTTTTGGGTACCGACGTCTGTGGGCAGCTGCCGCGTGTCATTGTTTCAGTGCGCATGGCCAACTTAGTGATAGTTTTGGGTACCGAGGTCTGTGTACAGCTGCCGCGTGTCATTGTTTCAGTGCGCATGGCCAACTTAGTGATAGTTTTGGGTACCGAGGTCTGTGGACAGCTGCCGCGTGTCATTGTTTGAGTGCGCATGGCCAACTTAGTGATAGTTTTGGGTACCGAGGTCTGTGTACAACTGCCACGTGTCATTGTTTGAGTGCGCATGGCCAACTTAGTGATAGTTTTGGGTACCGAGGTCTGTGTACAGCTGCCGCGTGTCATTGTTTCAGTGCGCATGGCCAACATAGTGATAGTTTTGGGTACCGAGGTCTGTGTACAGCTGCCGCGTGTCATTGTTTCAGTGCGCATGGCCAACTTAGTGATAGTTTTGGGTACTGAGGTCTGTGTACAGCTGCCGCGTGTCATTGTTTGAGTGCGCATGGCCAACATAGTGATAGTTTTGGGTACCGAGGTCTGTGTACAGCTGCCGCGTGTCATTGTTTCAGTGCGCATGGCCAACTTAGTGATAGTTTTGGGTACCGAGGTCTGTGGACAGCTGCCGCGTGTCATTGTTTCAGTGCGCATGGCCAACATAGTGATAGTTTTGGGTACCGAGGTCTGTGTACAGCTGCCGCGTGTCATTGTTTCAGTGCGCATGGCCAACTTAGTGATAGTTTTGGGTACCGAGGTCTGTGTACAGCTGCCGCGTGTCATTGTTTCAGTGCGCATGGCCAACTTAGTGATAGTTTTGGGTACCGAGGTCTGTGGACAGCTCCCGCGTGTCATTGTTTCAGTGCGCATGGCCAACATAGTGATAGTTTTGGGTACCGAGGTCTGTGTACAGCTGCCGCGTGTCATTGTTTGAGTGCGCATGGCCAACTTAGTGATAGTTTTGGGTACCGAGGTCTGTGTACAACTGCCACGTGTCATTGTTTCAGTGCGCATGGCCAACATAGTGATAGTTTTGGGTACCGAGGTCTGTGGACAGCTGCCGCGTGTCATAGTTTCAGTGCGCATGGCCAACTTAGTGATAGTTTTGGGTACCGAGGTCTGTGTACAACTGCCACGTGTCATTGTTTGAGTGCGCATGGCCAACTTAGTGATAGTTTTGGGTACCGAGGTCTGTGGACAGCTGCCGCGTGTCATTGTTTGAGTGCGCATGGCCAACATAGTGATAGTTTTGGGTACCGAGGTCTGTGTACAGCTGCCGCGTGTCATTGTTTCAGTGCGCATGGCCAACTTAGTGATAGTTTTGGGTACCGAGGTCTGTGTACAGCTGCCGCGTGTCATTGTTTGAGTGCGCATGGCCAACATAGTGATAGTTTTGGGTACCGAGGTCTGTGTACAGCTGCCGCGTGTCATTGTTTGAGTGCGCATGGCCAACTTAGTGATAGTTTTGGGTACCGAGGTCTGTGGACAGCTGCCGCATATCATTGTTTCAGTGCGCATGGCCAACATAGTGATAGTTTTGGGTACCGAGGTCTGTGGACAGCTGCCGCGTGTCATTGTTTCAGTGCGCATGGCCAACATAGTGATAGTTTTGGGTACCGAGGTCTGTGTACAGCTGCCGCGTGTCATTGTTTCAGTGCGCATGGCCAACTTAGTGATAGTTTTGGGTACCGAGGTCTGTGGACAGCTGCCGCGTGTCATTGTTTCAGTGCGCATGGCCAACTTAGTGATAGTTTTGGGTACCGAGGTCTGTGTACAGCTGCCGCGTGTCATTGTTTCAGTGCGCATGGCCAACTTAGTGATAGTTTTGGGTACCGAGGTCTGTGTACAGCTGCCGCGTGTCATTGTTTCAGTGCGCATGGCCAACTTAGTGATAGTTTTGGGTACCGAGGTCTGTGGACAGCTGCCGCGTGTCATTGTTTCAGTGCGCATGGCCAACTTAGTGATAGTTTTGGGTACCGAGGTCTGTGGACAGCTGCCGCGTGTCATTGTTTCAGTGCGCATGGCCAACTTAGTGATAGTTTTGGGTACCGAGGTCTGTGGACAGCTGCCGCGTGTCATTGTTTGAGTGCGCATGGCCAACATAGTGATAGTTTTGGGTACCGAGGTCTGTGTACAGCTGCCGCGTGTCATTGTTTGAGTGCGCATGGCCAACATAGTGATAGTTTTGGGTACCGAGGTCTGTGGACAGCTGCCGCGTGTCATTGTTTCAGTGCGCATGGCCAACATAGTGATAGTTTTGGGTACCGAGGTCTGTGTACAGCTGCCGCGTGTCATTGTTTCAGTGCGCATGGCCAACATAGTGATAGTTTTGGGTACCGAGGTCTGTGTACAGCTGCCGCGTGTCATTGTTTCAGTGCGCATGGCCAACATAGTGATAGTTTTGGGTACCGAGGTCTGTGTACAGCTGCCACTTGTCATTGTTTCAGTGCGCATGGCCAACATAGTGATAGTTTTGGGTACCGAGGTCTGTGTACAGCTGCCGCGTGTCATTGTTTCAGTGCGCATGGCCAACTTAGTGATAGTTTTGGGTACCGAGGTCTGTGGACAGCTGCCGCGTGTCATTGTTTCAGTGCGCAAGGCCAACTTAATGATAGTTTTGGGTACCGAGGTCTGTGTACAACTGCCACGTGTCATTGTTTCAGTGTGCATGGCCAACTTAGTGATAGTTTTGGGTACCGAGGTCTGTGGACAGCTGCCGCGTGTCATTGTGTCAGTGCGCATGGCCAACTTAGTGATAGTTTTGGGTACCGACGTCTGTGTGTAGCTCCAGTGTGGTGTTGTTTCAGTGCGCATGGCCAACTTGATGAGAGTGCTGGGGACAGAGGCCGTCCAAGACCCCACCAAGGTGGAAGCACATGTGCGGGCACAGATGGTCAAACGACAGAGGTGAGTAGCTTTGATTTACTGGAACTAACCGAGCTACCTGGCGTTGCCCAAAGAAAAGAGGCATTCATGTGTATGTAACCCCTGAGATCTCCACAGCACGGACGAAATTATAAAAAATCTTAATCGGTATCACCCCACCCACCAAATCACACACAAAATGTTATCCCCATAAAACAAAACACATGGTGATAAGTGCTATTTTTTATTTGTGTCCCCCAAGATCCCCTCCCTCGTTTGAATTTAGTAAAAAAAATATAAATATATGAACCAACCCCAATTGGGGTTGAATATTATGCAAAATTTGAGCCCCATTCATGCAAAACTAATAGAGATATGGGTCGACAGACAGACAGACAGACCAACAAACAGATAGAGAACCGTATTGTTTTATAATGTACATGTTACAACTTTACATAACTTTAGCCTCATTCAGCATTTTGGATTATGCAGAACTGACAGATATATCATAGTTTATATAACAAAATAGTGAATAAAAACCAATGAGCCAGTGTTCTTGATCTACAAAAACCCACCTAGGGACTGCATTAGCTGCCGCCAAAACACTTGCTCTGATAATGGCATACGCATCATGAGCGCCTTGTTAGACAGATACCGGTGCTGTCTGAGGCCTTACACTATTAAAGTCTGCCTATACTGCTTTATTAAACAGAGGTTGTCCCCCCATTTTGTTAACAAAAAATCATGTTATACAATATAAATAGTATCTGTCAACAAACTGACTGCCAAAATGTATTTTTATGAAATTTTTGGAAATTGAAATATTTCCAGAAGAAACAGTTTGTTTATATGGCACTGCGCTGCTTTCAAAGGTTGTGGTCACAGGTCCGAAGGCATAATGACAGAGTATTGATGTTACAAGTCCGCCCCTATTGGGTTCCAAACTTCTTCAGAATGATCCGAGGTCTCTATTCATTTGTTCGAGTGACAGCTCTGCGATGTTTGTAAATGTTGAACTGTTGAATTACAAAGTTGTTTTTGCTTCATTCAGACACATGTTAGCTTACATAATAGTTTATATTGTATAACACAATATTTTACACTACACCATAGAGCGCTGTGGCGCATAGAGTGGAACGTCAGGTTCGAAACCTCTGCTGTTGTATCAAACTTTGGGGACGTTCGTTCACTCTTCATTGCTTCAATTTACTCAGCTGTATAAATGAGTGAATATCTGCTATAGACAGTAATGGATATTTGTGTACGAATAGTCTTCGCGCTTTAATTGTAACGTTGCTAAATGCTTCCCAAAAAAGTCGAGATGGTTGATTGAATAGGTCTGCCACGGAATAACATGTAAAGCGCATTGAGCAGTCACGAGGACTGGATACTGCACCATATGAGAACTTGCCTTTAAACGGAGGCAGTCTGTTCCTAGTTTTTCATTTAATTTTGTAATTAATATAACGTTCTTACAACTATACTAATTATGATGAAGGTATCCTGTCCGCAAAATTGTGTTTAGTAAACTCGTAATAACATTCACAATTTGGATGGTACGACCCCGGAGCATGTTCAAATAATAAACAAAACATCCAGTTAAGTTTCAAAACAAGTTTCGTTGGCAATAATGCCGAGGTGGACTGAGTTAACTGCAATATCCTTTGATGTTCAACGGTGTCCCATTTTCCCACATTCAACACGGCTGACTTCCTGTTACAAATCACTATGCTTGCGAAGTCCAGATAGAGGAACAGGCAGTCTCCCTTTGATAAAAATAAACAGACAACTTTCCTTTAAAATGCACCGACTTCTGCAGGGCACACGAGGAGTCAAATGCAGCGAGAAAGTTGACGAAGGAACAGAGACGTGACAAGAAGATTCGGAAGCAGAAGGAGGACACGTCTCTCGGTGTTCATGTCTCGGTGTACCGCATCCGAGACTTCAGCAACCCGTCGAAGAAGTTCAAGGCCGAAGCCAACGCCAACCAGCTCTTTATGACGGGGATCGTCGTACTTCACAAAGACTGCAATGTGATCGTAGTCGAGGGAGGTGAGTGCAATGTGATCGTAGTCAAGGGAGGTGAGTGCAATGTGATCGTAGTCGAGGGAGGTGAGTGCAATGTGATCGTAGTCGAGGGAGGTGAGTGCAATGTGATCGTAGTCAAGGGAGGTGAGTGCAATGTGATCATAGTCGAGGGAGGTGAGTGCAATGTGATCGTAGTCGAGGGAGGTGAGTGCAATGTGATCGTAGTCGAGGGAGGTGAGTGCAATGTGATCGTAGTCGAGGGAGGTTAGTGCAATGTGATCGTAGTCAAGGGAGGTGAGTGCAATGTGATCATAGTCGAGGGAGGTAAGTGCAGTGTGATCGTAGTCGAGGGAGGTGAGTGGACACTGTGTCTGTTTGCATGAAACATTTCACTGTACATCGTAGGTGTGTGTGTCCATGTGTGTGGTGGTGTGTGCATGCATGCATGCATGTGTGTGGTAGTGTTCATACGTGCGCATGCGTGTGCCAAGTCTTAACCCTTTAGACGCCATGACCTTGTAATGAAATGCATTCCGATAATCCAGTTCCCCTAATGCTCATTCACGTTCAGCGAGATATTTTTTCAAATGCTGCTAACTCAAAAACATCCAGTTTTAAGCCATACAATATACTGTATTCGTTCTATTAAGCATACAGTACGCTTAGCAAATATTTGAGACTTGGAAATATGTCAAATTTTTTGTTCCAAAAAGCATACAGAGGTGTGCACCCATTTTCTTTGGTTCCTGTGGTTCCTGAGTACAGCCATCGCAGCAGACATGACTGGCAAGCGATTTATGCATCTCACAAACCAGGATTCCAGAACACTGTAAACATCTTATAACTTAGGTGGAACTTTCAACGTTATTTCATCACCAAGCTTTGAATCTAGTGTGATATTGGTAGAAATTAAAACACAATAATGGATTCAACAGTCAAGGTGGCATGGAGATCACTGTCACGGCGTCGGTTGCTGCTAAAAATGGGGAGTACGCTAATTAGGGCATGTACGCTTAATAGAACGAATACGGTACCCCTAGTGTATATCAAATAAACTAAGCTTTGAAATGACATATTACATGTAATTATCCTGTAAATGGTGCCACATAAGTAAGTCATTAAAGTGCAGATTATCTGTGGACAGTCTCTGTCAGTTAGAGATCACTGGTTGCAGGCAGTTGGGGTGTAAAGGATTAAAAGGTCATGAACTCGATCTTGTATTTTTAAAGGCTTGAAAGTGTCTTAAAATGTATTTATTTAAAGAAAGGTCTTAATTTTGATTTCAACAAACTAGCCCTAGGCTAAGGTGGTGTGGACTGGTTATCACTGTAGCCTTAGGCTAAGGTGGTGTGGACTGGTTATCACTGTAGCCCTAGGCTAAGATGATGTGAACTGGTTATCACTGTAGCCCTAGGCTAAGGTGGTGTGGACTGATTATCACTGTAGCCTAGGCTAAGGTGGTGTGGTCTGGTTATCACTGTAGCCCTAGGCTAAGGTGGTGTGGACTGGTTATCACTGTAGCCCTAGGCTAAGGTGATGTGGACTGGTTATCACTGTAGCCCTAGGCTAAGGTGATGTGGACTGGTTATCACTGTAGCCCTAGGCTAAGGTGGTGTGGACTGGTTATCACTGTAGCCCCTAGGCTAAGATGATGTGAACTGGTTATCACTGTAGCCTAGGCTAAGGTGGTGTGGACTGGTTATCACTGTAGCCCTAGGCTAAGGTGGTGTGGACTGGTTATCACTATAGCCCTAGGCTAAGGTGGTGTGGACTGGTTATCACTGTAGCCCTAGGCTAAGGTGGTGTGGACTGGTTATCACTGTAGCCCTAGGCTAAGGTGGTGTGGACTGGTTATCACTATAGCCCTAGGCTAAGGTGGTGTGGACTGGTTATCACTGTAGCCCTAGGCTAAGGTGGTGTGGACTGGTTATCACTGTAGCCCTAGGCTAAGGTGGTGTGGACTGGTTATCACTGTAGCCCTAGGCTATGGTGGTGTGGACTAGTTATCACTGTAGCCCTAGGCTAAGGTGATGTGGACTGGTTATCACTGGATCATGGAGGTTTTTGGAAGGATATATTTTTATTTTGTTTTGAATTTGTCATGTAAAATGTCTTAAATTTTTGAAGTATTCATCTTAAAGGGAGGTTATCCGTTTGTATTTATTCATAAAAAGCAATTTATACAGTATAAACTATGTCTATTATAACATACTGACCACCCAAATGTTATACGGTATAAACTATATCTACTATAACATACTGACCACCCAAATGTTATACGGTATAAACTATGTCTACTATAACATACTGACCACCCAAATGTTATACAGTGTAAGCTATATCTACAATAACATACTGACCACCCAAATATTATAAGTGTAAACTATATCTACTATAACATACTGACTACCCAAATGTTATACAGTGTAAGCTATATCTACAATAACATACTGACCACCCAAATGTTATACAGTGTAAACTATATCTAGTATAACATACTGACCTCCCAAATGTTAAACAATGTAAACTATATCTACTATAACATACTGACCACTCAAATGTTATACAGTGTAAACTATATATATATTATAACATACTGACCACCCAAATGTTATACAGTGTAAACTATATCTACTATAACATACTGACCACCCAGATGTTATACAGTGTAAACTATATCTACTATAACATACTGACCACCCAAATGTTATACGGTATAAACTATGTCTACTATAACATACTGACCACCCAAATGTTATACAGTGTAAACTATATCTACAATAACATACTGACCACCCGAATATTATAAGTGTAAACTATATCTACTATAACATACTGACCACTCAAATGTTATACAGTGTAAACTATATCTACTATAACATACTGACCACTCAAATGTTATACAGTGTAAACTGTATCTACTATAACATACTGACCACTCAAATGTTATACAGTGTAAACTATATCTACTATAACATACAGACCTCCCAAATGTTATACAATGTAAACTATATCTACTATAACATACTGACCACTCAAATGTTATACAGTGTATACTATATCTACTATAACATACTGACCACTCAAATGTTATACAGTGTAAACTATATCTACTATAACATACAGACCTCCCAAATGTTATACAATGTAAACTATATCTACTATAACATACTGACCACCCAAATGTTATACAGTGTAAACTATATCTACTATAACATACTGACTGCCAAAATGTGTTTTAATGAACTATTTGTTTTTGTTGAAATTTAAGTGTTTAAGCGTTTCGGGAAGAAATAGTTTGTTTTTGATTTTACTTCTACTTTTTTCCAAGTTGTTTGTACTTTTAATCAAGTACAAAATAAATGTATTTGTACAAGCTCTGCACCTGTGTATGTTAGTTATTTAGGCGATTTTAAGAAATGCCTGACAACTGTGTATACAAACACAGTCATTACCAGTTGATAAGATGTTTGAGTATTCTTTGATTTGCTTCTGAAGGGCCAAAGCAGCAGAAGAAATTCCGGCGACTTATGTTAAAACGAATCAAGTGGAATGATGAAAGTGCTGGTGCAAAAGACGATGGTTAGTGAATGAATGTTTATTTAAACAGGTTTCCCAGAAATGTTCATTAAACCCTGCTGATATTGTCCTAGCACTGTAAATACCCTGCACTGCTATCAGTTGCAAATAAACGCATGATATGTTTATGAACTGTTCATGAACATTTACTATTTCCTGTTGAATGCTACTGATAATTTGGAAAATTTACATGCCACATTGAGCACTGCTAGTATCGATGGCAACAGATTGCAACCAATAGGAGTGCTTGTTGTGTCATCAGTAAATTAAAGTTTTATATTCTTTTACTACTGATAATATGTGTTGCCTCTCAACCAAAACAGCCACGTAAAATTTAATGCCGAGTAATTTGATGATGCAATGCTACATTTTCCCGTTTCAGATGATGATTCAGATGATGAAGACAAGAAAACGAACTCGTGTAAATTGGTTTGGGAGGTGAGTGTTGATATGTGATTTCATAGAATTTGAGAAAACTACCAAACGTTGTTAGTTTGCCCCTCCATGTCTATTGACTATTGTATCCCCATTATATCTGCGTGGCCAATGGACTTCTTACTTTTTGTAATTATCTTTTGGAGCATTGAAGATATGAGATTTGTGTTTGCATACAATGAGGCCACGTTATCAGCAGAGGAATGGTAAGATTTCAGTTTGTATGCCATATTTGTTTTTGTAATAATGTTTCCATACAGAGAGCCAACGAGAAAGAGGGTGTGGCAATAATTGGGAGGTGAGAGGTTGGTTCTAAAAAAAACAATTGGGAAATATGAGGTTGACACCCCTCTTCTAAATGGGAGATTTCCCCTAAAATTGATGAGAGGTTGGTCGCCAAAACAGATGGGAGAAGGGAGGTTGAGAACTTTGTCACACCCCTCTTGTGAGTGGGAGTTCAACCCTAAAAATGATGGAAGCTGGCCATAGTAATGGTGGAGGGTTTACCCCCCAATAGGTGGGAGATACATTGAAACCCCTGTTGTTACCGAGAGATGGTGATCAGGGGCTTAGCCAGACACCTGTCTACCTGTCTTTAAGACTGGTAGATGACTGGCCAAGATTCGTAATTACAACTGAAAAGACATTATATGGGCCCAGCTGGCTACTCGATTAAGTAATAGTTCCAAGTCTAGGGGCCCACATTAATGATTATCGATGGCACAATTAGTGAAACAGATAAAATGGATCAGTATTAAGTAAATAGATGGCCAATAATGGCTGTGATTGACGTAAATAACTTCTATGCAAGCCATTCACACGCTAAAAAGGACGCTTTTGATTAATTTAAGACTGGCAAATAATATTATTTCTGGCTATGTAACATTTTTTTGGTTCGTTTTTAGGGCACGGTGAAGAATCGAGCATTTGGAGAGATGAAATTCAAAATGTGTCCTACAGAGAGCTTCGCACGCGAACAGTTCAAGAAGTGCGGTACGGAGCAATATTGGGACCTTGCCTACAGTGGTGCCATCTTAGAGGCAACTGGCGTCGATGATGTTTAATGACATCTGTGACATCGGTCATTGTTGTGTCACTTTGGACTTTGTGAATACATGTCACGATGCAAGCGGTACAATGTTTCAGATTTTTCTATTCACAGAACAACAAGACCCTGCCCACAGTCAGTCAACAAGATAAACACTCTCGAGGTATAACGACGTCTCAAGGAACTGAAAGAGCTGTACACGGCATGACTGCTAGGACCATTAATTCTACATCCAGCGTGTAGAAACGGCTATTGATGATTCAAATAGATATATTTTCAGAATGGCGCAGAATGGATAAAACATGACTTGTCGTAACCTCTTGTTGTTTCACTCTCCCTATCTTTCCCACGAAACTCCCAATTCAAATTAGTGTCCTTTTAGCACTATAACATTACTCTGCCCCGATTACAACATAAATATTCCATTTAATTTAAAGAACTTAACCTAACCCAGAGTATCCTAAGGAATTAAACTACAGGTCTGACTTTACACATACAAAGATACTTTAGAAAAAGGACTAATATAAAAGGAAGGATTACATTGTCTTATCGTAGGGGTACTTTGTAATCGACCAACTGCCGAGATGCCTATCAGTAGACCTGCACACACCAGGTGGCATCACTAGAGGCATACAATAACTAACAGTTCACAAAATATATATCGTGTCGTCCTGTCCATGAGACACAGAACAGTGCACAGGTTATAGAATATTACTGAAGCTACTAGTGGTTGAAGACGTAATCACTTGCATTTGTTTGAGATGGATGAACATTCCCCATATATCTTGAACTTGACAGTACAAGAGCATTTGTACCTGTTCTAATAATTATGTCTCATTCACTGGTGCGTTGTATCACAAAGTCAGTCTCATGAATTACACGTGATAGAAACATGTTGTTTGTTATCATTTTTAAAGTATCCTAATTTTTCAAAATTGTAACTCAACTTAAGACATTCTGTGTAGTTTGAAATACTTGTAAATTATCTCACGACTAAACTGGCTAGTTGTGAATGATTATGCACAGAATACACTTTTCCCAGAAGCAGAACCCAGGGAACTCTGTAGTGAGACTGCCTCACAACCTGTGGGTTGAGATTTAAATTAAGTCATTATATGGTAATACCCTACTTTGGTGAGAATCTTAGGGAATTATATGCTAAATAAATGTTGTATTGTAACAATGGATATTTTCATAATATTTGTGTGTATTATTGCATTCCTAGTGTTGTCCCATATGTCACCCTCCTGGAATCAAACACGACAACAGAGTTTTAGAAGACAAATATTTTATTACCGGTATACAAGTCTCATAAAATAAAACAACTGTATATTAACATTTGGCCACTCCACTTCTGCATGGCACTAAGTCAACTTATCCTAACAAACATAACTTACCCTAACAAACATTTAAAAATGACTTTGTAAACAGGTGGCATAAAACACATTAATACTGAACAAACCTGTCTAGTTCCAACATTTGAGCAGTTCAACCCAATAAATAGTTAAATGCTGCATAAAGACATCTGATACCGGGTGTATCAATGCCCTGTGACAGCGAGGATTCATGTCACATTTACACACCACTTGTCTCAATATCCTACTTGATAACATACTGATCACCCAAATGTTATACAGTATAAACTAGATTTATTATAACATACTGATCACCCAAATGTTATACAGTATAAACTAGATTTATTATAACATACTGACCATCCAAATGTTATACAGTATAAACTATATCTATTATAACATATTGAACATACAAATGTTATACAGTATAAACTAGATCTATTATAACATACTGACCATCCAAATGTTATACAGTATAAACTATATCTATTATAACATATTGAACATACAAATGTTTTACAGTATAAACTATATCTATTATAACATTGAACATACAAATGTTATACAGTATAAACTAGATATATTATAACATACTGACCATCCACATGTTATACAGTATAAACTATATTTATTATAACATATTGAACATACACATGTTATACAGTATAAACTAGAGGGGGGCCCTGGCAGATCACTTGATCAATTTGACAGCTCTGATACCACGCTGCAGAAAAACATAATTTCTAGTCAATCAACACTATACAAGAACTCTCAGAAATTCACACAACCTGCATAGTGCCATTTCTATTGGGAACTCTCTCGGTGTTTATGTGCATATGTAAGGCATACTATTTGGCACCAATAGATCAGGAGTGATAACTAATATCCAGTAGTTAAATGTGTTTAGTTTGTTGTCGTAACACAAACGTTATAGTTAGAGTACATAATTATAATTTAGTATGTTTCAGATTTGTGACAGTTATAAGAGTAAGTCATGTGACGTGTGCGTGGAGAGGAAACTGGTTTACGAAAGAAATTGTTTATGTCTGTGGGAAGCAAACATTTTATAATTTATGTATACATATATAGACACACACACACATATATATATATAAACATACATAACGCTCGGATAAATGAAAGGGCGACAGTCGTAGCTGGTGCTAAATACATTCCCCTGGATACACGCACCGCCGAAACGTCACCCTGATATCATTTAACGCCCGAATAAATGTAAGCACGACACCGGTATTCATCATAGCATTGACTAGAGATGTCAACAGACGGGGCCGCTAATTCAGTCAGACGAGAATCCGTTAAGATTTTGTTGACTTTCAACTTTGTATCCACGTAACAACGCATTGATCATAACTTTTGTTTATATTGAATAAAATTACATTAACATCATTAATATTTTAGATTATTGATTTCGCTGCAACTTGAAACGGTTATTACACAAGCGTGTTTTGAAGCTGCTACCCGTCGGGTGATTTGCGTCCGATCGTTTTGACGCGGCCCAGCATACTTTACCGATTTTGATATTGTTTTTACTTTCTCCTGGGTACCGCGCGCCATATGATAAAAATATAAAACAACATATATCTGCAATTTGAAATTTTCAGTAACATCCGTACAGTGACGTTGGAACGTGGCGAATATTTGAGGGGCAGGGGCTCACCAAAAACTTCCTATTGCACCCCTTGAGGCTCACCAAAAACCTTTGATTGCACCCTCGATATGCACCCCACAAAAAATACTGGGGGGCTCCGCCCTCCCAAGCTTCCTTAAAAAACTAAAGACATACGACAATCGTTATGGCCATTATATATATATAGGCTATATAAAAGTGACATCATTTTTAGTTTTGAACAACATAAGTCTGTTGTAGAGTCGCACAAAGCGGCGTTTTAGGTAATAATACAACTGATACTCGTCTTCGAGCCGCGTCGCCATGACCTCTCTCACCTGGGCGCTGGCTCGCTTCCGATTCGACGTCTTGTAATGCTCGTGGATCGTCTCTCCTGAAACACAACCTCCGTTCAAACAACTCCTGTTAAACTCAGCCCATAGCAAATCACTGGTGTTCAAATATGTACTGTGTTAATCACAAACATGTTACCTCAATATATAATGAAACTATTTCAAAATACATTTTGGTATCATTAAAACCTTTCCAAGACATTTTAGTAAATACTTTGTTGATGTTTTTAAAAATATTGTGCTTGCTGGAATATTTTGCAATAAAGCCTTGAGGGCCCTTAACACTTATGGAATATATTCACTATATGTTTTATACATTTTAATAGGTACTGATAATAGACTATATTAAGAAAACTATGTAATACTGCAAAACGACTGACAAAAATCACATAGAATAATCTATAGCTCATTGAAATTTAATAATGTGTGGTCTCTTTCAAATCGTACGTTTGGGCCTATGACGAAGTGGGCTAAACGTGCGTTTGACAGGCCTAAAACCGTATTTTAGAAGGGTTTTGGCTGTGTGGTCAGCAGGTGTACGACAACCTTGACAACGGTATTTTCTTCCTTTCTCAAAAGAAACGATTGAACAAAATTGGGCCCCTAGCTGAAACAAGTTTGGATCGTACCACATGGTACTTGCCTAGGTCAGTATAGATAGCGGTGATGCCTTTGAAGTAGGTCGGAAACATGGCTTCAAGCGTCTGGATGAACTGCGGGTACATCTCGACGAGTCCAATAACGGCGTAGTGTCTCTTCACGTTCTGGATAGCCTCGCTAAGAGCCGCCTCACCCGGCGTCCTAATAATAATAATGATAATAATAAGGCACAATAAGGTAACTGCTATTCGCCTAAATCCTTGAAAACAAAGCACATAAGCGCATCGAGACGAAACGCTTGATCAATCTCAAAATTGTTAATCAGTATTCAAGTTGTCAACAGATGGATGGATCCGCCAGGAAGCTATGGTGGATAAGCAAGGTTGTAAAGATGCGTTTTAAATGACGGCGGAATAGAGTAATATTTTCAACTGATTATACACTAAGACGGAGCATATACCAACGAGTTGGTGCAGCAACAGAACAAGCCCTGGTCCACTGTTAGTGTTGACTCAAGGAATAAAACGTAAGTCAGAACTAAATGATCGAAGCTTGATAGGTTTTCTTACAGGAGTAAGCAATGGATGTAAATATGATGGTTGTTTACGTGAAAGTGCCTGTATGTAATAGTAACGGGAAAGCGGTCGGAACATACGTTATATGACCTATAGCTTTACAAGCGGGGAGGACATGGGGTGGATACAACCGAACTTCGATTTACTGTCACTGGTACAGAAAGCCATATCGCAGTTATGGTCACCATTAGACAATCCTGGTTTATTTTCGTAAGAGTAAAGCATAGTCTGACTAATACGATCATCTCGAAGTTCACGTGACTTTGGCCAAATCAAGAGGATGAACTTAATAGCGAGGTCATCACTAGGGGCCTAATTGTGCTATTACTGTGTTCTTATGTTGTCCCAAAGGAAGCACGGGGACTTTGTGTGGCAACGAAAGCTAGGAGTTAACAGTGTCTGCCGCAAGGAAAACAGGTATATAGCGTAGTTTGTCCCCATTGAAGCTAGCACATGTTGGACCTTTGTTCGCAGTTAAAATTAAAGTTTTTGCTAAGGTGGTTATAGCTCTCCATTGGGAAGTAACTATTTATTTGTCTCAGCCCTACGACAATACATTTCTTCTATCTGTATACACCAGATCAGTCAGACATTTAATCGTGTTTCTACCAGCAAGAATTTCATTCTGATTTCTGAACTCAACAATGTGCCGACCAACTGATTAACACACGATGCATTGACACGTGGCCTAATACGTACCCATCACCGGTGGTATTTCAAAACATTCATAAATTGTGCCCATTGACAAACACTACATAGAGTAATAAAATGCGATCACCGCTAAGACAATTGAAACAACAAGACAGTGTATATTACCTACAGAACTCCTCCTGCCCGCAGAAGAAGGGTATCAACTTAAAGTAGCCGATCTCCGCCTCGTCTCCCAGCGGGTCCACGCACTCGGAGAAGTTGCCGAGCACACACTCATCGTAAGTCTGTGAGGCACAGCACACACTCATCGTAAGTCTGTGAGGCACAGCACACACTCATCGTAAGTCTGTGAGGCACAGCACACACTCACCGTAAGTCTGTGAGGCACAGCACACACTCATCGTAAGTCTGTGAGGCACAGCACACACTCATCGTAAGTATGTGAGGCACAGCACACACTCATCGTAAGTCTGTGAGGCACAGCACACACTCATCGTAAGTCTGTGAGGCACAGCACACACTCATCGTAAGTCTGCGAGGCACAGCACACACTCATCGTAAGTCTGTGAGGCACAGCACACACTCATCGTAAGTCTGCGAGGCACAGCACACACTCATCGTAAGTCTGTGAGGCACAGCACACACTCACCGTAAGTCTGTGAGGCACAGCACACACTCATCGTAAGTATGTGAGGCACAGCACACACTCACCGTAAGTCTGCGAGGCACAGCACACACTCATCGTAAGTCTGTGAGGCACAGCACACACTCACCGTAAGTCTGTGAGGCACAGCACACACTCATCGTAAGTCTGCGAGGCACAGCACACACTCATCGTAAGTCTGCGAGGCACAGCACACACTCATCGTAAGTCTGTGAGGCACAGCACACACTCACCGTAAGTCTGTGAGGCACAGCACACACTCACCGTAAGTCTGTGAGGCACAGCACACACTCACCGTAAGTATGTGAGGCACAGCACACACT
Organism: Escarpia spicata; assembly: GCA_963995525.1. Taxonomy (NCBI): domain Eukaryota; kingdom Metazoa; phylum Annelida; class Polychaeta; order Sabellida; family Siboglinidae; genus Escarpia; species Escarpia spicata. Next base: position 2,784,093 of record OZ023208.1, read on the forward strand.
CACCGTAAGTATGTGAGGCACAGCACAGCCGGGTTACAATTGCTCCGACACGCCAGTAATTTATTTGAAAAAACATACACACAAAAACTACATCAGCAATCTGAGCAGACATGACATGTTAGAAGAAAGTATTGTTGAGTAAGAGTGGTGTGTCTTATCTTTAGTATTTGATGTCGATGGTTTTACATTGTTTGTAAAGTATTGGCGTGTTGTATTGTTATGGAAAAACAGCATTGAACCTTTCATCCATAGACCAGCCATAGACAGATATAGTTCCTTGTATGTTCACCTCCGAAAAAATTGGCCATAGCACACACGCATATACACACGCACACGCACGCACACAAACAAAGACACATGCATATGGTTGCACACACACGCGCGCACACACACACACACACACACACACACACACACACACACACACACACACACACACACACACACACACACACACACACACACACACACACACACACACACACACAACAAACACACACCACTTCGAAGCCAGTGGCACTGCACACCCGATCCATCATGGAACGACAAGCCTGGGCCCGAGGTTATAAAGCCGTACTCGGTGTTCTATAGCTGTTCTGCGACCACCACTGACCCTATTCTTGTCGGCTGTCGACATGTTCCTCATATGGCCGACCTGGAAGCGGCGGTAGTAGTACCACGACTCGAGTCGGTCGACTGGGTCTCTCACGACGTTCACATACACCGGCTCCGGTACCATGCCGAGTCTACAGCAAGGCCCAAATACAAAACATAAAAGAAACATAGCGCTGTACACGCGATCCTTATTCTATTCAATAGGTGTGTCACTGGCAAATGTGTTCATGTCAACATTATATCGACTTCTATGGGAAGCATTCAAGCACGCTGTAATTAATGCGCGAAAAAATCGTTACCGTAACTACGAGTATCTAGTAGTAGCCCAGTATTCATCAATATACAGCTGATTGAACTGAAGCAATGTGGCGTGAACGAAATTGTCCAAGTTTCAAAACGGCTGTAACAGGATTCTAAGCTAGGTTAACTCGAGTAAAGGTTATTTTAGACGTATTGCATGTTCATCTAGCATACCATTTATAAAGAACGATTGTGATTATGTGTGTGTGTGTGTGTGTGTGTGTGTGTGTGTGTGTGTGTGTGTGTGTGTGTGTGTGTGTGTGTGTGTGCGCGCGCGCGCGCGTGCGTGCATCTGCGCACATGTACTTGTACGATTCAGATAAATAAATGTATTAATTGAACATCACGAGATAAGTTGAATTAATTTAACTTTAACATCGCGTGATACGTTGATTTCTTTTTAAATGTCGTCTCATGAATCTCACAGACTAAACGGACCGGGTATCATTCAGGTGTCGCAGTGCAACTTATCCGTAACTACTGACGATAGTTAAAACGGCACGAGCTAGACTACTGTGTCGGAAAGAAAACCACTCACTTTTTGAAGTTTATGAAATGGACGTGTCTTTCAAATACCATCGGTGCCGCCACTTTGTTGACCTGTGCTGCCATTCGTTCCTGACAGCCACACAACGCCATCAGTTATATTACTACTAGGAGACGCAGCGTGACATGATGAAACATGCCATTCTTTATGCGGTGCAGATATTACACCAGTTTACACCAGTTTACACCAATTGACATATTGGGCAGACACACCTTGCTAATTATTGTATTGGCTGACAACCCGGGCTCGATACAAGTACGTTATCCTCGGATGAGTTGACACCTCGCGCCTGACACACCATTCCCTTGTTTAGGGGGGGGGGGGGGGGGGGCAAAGATCTCCACAGGAGGTAACTTTTTTCGCCGCTCCGCCGCTGTGACTTAATGGGGACACATTAACAGTTCTCGGGGGACACGCCACTATAGCTCAGGCATAGCGCCGTCCAACGGTCTAAGGGGGCACCTATCCCCAGCTCCCCTGGACCCGCCTATGCCTTGTATAGACTGACACCCCTGGCTCGACACACCCTACCCTTGTATAGGTTGACACCCCGACCCAGAAAACACTGCCCCATGCTCACCGCCTGTCTCTGGTCAACTACGAACGTCATGTAGGTGGCACACTCGACGAAGGTGAAGTTGTTGAGATGACTGGAAACACGGATGAGGTCGAGCAGAGATGAGCTGCCGCACTTTGGCACCCGGTTGTAGAAGATTCGGCCGGGGGTCGACGGTGTCGGCAAGAGGGGCAGTGAGAAGTTCGTCGGAGGGATGCCTGCAGGCACATGGGACATCTGACAGACTGCAGAACTTTATTTCACACGAACGTACAACAACCTAACCACATACTGCAGTATCTTCTGGTATCAGGGTATCTCCGTACGCAACCCGCAACGCGCGTGTGTACAGTGCTCCTCGGTGTAATACTGACGGTTTTAAGAAGTCTTGTTTAACATATGGACTGTATCACTGGCAGTAGCCAAGAACACATTTTTCATTTCCTACGAATTACCTGAACTTAATTTTAGTTAGCTATATTTACTTTTATACGCAATAGGTTGTTCATTTATTTTGAATTTATATCAAATTCAGTGTTTTATTATCTACTTTATTTGTCTTATACATTTTAGTGTACCTATTGTACTATTGTACTAACTATTGTTATTCTATTTAACTAAATCCGACTATACAGCGACATCTTAAAATGTAAATAACTTATTTTAAACCATATATATTCGGAATGAAATTTCTACAGTATTATTATGTTGAAAAATGTCATAAATCCTGCAATTTTTAGCATTACATATTCACAAATAAAAAAATATACATTTTGTGGTGCTTGTATATTATATATAATAGAACCCGAAATACAGCCGGCCCTCAATCTAGTCGCTTTTCAGTTGACGAGTTAAAAATTCGTTACTTAGCAAATTCCACTTCCGTTGTTGTTTATCATCAGAAAACTGAAACAATTCTATGTATTACCTACTTTTTGCATCGTATATTTTGAAGTAAGCATAGTTTGAAGTATGCCTGTTTGGTTTGCCACACTTTGAAACCATATCAAACACAACGACGTGCCGCTTACCACTGCTTGTGTTACTACTGCAGGCGCGGCCTAAATGGTAGATGTAGGCTAGGCCCGTCGACAAAACAGTTCGCTTTAAAGACAGTTTGGTGTATTACAATTGTGGATGGCAGTGTGAACCAATGCGTCAGTATATTCACCTGCTCGGTTTTTACTGCGTCCAGGTTTTTGCTGCATTATTTATATTTCGCTGGAACTCATATTAGGTACGTATGCAGGTGTTTGGATGTTTAACGAAACACCACTGGTTGTTGACACACTCGCAGAGTTAACTATTTTCATGTACTCACTTATTTGAATGCAGTAATGACAAAACATAAAAATAGTCATACTGGATTATTTGTAATAATTTAGTGTTGGGGCTGAAATATTCAAATTTAAAATTAATTGCTGACAACATAACAATGCATTAGTCTATTTTGACGTATATATCTTATAGTACTCTGTACTCAACACCAGAAGCCAAAGATGAGTTTTATGGAAACGTGGAATCCATCTTCAGCCAAATACCGCCACAGGAACACCTGCTGTTGTTGGGTGACTTCAACGCAAGGGTGGGATCCGACCATGTCGCCTGGCCAGTCTGCCTGGGCCGTCTAGGATTCGGCAAGATAAATGAGAACGGACAGACAGCGACTTCTTGAGTTGTGCTCCTACTTCTACCTCTGCATCACCAACTCCTTCTTTCAGACGAATTAAGCCCCAACGTAAGGCATCACGGAGACACCCCTGATCAAAGCACTGGCATCAGCTGTACTTGACCATCACCAGAAGCTCTTGCTTCCAGAATGTTGTGATCACGCGATCCTACCACAGCGCTGACGATGACACAAACCACTCCTTGGTGTGCTGCAGGATCAGGTTACAGTCGAAGAAGGCACATCGCTCTAAACGCAAAGGGAAACCTCGCATTGATGTGAGCAAGACATCACATCCCGAAAAGGCAACATTGTTTAGAGATGTACTGGAGGATGCACTGAACAACATGGTTCCACTTGACAGTGCCACTAAGACATGGGACTATTTACGTGACACAGTCCATAACGCAAGACAAATAATGAATCAAGAAAGACAAATAATTGGTTCGATGCAAACTACAGCGTGATGACTCCAGTTATCGAGGCCAAGCTTGCAGCTCTTGAGGAACACAAGCGCTCGCCCAGCCAAGCAACCCAGCAGACTGCTAGGCGTTGTGCAAACGAATAGTGGCTCCAGATATGCGAAGACATTCAGCGGTAAGCTGATACAGGCAACACTGGGGCCATGTACGATGACATCAAGAAAGCCATAGGCCCTACTCAGTGCAGGACAGCCCCCTTGAGGTCTTCCACAGGCGAGCCCATCCATGACAGAAAAAAGCTAATAGAGAGGTGCGTAGAGTATTACTCAGAGCTATCAGTACTCCAGATAGAATGCTGTCATCAGCTCAGCCATGGACGCCATGGAATGTCTGCCCACTCTGACAGAGCTGAATGAGGAACCAATTGAGGAATTCAGCAAGGCCATCGGCAACCTCTCCAGTGGAAAACCACCTGGAAGCGATGGAATTCCCACCGAAATCATCAAATGCGGCAAGAACACTCTACTCGAACCCCTTTACGTACTTCTTTGTCAGTGCTGGAATGAAGGGGCCATGCCGCAAGACATGAGGGATGCCAACATCATCACGTTTTACATGAACAATGGAGCGTGTTACATAGGCATCTCACTCCTGAGCGTAGTTGGCAAGTTGTTTGCTCGTGTCATCTTGAACAGACTGCACGTCCTTGCTGACAGGGTCTACCCCGAATCCCAGTGTGGCTTTAGAGCAAATAGATCAACTACTGATATTATCTTTTCGTTTCAACAGTTACAGGAGAAATGCAGGGAACAGAAGAAGCCGCTGTACACTGCCTTCATTGACCTTACCAGAGCCGTTGACCTTGTGAGCAGGAGTGGTCTGTTCAAGATCCTACCGAAGATAGGATGCCCCCCAAAGCTATAGAGCGTAATCAGATCATTCCACGATGATATGAGAGGTACAATCCTCTACGACGGTTCTACCTCCGAGACTTTTAACGTTACCAGTGGTGTCAAACAGGGGTGCGTTCTCGTTCCAACCCTCTTTGGGATATATTTCGCCCTGCTCTTGAAGCACGCCTTTGGATCTTCGACAGAGGGAGTGTACATGCACACGAGATCTGACGGAAAACTACTCAACTTGTTCCGCCTAAAAGACCAAGGTGCACCTGGCCCTCGTCAGAGACTTTCTGTTTGCTGATGATGCAGGGGTCACCATGCATACTGAGGGGAATAGGGGGCTACAAAACCTCATGAACCGCTTTGCAAAGGCAAGCACGGATTTCGGACTGACAATCAGCTTGAGAAAGACTAACATCGTGGGGCAGGATGTGGTCACTTCCTCAACCACCACTATAAACAACTATATGCTAGAGGTCGTCCACCTCTTCACCTACCTCGGGTCAACCATTGCCGACAACCTCTCCTTAGAAGCAGAAATCAGCAGAAGGATTGGAAGAGCCGCCTCAACACTCGCCCGGCTTACAAAGAGAGTCTGGAACAACAAACTGCTGACGGAGCACACAAAGGTGACAGCGTAAAACGCCTGCGTGCTGAGTACACTTCTGTACGGCAGTGAATCCTGGACGTTGTACTCCACTCAGGAGAATCGACTGAACGCATTTCACATGCGCTGCCTGCGGCGCATCCTCGGGATCTCCTGGAAGGACCGAGTCACCAATACAGAGGTCCTCTCACGTGCCACGTCTGTGAGCCTGGTGACCGTGCTCAGGCAACGCCACCTCCGCTGGCTCGGTCACGTGCATCGGATGGAAGATGGGAGACTTCCAAAAGACATTCTCTACGTAGAGCTGGCCACTGGAAAGAGAGCTGCAGGACGTCACCATTTGTGCTTCAAGGACATATGCAAACGAGACTTGAAGGCACTAGACAGGAGCTTGCTGGAGACCGATCCACACGGAGGCAGGAACTACATAGGGGTCTCAAAAGAGGAGAGGAGACTCTCCGCAGGCTAGCAGAAAAAACCGTAACCGCAAAAAACACACAGGTTGAGAACTAAACCGAAAGCGACTTCAAGTGCAGCAAATGCAATAAAGACTGCCACGCAAGAATCGGCCTCTACAGCCACAACAGACGCTGCCCAGCCAACAACTGATCTTCGACACCAGGGCGCAGATTCATAGTCAAGTGAAACCATTTAAGTAACTATGCAAAATGTACGAACGTTTATCACAGTTTGTTGATCACGAATAATATTCCTTGAACATACACATATGTACATACTTAGTAAACATATAAAACAATAAAGTCGTTTCAAATGCATTACTAATATAGGATCCGTGTATATACCGTCTTTTCCTTTTTCGTTTTGAAATTTGCGAACGAAAAAAGAAAAAGACAAACAATGTTCGTTTTTCGTTTATATATTTGAAGTACAAAAAACAAATACAATCTACTATTCGCTGTATTTCTAATACATGTTAGAAAAACAAAATAACGATAAAACAACCTTTTTTTGTTTTCACTACACCAGAACGGAAAACGAAATAATAATAATAATAATAATAAAATCTTATATAGCGCTATATCCAGTCCTTATAGTTCTGTTCAAAGCACTTTACAAAAAAGTTCACCATTGTATGCCACGCATTTAGGTAGTGAAAGCCATTTTAAAAAGGTGTGTCTTCAGCGCCGTCTTAAACAACACAATAGTGTCACACTGTCTGACTGTGGCAGATTGTTCCAAAGTACAGGTGCCGCTTTGGAGAAAGCCCGGTCTCCGAAAGAGGCGCGTGGTTGGTCCGGTCAGCAGACCAGCAGAATTTGATAGAAAGGAGCGTGTGGGCTGATATTCAACGAGAAGCTCGGAACTGTATTGCGGTGTAAGTCCGTGGAGTGCCTTGAAGGTGATCAGGAGAATTTTAAACGTAATTTTTTCTTGGATGGGAAGCCAATGGAGAGATTTCAGGATTGGTGTTACGTGTTTGTGTTTCCTTGTTCGTGTGATTAGACGAACAGTCGTGTTCTGAATGCACTGTAGTCTACGTAGCTGACACTTGTTAATTCCGAACAGCAGCGAATTACAACCATCCAGTCTGGACGTTATAATTGAATGGATGATTTGTTCGGCAGCTGTGACCATTTCTGTATGCTGACTGATTCACTTCAAATAGGTTGTGCTGTGCCATGTGACGTGACAAGCGTGACGTCATCACCTACTCAATTACTTTGGACAGGAAACTGAGATTAGATATCGGTCGGTAACTTGTAACACATTCGGTATCCAGTGACGGTTTCTTAAGAAGCGAAGTCAAAAGTGCCGCTTTCAAGTCATCTGACACATCTCCTGTGGCCAGCCAATGATGTATGATTGCGCGATTATTAGGTCTAGAGTGTGACCATGTGAATGTGTCTTTTCCATCACAAGCTGATGCAGACCATGAGATTCTAGGATGTTGTGAAAGCGTACAGTCTTTGGATCATCCAACAAATCAACGTGTGTGTTGAAATCTTCGACAATCACTAAGTTGTCATGGCCAGAAACACTGCAAAAAATCTGAGAATTCATCCATGAATATCGATGCACTCAGACCATTACGGGCAGATGGTGGAGGACTCTAGATAGTACATACCCGGAAACAGTATGATCTATACATCAGCTGAAGACACATAACTTAAACTGATCTGTATGTCTTTGTGGCAAGTTGCCTCATTTCGAAAGATGCACGGTATATGACACTAACACCTCCTCCAGTTCTGTCACTATGCGGTTTGTGGTCAAATTTGTAGCCCTTTTGTGCATTTATCTCCGTCCGACTTGCATCACCCGGGCTCAGCCAGGTTTCTGTCAGTGCTAGAATATCAAGTTCGTTGTCATCAAGCAACTTGACAAGTTAATCCATTTTATATTTCACGGGTATTTAGTAAACATGCAGTTATTGGCTGGTCTCGCACAGTTAGTTACACGTGGAGATGTGTGAATGTCCACTGCAATCAGATTTTGTTGGCAGACTTTGCGTTTCACAGTAAACAGGGGGCGAGGATTAGTTAGTACACCAATATGTATTTTTGGACATGCAGCCCTACAGCTCCTGCGAGTCCGACGACGATGATTCAAGCGTTCACGCGGTGCAACACAATTGTCCAGTGTTGGGTAAAGTCGGGTCACAGAGGCACATTCAATCAGCAGTATAATGCAGTCCCATTGTATGTGATCATGCTGTAGGAATGGTTGTTCACAATGTTCTTGTTGTCAACGTCACGCCTGGTCGACCAGCAATATCGCAACACAGGTGCAATTCAACTGGACAGGTGCACACAATGTAAAAGTTACTAAAATAAAAAAATATATAAAACGCTTGCTAAACCAGCATAGCCCAGCATCATCATTAGATTTTCATAAAACCAACTGTATAAACTTCGCCGCTGTGTCCTGGAAAATTTGATAACAATTGAAATATTCCAGAGCTTGTTATGGTGCAGCCACATATAGGCGCGTCCCACAATGCCAGTATCCAATATTCGAAATACGATTGCAGCGCCAGTCGTTTTTGCATTGAGGAAGATTCGGATGCCTTGCCGCTTTGGCTAGGCGGCAAAGGTCGATGGCTTCGGCGGGACAATTCGATCGCATTGGGGGCGTTTAAAAAACAAATTCGCTGAAATTGCATCGTCGCCAAAGTGGTATCGTTGCCGGCGCGACAAGTACGCTCGAATTTTGTTCGTTTCGGCGCCGTTGTTTTATGAAAGGGTTCGACTACTAAATTAATTATACTCAAATTTCCGTGGTAAATTACTTAATTAATTTTCATAGAGTCGATGCCTACAAGATTAATGTCACCTAGTTTCTTACTACATTTGTAATTATATATTATAAATACACGCTTAGCAGACGCTCGGTGCTGCTATAGGATTAGTCTTAGTTATATTCAATAGGATTAGCACACATTCAATATCATGTGATTGCGATTAGTCCAACTGTTGAATTATAGCCGAGTGTTGCATTTAATACACCGCACGACTCGTCCGCTATATTATGTGTCTTCTAAGAAGGATTTGAAAAGATCAAACAACGGTCGGTCGCTAAGTAAGGCACTGCACACGCTTAAGTATAATAGAAACGGTATCCGTAGACACGCGCAGACATGTAATAGAAACACATGGACACACGCACACATTATAATATAAACACGTGTACACACGCACACATTATAACAGAAACACGTGGCCACACGCACACATAACACACATGTGGAAACGCATTCACACAAATTGTAAATTGTATTGTAACAATATACAACATAGGGTGACTATAATATAAATAACTGCTCACGCAAATCGTATTGTGTGGTTTTATTGGCGAGATGTCTCCCAAAGCTGTATACAGCAATTCGATAGGCGACGCAGCATAGCTCTCAGAAAAACCGACGAAACGCACACAAACACATAAAAACAGAACAATTTAATGCATTGCGTGGCTACTGGAAATACTATAAATGTTAGTAAGCAACTTTTCACATACTTTCACAGAATAATTCCAACAGAAAAGAACGCCATCTTTTTTCGATGAACGTCCCAAGCAAATGGTTTGAGTCGTGCCTATTTAATCAATAAAGATTTTCGATTTCTTAGCGATTTTTTCATAAATATACATTGTCAGGATGGGTTATTTTAACAATAATTTAAATCAATGTTTGACGGTAGGTCTATGCAGACAAAGTGTCATCTGTTTAACACAATTATGGTGTTAAATTATTAACTACAACCAAAAGGTATAACTCCCGCAAACATTATAATATATATAGTCTTCATTATATTAAACGTATGCACTCTCTGGCACACATGCACGCACACACACAGTTATTTTCCTCCCGTCGTAAGTGGAAGTAGCTCTACACAAAAGGGTCATTTAAAGGAAAACAAAAGGGAATGCTGTGGTGTTTAGCACCTAAAAGATTTAGCACAAACTAACCATTTGCATCTACAATCAAAATTTTCAGTTCAGTGGTTTACTCGGAATGTAGTCTTAAAGTGGAAGATTCTAACGAAATCTGCGATAACATGTAGACTGCCATCTTACTGATGACGCGTTCATTTGGATCAAAAATATAAATTATTGTAATTTGCATTTCAGCTCGATCACCAACAAGATGTGGCACATGGGGAAAGGCATCAACCGCAAGTTTACTGCGAAGGTCCGAGGCAAGGGATGCGAGGACCTCCTTCATTGGATACAGAATGTATCAAACCATCTGTGGTGGTGTTGTGCAACATGCAACGGTGACGCACAGTTGCTGGAGTAAGTACCAAACTTGATATGTATTCATTTTATACCTGAGGCATGTCCAAAGCAACAAGTAACCTTTAGATTTGCAATGAGTAAATGATGAGTAGGGACCACGACCCAAGTAGTGTAAGGTGAATTCCAGTCACCGACTTGAATCCCAAATACACTAAATTAGCTCCTATGCATAACTAACATTATAATAAGTTTTCGAAATTACTGCATTTCATAGGCATCCAACTCGTTTTTTTCAGGATGGCTACTCAAAAGTACCATCCAGCATGACTACTACCTTATCAGTAAATGTGTTCATTCAGACTTCAAAAAAAAAGTGATACTGTAAATGCTGTTTACATGTTATGTGTTAATATGTGGACCACCGACATATGAATGGGACCAAAAATGTTACATAGTCAAAGTTCCTGATGACCAACTTTTCAGTAGTTTAGTTACTCAGATGTGAGGGGGCGAATAATCCACAGATGGATAGTGTCCATTCTGTATCACCCTACCTATTCCTTGTAATCAGTTGCTGTGTACATTTATTAGTAGTTACTTGAGTGTAATAAATTACATCGCTGTGTAATAAATTACATTCCAGAATGCAATTGTCTGTAATGAAATAAATAAGAGCACTTGTGTCATTATGACCAATTTTATTAAAGAAATATAAAATCAAAACATGATATCAAAATACAGTGACTGTATATACAGTAGATACAGAAATGAAGAAGAAAAAACAAGTTATAATAAATTATGTGAAGGTATGTGATGATGGAATGCCTTATTTGTAAGGATCAGTATCGGTTTACTAATGTACCAGTATGATTACCATGATTGGCCATTGTATTGTTACTAAAAACAACCAACACTTTACACAGGAAAAGCTCTTTAAAGTTCACTGAATGCTACAGTCATAAGGTAAATAACAGCTGCTTACTAACAACATATAGACTGGTGTGTTACAACAGTTGTTTGCAGACATTTTATTAGAATACTGCATGCACTATTATTCACTGTAGGAATGAAAGCTAGATTGATGCTGTCTGTTCTGGCGTGGAACTACCGACCACGTCCCAGCCCAGACAAACCTGTTGAGACTGGTGTCATGTGGTCCAAAAGACGCAAGCAAAGGGTGCTGCATAACAGACCACAGCAGATGAACCCACGTACCCACCTACAAATGCTCACAGATCGAGTGACAGATGTGTTTATAAAGATATATCACACTGCATGCGATCACAGTCACTGGGGCAGATGTCCCAAAACCAGAGAAGGAGGATCTGCTGGCAGCAAGAGTCAGTCAATTTGTAAAGAAACAGTAAATACTGCCACCACCAACCTACACCTTCATAGGTCACATGTACATTGTCTAGTTTAGTTTTCAAGTCCAGCGTGGTATCCCTCGTGTTGTCCCCCATCGGGGGCAGGGAACCTTGATCTTATTCCATGGCTGGCGCATGCTGGTAGAACTCTATGTACCCTCCGTCCCAGCTTGCCATGGATCCACCAGGTAAACTGTATGTATGCAGCCCACCTGAGAGACCTGAAATAAATTAGGCTCAAATAAACATCTGACATTGTAAATAAATGACCTATAAAAATCGGTTCTATAACAACACCATTCCTTTATATAAATTGTTTACCATTAAACATGTGTTCTTCTGGAATAAGGCAAATATTGATAATTTTGCACTACAGAACAAATTATGACGGTGCAACAAACATTGTATCTATACATTATGATAACTTAAGTGGAACCATTATAATTTGTTCTGTAGTGAGAGAGTATCACTTTATTCTTACAGTAGAATACAATAAAGTGTGAAACGATAACCCAAGTACATGTGTGAATACAGTAAATAACTATGTATAGTAGTATATTGTAGCAGGCTTAGGTAAATAATGACCAATGGTTAAGAATCCCAATTTATGTAGGATTACTTGCTGTTGAGGGGAATTTTATTTAGCAATTATTGTCATATTAGGGTGATGGTCATCATATTTAAATTAGTCTTGGGTCAAACCAGTGTTGTTCGTCTTTACATTTAGAAAGGGTGAATGACGTTAGCCGGGCTAGTTTAAACAAGCATACGATTGAATTAGTTGTTTTGTTGGTGGTTTTATTCCAAGAGATTTTAAGGAGGTTGTCAGTCTTAGATTTGTTGGGTTCAGATACATAGCCTCTGCAACCTTTTTCAATGCATGTTAATTCTGATTTTATTCCGTTATTGTTTACATTATGGATTAGTGCGACATACTTGTTAGTTTTGAATACATGATCTTTCTTGATGTTAGGTTCAAATGGTAGTCAGTTCAATGATGTGAATTTGCTTAGCATGTGGATGGTAGATGACGTATGGTAAGTCCACTAAGTAATTTCCCTGGAAGATTGTTAATAATTTGGGCATCAGGCATGAGATTGCTGATAACATTATCTATATATATTTGTATTGCTACTATGATGTTGTATTGTGTTCATTATTAATACATTTCAATAAATATTTTACAACACATTTCACTGGTCTTGTAACAATGCATGCACATATATACGTACTTGTTTGTTGGACGGCGTAATTCCCATTCTGCAGCATCACCTGCTCCAAACAAAGAATTCTAAATCCCCTGCTCTTTGTAATGCACAGCAATCCACCTGTAACAAAGAATTTAGCTTTTAAATAATAGTTTTACACGAATGTTAAGCAAACATGGATTATTATTCTGAAAAAATTTCACAAAGAATGCATCACGATCCTCTAACTGTATTCATCCCAGTATTCAAGTTCAAACACCGAGTGCAGTGGCACTGAGAGCGAGATCTAACGTTAAACGTCAACCAATCCCAAATGTAAGACAAGTGACGTGTCCCGGCCCTCTCGCTGTTCATACGCAGCCCGGAACTTAGGCTCATCGGTTATTTAAACAATAAACTAAACAGATTAATAATTACCTTCACCAACAGCGTTGCTGTCGAGTAGCAACCGCCTCCTGGCAGCAGACATATTCAGTTCTTGTTCCTGAACAAGGAGATCGCTGCGGCATTTTCCGCACCGACACCAGTCAATTTCATCTCGGCATGGTATGCGCCTCGACTGCCCACCGGCAACCGCCTCTGCCGTATCTTCCATTGTTTTTGTGGTTCAAACCGGTAACCAGCTGCTTTGAAATCGATTTGGTTTTCGTGGTCTTCCGAAGAATTGGAAAGCCATCTTATTTACACAGTCACAGCGCATGCGCACATAGTTTAATTGGTAAACTTACCATAGCGCCACCTAACGGAGTTGGGAAAAATAGTACGCAGAAAAGCTACGACAGTGTGACGTCACTTTCTTCTAACAATGGCGTATAGTCCATAGCAATTCGGTAGTTGCGTGTTCAAAAATGTTTTCCTGGTAAACCGCTGACGTTAAAAATTTGATTGTAGTTGGACATTTTTAGTTTGTATTCACTCTTTTAGATGCTTAACACCAAAACGTTGCCTTTTGTTTTCCTTTAAGTATCTTAAAACTTCACATGGGCTATCACGACATATCTCCGTCGTAAGCTCGCTATTATTCTTGATACACCACGCGTGACGGTCTGAACGGTCACAAACACCACACTCACACCGCCTCGACATGCATTTAGTACGCCTACTGAGTACGTCGGGCACAGCAGGTAAGTGTCGTACAAAACTACACCTTTCAAGAATGCGGACAACGATGTCAACGCCGTGTATGGCACTATAGCCATCTACGGTACCGTTAGACTCTTATCATATCCTCGTATTTTGCAGTTCCGATGACCGTGGTTTAAATGGAAAGGCCATCTGCGCGAACGTAAAATGTCAGTAGGCCTACACATGTGTTGAACTTTGTTCATTGAATCGAAGGCTATTTGTTCGGGTCAACCGATGTCAGAGAGGTTGAATAGATTTGCCCACCGAAAGCACCCGAGGTGTCGCAGTTCAGGATTTTAATACATTCCATTAATACCCCGTTATATTCTTTAATTCTGACTCACTCATACAACCTAAGTTGGAACGACCACTGCACCAAAATAACCACCAAAGAGATTATTACATCAAGCATCAAGCAAACACCTACACACATTCAGATATGTGTAATCATTCATGGGTTGGTCGCTAGGTGTGAGGTGGTACTTGTTTATTTTGTCACTTTGATTTGATTTAATTCCAGTTCAAGTACATAGTATTTATGCAGAAGGAACAACGCAAGTCAGGTATTGATTGAATTAGGCCAAATTAATGACATGCAATTTTATTGACTGTATATTGTTATAAATTGTTACATACACATCCATTGTGACAACGACAGCAAGTATGCCGGCCCCTGACTGCTAAGCACTACTGTCTACTACGTACAATTCATCATATGTGTGTGGGTCACTCCACCAATATATACACTATTCACCACATGTGTGGGGGTCACTCCGCCCTGCAAAAAGTCACCCACTGTTAAAGGGGAGGGAGGGTGGGAATTCTAAACTTGATCAATAATATTACACGAACACACTCATCTAGCATACAGCACAACTACATTCTAACTACATAAATCGAAATCCAAATAAGCTGAATAAACGCTGTAAATACTCCCCAATAATTTTGAATGAATGAGGTCGATCCCGCTGCTGCTAATACTGGTGTCTAACGCGCCTGCGTGAGTCGCATAGCCTCGTAACCAAACATGTTATGAGCCAATAATCATTCATGGGTTGGTCGCTAGGTGTGAGGTGGTACTTGTTTATTTTGTCACTTTGATTTGATTTAATTCCAGTTCAAGTACATAGTATTTATTGTACAGACTTATGCACTTAAATTGATGGATTGCACACGAAAGTGTTTCCACTTATTTCCAGTGTGGTCCATATTACAAACGTAATGTGGCAAAAGGTCAACTTATACAATATACATATACACATGATCTGGAATTAAAAAATTAGAACCAACACTTATAATACTGTTTTAAAAATACTGAAATGATAATACTGTTTTAGAATATAATTCAACAATATTACACCTTAGTAATATAAAAAACATACGTCGCTCTTCAGCAAGAGCCCGGTTTTTTAGATACAGTTTCAATTTTTTTGTTTTCATGTTTACTTGTTAGATTTGACAGAAGCATGCAGCTCATTCCAGATCTTGACACCATTACAGCAAAAATTGCTCTTGACTACACCATGTACCACAGGCAAAACAAAGTTATGTTCAGAATTACGAGTACAGTGACAGTGTTGAGTGTTTAATCGAATGAAATTGTTCCATAAATATTCAGGTGCAGTACCATTATATACAGTAGACATACGATTCAACATTAGTTGATTGACACGATCAGAATTATAAAAATACCAACTTTGTCAAGTTCATATTGTCCAATATGTGTTCGGGGACCGATATTTAAAACAAAACGTAGCTTTTGTTTGAGTTTCTTACGTATGCCCAAATACCAGGCTGACGCTGCATAGTCAAAATGGCATTGTATCAGAACACATGTAAGTGGTTTACGTGATTTTTCATTTAGTACGTTACCACGCCTGTATATAAATTTCAGCCTTGATGTACCCTTATTCAGGATAGAGTTCACAATAGATTCACCAGAAAGTGTTTGGTCCAACCTCAGCTAGGTACTTGACGGAGTCCCGTTTAATACCATGACCTTGACATTAAAGCAGTTCTTGGTGATATGTTTTTTTGCGTTTCGATTAAAGGACAATTGCTTCTATTTTGTCCATGTGCATTGATAATCGATTGTTAGTCAACCATCGGTCGGAAGCAGTGTGAAACTTCGTTACTTACCTTCGTTACTTCATTACTTAACTTAGTTTAGTCACTGCGTGATTCAAAATCATTTTTGCAATTCAACGTTTCAATTTTGCCGGTGCCACTAGAGTAGAATTAGTGTAAACGTACTGCATTGTTTGGACAAACAAACATTTTTATAAATTGCTACCACTGTCGGCGTTTAAATTTGTATTTAAATTATTTGGGCGATAATACAGGTCGGTTTGATACCCAGAATCGCCCTGGGGGTGAAGACCGCTGACGTTTCTTTGCAGGGGCAGTAAATGTCTTGTCACTTTGCACAGGCCATGATGAACGCTAACAATTGAACGACCTGCAATATTGTCATTGATTGATCGCCAACCCACTTTTTATAACCTAGGCATTTACATTATTTTTAGAACAATTACACTGTTTTGGAACATTTGACTATTTTCAGTCATTGACTGTTTTGTGAGACATGACACAATGTCACCACACGTACCCTGCTTGATCTATATGTCGCGTTTGATACCATTGATCACAACATTCTTATTAAACGTTTATCAACGTGGTACAGCATATCGGGCACAACTGTGAGCTGGTTTTCTTCATACCTAACTGACAGACACCAAGCCATAAAGATAGGTAACTGCTTTCAGCCGTACTGCCCACTTCATGTGGTGTCTCCCAGGGTTCGTTCTTGGGCCTTTGCTTTTCACGCTCTACACTGCGCCACTTAGCTCTGTTATCCAAAGTCATAACTTGGATCATCACCTTTACGCAGATGATACACATATCTACATTTCTTTGGCTACACCAGATACAAAATGCTCCGTAAACCAGCTCAGCGGTTGTCTCCAAGATATCTTCCATTGGATGGATGACAGCAAATTAAAGTTAAATGCAGATAAAACTGAATTTCTCATCAGTGGTACTCCAAAGCAGCGTGGTAAACTTGATGGCTTTTTTACCCAACACGTATCTTGAGTCAAACTATCACACCAGCCGCCTCAGCGCGGAATCTCGGATGAAAACTTCAATGTTAAACACCATGTATCCAAAACGTGTCGCTGCTGTTTTACAATATCCTTGATCTTCGCCGTATTGGCCGGTATATCTCACTTTCCGTCGCTAAAACTATCGCAACAGCTCTTGTAAGCATCAGACTCGACTACTGCAATTCCCTCCTTTATAATATTGCAAGCTAGAATATAACAAACCTTCAACGTGGCCAACATTGTTTGGCAAGGGTAATTACGCCTTCTCCTCATTGGCTCCCTGTGTGATATCGGATTCTGTTCAAGATTTGTACAATTGCCTGTCAAGCCCTTTCATCCAAACAACCTGCATATCTACATTCGATGCTCACTCCAGCAAGAAATCCCAGACAGCTACGGTCGACCAGTTGTAATCTTCTTTTTCTTCCCCGGGTGAAGGAAGACGAATGCTGGAACTCGAGCCTTCTTTGTGGGCGCATCAACTCTGGAATTCACTTCCTGTCAGCCTTCTGTTAGAAGGAAATATAGTTTCATTTTTCCGTCGTGTAAAAACCTATCTTTTTAAATATTGCCTACCCTCCTTAGCTTCCTAGCACTTTCATCCGTCTATTGACGACTCACGCATTGTATACGATAACGAGATTGCTTAATCCTTTGGTTTTGTTGCGCCACTGAGCTTGATTTTCGAGGATATTGGCGCATAAGAAGTCACTGTTATTATTATTACACACGTACGCCACATTTAGCAAGATTATATTTTATAATATATGATATACACAACATACATTGAGTACTTACTGTGTTTACCCCTGATCATTGTGGACATAATTTAAAGGGACTTAAACCGTTGTCACTGCATCTTTGATCTCCACCTCCTGGCGACAATACATAGAACCACAACGTGTGTTTCGACATATTTACGTGTCACGCATTTATACAAGTCTCTCTGCAAACACGCCTGAAACACTGTAGTGTATTTAAGAAGGTTATTTTATTTAATGTTTCCATCCACAGCAAAAACCCAATCTGGCATGTGGACACGGAAGCGTTTGCTTCCATTAAGCGTCCAATACGTTGTTGTATCTGTGTAACCCGTCCATGTGAGATATTTGTCATTTTTCACAAATATATCCACACTGCTGGCATTTACCCAATCAGCAGATCACGCATTCCATTAATGTATAGTCCTCTGTGAAAACTACTACTTTTTGATCAATTATTAATTTTAATCAACATTTACGGACAGGCAGTGTTAGTATAACTGCTTAAGCACGTTGTTGTAGTACAATTCTACGAAAAACATGATAACATCACAAGTGTTGTAGACAGCATCAGTACGTATATAAAATGTCATGAGCAGTATTTGATAACGTGCACACAACTGGCGATGTTGACGCATATTAGCTTTGTCGGCTTTATTAATGACAGTCACTGCATGCAATGTGATCTAGATAGTTGACACTGTTGACGTCTTCTATCATCATCATTTTCGTGGAATGAAATGCATGCGGCGACATGTTCCCTTCGTGCTATCTTATTTTGTATGAGCGATGACGTATCCGCTGACTCAAGACATAGGGCGCAGTGACGCAGTGTCTAGAGCTGCGCACTCAATTAAGATATTCCTGATTCGAATCCTCTTTCTGCCGTTTCGAGCCTTGAGCAAGTTCTTTCTCTTCACGTTGTTTCAGTTGACTCAGCTATACAAATTAGTACCTGACTATAAAATATGGAGGATATTTGTGCAAGGATAGTCTTCGCGCATTAATTGCAGCGTGACTGAATGCTTCCCAGTGAAGTCAAGATGGTGTTCGAATGAACAGGACTGTCAAGGGGTGAAGTGCAAAACGCGTTAAGCAGTCCTTCTATATGTCATCTCATGCTTGTATCATGTTATTATTTTCGCTTTTGCAAATTATTTTTACATTATTTTTTATTTTGTAAACACCTCTGATTTAAATTTTAGAGATGTGTGGTGTCTAAATAAATTTGGTTTGATTTTTTAGCCTGTTGGTCACATTTTTGTACCTTCTAACGTCCATCACGCTGATGCCGCTGAAGATGGGTGTAGCACCGATCAATCCGATCTTCAAAGTTGTGGCGAAGTTCAAGTTTCGTATCTGTACAAGTGGATGCTGCCAACACATACCCCGAAGAAGGTTCATTTGGTTTCATGACCAGCTGCAGCATTCTCCAGTCTGTTGGAGGCATAGGTTTGTGTTTGTGCTTCCTTACGTTCACGCTTCGTCGTTGAGCTTAGTATTTGAAATCCTCTACACTACTACAGTAGTGTGACTTGCAAGGTTTTCGTACAGGTCATGGAAGGTGCACCAACTGTCGTCATCCCGCTGGCCGCGTTATAAAGGTAAGTTCTTATATAGCGCAGTATCCAGTCCTCAGGACTGTTCAGAGCGCTTTACATTTTACTCCCTTGTAGACCTGTTCAATCGAACATCATCTCGACTTCTCTGGGAAGAATTCAGCGACGCTGCAATTAATGCGCGAAGACTCTTCGTACACAACTAACCACCACTGTCTACAGCCAGGTGATATTTCATGCAGGTGAATGAACTGAAGCAATGTAGAGTACACGAACTTGCCCAAGGATCGACACCGCCGCATAGGATTCGAACCCGTGTTCTCTCAGTCGAGAGTCCGGAGCTCATACCGCTGCGCTACTGCGCTCCACATGTACAATCTCGCGTTTAGTTCGCGGACCGCATGAAATAGATCCACAGGCCGCAGGTTGCAATAACATCACGCAGGAGTTTAGTGTGTGTATGCGTGTTTGCGTGCGTGCGTGCGTGTATAGGCTTATTGTTGCGGAATAACGCATGTGTGCCTTTTGACGTTGCCTGGCGTTATTTCGTATATTCTCTGTCGGTTTTGACGAAGAAGCCATCTGTCATGTTTCTTATTTCGATAACTGAACCCTACTCGTGTTGTCTACATTGAACGTATTGCACATGAATTAATACATATTATCCATAGTTTAAATGTAATAATAACAGTTTATTGGCAAACACGATTGCCGGATAAAATGTAGAACGCTTCGATCGGTTCTAAGCATAATCGATCCCGTTATAAAATAACTCAGCATGTTTTAGTAGGCATGTTTTAGTAGGCATGCAGTCAAGGGAGTGATTATGTATTAGGGTTACTGCTAACGGGTCATCGAACATGTTAAAAACAAAAAAACTCGCTGATCTTTGTTCAACACTCACTTGCAACGTTGTGCTATCTATGTCGAGCTCAGTGTCTGTTGTGTAACTTCCCAGCGCAAGAATGAGTCACTTCGCTACTTGAAAATGTGATAAAGGAGTCCAGTAGTAAGACCATGACTTTAAAAAAATATATCTAACAGTTGCAAAAACACATTGAACCT
Source organism: Escarpia spicata (assembly GCA_963995525.1). Lineage (NCBI taxonomy): Eukaryota > Metazoa > Annelida > Polychaeta > Sabellida > Siboglinidae > Escarpia > Escarpia spicata. Next base: position 2,804,592 of record OZ023208.1, read on the forward strand.
ATGTTAGAAACAAGCAAATGATATCACCCGTTTTCTCTGTTTCTTACAATCTCTCTTCAATTTCCTACCCTCTCTGGCAATATTGTTAAATGTTGTTCAGTCTTAATTATCTGTCGTAGAAATTTGAAGAATAGTTTAATGGCACCGTCCTTTGTGTGCATCGTCAAACGGCACACCGCTAGAAGTACTCACCTTGTGGTGTTTTCCTGGAGACAGGCACGATCACCCTGGTACACCAATACCCTCTTCCTACACCGGTACTTAGCCAGACGATGACCAGCGCCTGTAGAGTGACCACCAATGGCAGCAGAGGCTTCCAACGGCACAGGACGTTAGTGGTCATCGGTGACTGTCCAATAGACGCCATCTGCCATCAGCTGCCGACGCCCTGGAATAGGAACCTGATCTTAACGGCGGACGACAACGGCAACGAAGACGCGTAGCACGAAACTCACCAGAGCGCGTCGGTCGGATTCGTAAATCCACCTGTCTCTTTCAATACAATCACAGTAATTGCCGTATTTAGAATCTTAGGTACCGGTTTCCGTGTACAAGCTCCCAGCTAGCGAACTGGGTCGATTTTGGCTCTGACAGCTGCCTTTGTGACTCTATCATGCGAATGCTCCGGATCTATCATTCACTGTGGAATGACAGTGACACCGTCACAATACGCGTGCAAGATACTGGACACAAGCTGAAATATTTAAACGACACACTGAGTGTCCCTAAAGGCCCTATTGCCGCAGTTGACAAACATACTAGATGAACGACATCGCGGGAGGACTAGACAAACATTTCGATCAGTTGTCTCTTCCGTTACACAGAATCATCCTCCGTAGTCAGCGATGATAATGATATGAACAGAAAGTAGGAACTAGTGTGTGGAAACACAATGTCAAAGGCAGTGGCTTACTTGCGAGTAGAGATTGTTCTCTCCGCACTAAACTTACTCAATAGCAGGCGAAATATTCACACTGAAAGAACAATTTTGTCGGCTTATTTGGTGGGCAATACGATTTCATCATATTTATTGTAGTCTTACGAACATGAAAGGCCCCTATCACAATTGAGGAATAGACGCGGTATGTTTAACAACTGACATCATCATCATTATTGTGCAGCCGTAGTATCCCGTGGTTGGGCGAAGGCGAATGTCGAATGTCGTTTCCAAATCTGCCTGTCTTGTGCTATCCTCTGCCAGATGGTGCCCTTCCAGTACTCGTTTAGTTCGTCTCTCTCCGGACTTCCACTAGATCGTTTCTCTTTGTAAGGAATACAGGTTGTGATATGCGATGTCCATCGGTTATCTCATAGTCTGATGGTGTGCCCTGCCCAGGTCCACTTCTGTCTTCTGATTTGTTCTATCACGTATATCACCTTTGTCTTCTGCCTTACCCAGATGTTTGTTTTTCTCTCCAGATATGTGATATTTAACATACTTATTACCATCTTTGGTTGTGCGGCTGCTAGCTTGTTCTTTGCCTGGATGGTGAGTGCCCATGCTTCCGCGCCGTATGTCATCGCTGGAAGTACGCATGAGTTGAATATGTCGCGGTGTTTGGCGAATGCTGTCCAGTCGGCAGTGATCCATCTTTGAATCTCCTTGTCTTGGTTTTTGTCTCTGATACTGTCCGAGATAGAGTAGCTTTCAACGTTCTCTATCAGCGTCATGTTGATACATATTGGTGTGTCATTTTCTAACATCACTTTTGTTTTGGAGATGTTCATCTTGAGACCTTGTTTTAACTTTCATCAGCTAGCTCTTGCAGCATGTTTTGTAGTTCTTGCGGTGTAGTAGCGAATATGAGTATGTCGTCGGCGACGCGAAGATGGCTGAGATATTCTCCGTCTATCATCAAGCCTCTGGTCTCCCAGGTCAGTCTTCGGAATATGCTTTCGAGTGTCGCCGTGAACAGCTTGGGCGATATGGTGTCACCCTGTCGTACTCACTTCAGTACAACACCTAATTAGTTACGCATTGAAGTGGACTGCAGTCACGATATTGCATGTAAATGGCGCAGTAATGGCGCGCTCAGTACAACTGGATGTTATTTAATTGTTAGCACACCTGGCTAAACGCTCAAGGCAATGCGAGCAGGCTGTGGCGGCCAGCCGGGCAAGTTGTGCTGTCCTTGGTGGTCGCAGTTTTTACATTTCACCAGGGAACTTCCAATTGGCCTTATATCAAAACGACAACGAGACGATCACTGCTAATACATAATAATGAATGCATATTGATAATAATCGGAGTATAGATCGATATACTGCTGTTTCAGTCCGACTGAACACTGTGTGCGTTGTGACAACACCCTTACATTCCACACACGTTGTGACAACACCCTTACATTCCACACACGTTGTGACAACACCCTTACATTCCACACACGTTGTGACAACACCCTTACATTCCACACACGTTGTGACAACACCCTTACATTACACACACGTTGTGACAACACCCTTACATTCCACACACGTTGTGACAACACCCTTACATTCCACACACGTTGTGACAACACCCTTACATTCCACACACGTTGTGACAACATCCTTACATTCCACACACGTTGTGACAACACCCTTACATTCCATACACGAGCACAAATAAGCGATCCATACCACTATTGACAGCTAAATCGGGAATTAAAGGTACGCAGAGTGAACATACTATATAACGGTCATACTTGGCAATTATTGCCAATAAGCTGAATCGACATTAGTCTTGCCCGTGCTGGTGATTGTAAAGTTCACAGTAATAATCGGGGATTCGCCAAAACGTTGTCTCTAGCCCTGGACCTACACCGTTGCAGCAACAGTTCACATTAAGTTTAAATCGTAATGCTAGCATTCATGATGTGAATAAAGCAGTGTTTAAATGACTGCGTACCAGTGTCACGGTTGCATGATCGGCTGTTTTTCACCCATAAACTCAACGATATTAACATACCACTGGCATGATATGAATATATCGCGATGTAATCCTTGTGCATTGACCGTCACGTTTCACCGATTTCACCCTATTGTTGTCATGTCCAAGTTGGAGGCCAGCTGTTAGAATATAGGTGACTGTGTGTGCTCGGGTCAACACACCTGTACTCCCATATACAAGGTTGTTGTGCTCTAAATTCTCCTCTTACTGTTTGCGACTGGCTATATGGCCATTCCCCCGACGTCGCATCGAGAGGCACTGAATTCACGGACCGAGTAAGTCAACCTACTTGTAATCGGGCGCTGACACTACGGGGTGCAATACGGGGTGGCGTGTAGTTGCTAGATAGTGTATACATGCGTCACGCGTGGCTTCATGCAGCTTTGACGTTAACGAGTTGTAGTGGCTGCCGTTCTACGTATGCTGTTAGGCGAACGAGCTTCGTTTGATGGTGGGCCACGTGGTGTTATGATAACGCTATTCGATACGCTTGTTGTTGTTTTATAGCCCGAGGGCGGTACGGACAGCGGACGACTGCTCTGGACGTTTGACACGGAATAATACGTGCGGATACATGTACGTTAATACAAATAGGGAATGCAACTGCGAATTCCACTTGTCCGGGAAGAAGAAAGAAAACTTATACATTTGTTTCATAAATATCTGATTCATAACCATCGAAAACAGAAGTCAAGGTATTATTTGTCCATGTTTAACTCCGACCATAACCTCAGACCACTCAGCTTCTTCATTTTCACCAAGTGTGTGTGTGTTTGTTTGTTTGTGTGTGTGTGTGTGTGTGTGTGTGTGTGTGTGTGTGTGTGTGTGTGTGTGTGTGTGTGTGTGTGTGTGTGTGTGTGTGTGTGTGTGTGTGTGTGTGTGCGCGCGTGCGCGCGCACCACGGTCACCCTCCTCGTACTTGATCTGAATCATTTTGCGTATGTTTTGTGGAATACCTTAGAACTCCATCCATATAACGCTTATTGTATTTTACACTCTTAACATACGTGGCCGGGTGAAATAAGTGAACCGTGACGGTCAATGCGGCAGGATTCCATCGCGATATATTAATGACCTGTCAGATATATGCTGATATCGTTGTGTTTATGGGTTAACGCTGGTCGCTATTGCAAAAGCAACAGCTGTATTCAGTCTTTCAAACATTGTTTTATTAACTTCACGAATGCTAGCATTAAGTCATGAATCTCACGCGAACTGTCCAGTAGTTTATAACACTTGGCATTGTCTTCCAAAATCTTACATAACCTACCAGTGTACAACTCTGTTGACCCTATCATATTCCTTCGTTTGATCTACAATTACAAGACACATCTCCTGTTGGTGTCCAGTTACATGTAATCTCGGCCGAGTCATTCGTCTATGTATCCGATGAGTAATACACGAATATAAGATGATACCAATTTAGATACCATCTACATACGCCGACTGTAAGGCAGTAACCATGGCAACATATCACGGCCATCTTGAATTTTACAATGGACGTCGTTTACACTAATTTCAACAACAATTCCAGGCTGTGCCCATCGCATAAGGCCTTTTTTTGTGGCAAACTCGTCGTTTTCAATGTTACTGTGTTGAAAGAAGTTAAATTGTCTTCCGTCATCTTGAACCCGTACACGCAAGTAGACACATATGTTAATGTGTGATTACGTTGGAATTCTCCTTTAAGTGTTTAGCCCACGTTTCAGTTGATTATTAATTACCAGTTGTTGCCTATCGGTCCTGATTTCAAGATTAATTTCAGAATAATAATCGCCAACAGTCTCATGCACTTGTCGTTTATTAACGACGTTTACTCGTAATGTTTAAGGTTTTCGTTGATCAGTTCGATGTAAGCTTGTCTTTGTTTCCCTATGTGTTTTGTCATGAGTTGAATGTGATGAATCTTGCTATTGGTTCGAGGGTCAACTTGCTAATTAGAATGTCTCATTTGAATCTTGTTTGAACGCAAATCCCCTTACACAGTTTTTTGTTTGTAAATTTATTGCTCCAGTGGACATTTAAACACTCCCTGAAGAATCTGGTGCCATTCACTGTCGATCTTCCTTTCCAGGTGTTACCCATGCATGCATTCACGCACGTACGCACGCACGCATGAAAGGTTGCACGCACCCCACAACTCCCCCTCACAAAACCATCTTCTATCGGTGTAGTAAACCATCGACTCATTTGCATTCATGCTAGGTGTCGAGTAATCATCAACTCATGCGACGACAAATTAATTAAAGACTACGCAAAATGAACCTTTTTTATTGCCAATCGGATTGATATATACTTTAAAACAGTGTCCTGATATACAACTACTTTTTTACCGTCCCCGTCACCCTGTTCAAGGCCCCTTTTTGTCGCGCTTTTCTGTACATTTTCTGCATAGTTTGTTGCGACACCGGGGGGTCATGGTGACGTCACCGCAGGTAGCACCGCTAGGAATTAGCATGGCGCGCATCTGCGGGTTGGTGTTTATGCCTTACCTAAAATTGCAATCGCGGAATTTATTATTATGTTATATCACCGTAACGTTAATAAACTTACGTACACATGTGTCGCTGGGTGCACACAGGAATTTTGTTTACTTTGTGAGTTATTGCCGCTTGAATATATTGCGAATGTTCAAATATTTTTTACATCACAGTAAAAATAATCAGCGTATCTACAAACATGGCCCTGGATTTACTCAGGATTTGTTTTTAGTTTTTGAGTTATTTCCGATTGAATATCGCGATTGCTTAATCCTGCAATGCATACGCGGCAGCGGATGTAATGCAAGGTTGAACATTCGCGATGTTCAAACGGAAATAATTCAAAAAGGAAACACAATTCCTGGGTACATCAAGCGACACACATATAAAAACACTTGTAGATAAGATTATATTATCTTTACGAGGGTATCAAAAATATTAAATTCCGCGATTGCAATTTCATGTACAGTCTGAAACAACAGGCCACACCGCCGCTTGCCGTGCTAAAGGACAGGGCGCGCTCAGCGGCGCTACCTGTGGTGACGTCAGCAATATCTTTGCTTTGTGACACGCAAATGACCATGTTTGAGCGGATTTAATGACACGAGTTCGCAATGTACAGGCTTCGTATTTGGCACATTACTTGACTATAGTATTACGTTTACGTATACGAAGTTTCAACAATATTTAACCTCTCATTTCACTTTACTCGTCTTTAAGTAAAGTAATATAATATATAGATAGTCCATCAAATCACAAAACCCGATCTATTTCAGCTCCACAAATATCGATAAATATTGTCCATAACCGCGCTAGCCAACATGACTAGGGATTTGTGCGTGCCGAAAGGAAATGCAATGCCCCTTGCTCTCGGGCTAGCAATAATATAATGTTATACTCCGCTCACCCCATAACCAACTACACCATTCCTCACATTTATCTTGACATACTGTATAACTAATCAATGTCTGGTTTGACCTAGACAAACTGGCAACATAAAAGCCAACACTTCCTAATCAACACATCAAATATCAACACACAAATATAGAAAACAAATAATATAAAAGGCGCCCAAATAGGCAAGTCGCATAAATTCAAAATGGCCTCTCAAAGCAACATTTTCTTCCAGTATGAATCAGTCGACTCGTAATTAATATTACATTTAAGGGAGAACTGATCAAGTGACACAAACAGGAGATAACAATTTCACATAGATGATGCTACTACTATTTCAAAATAAGAAAGCATCATATGAATCCATGGACATGACCTTTTAAGTTATTTATTTACATATGTATTACATTTTTGTGCAATTTCTATTGACTTTTGAACAATTATTTTACACTTTTTGTCATATGGACATTTTAATCATATATATTAATTTATTTAGATATTTAATTTATTGATATATATATATATATATTAATATTACTTCTACAAAAGCACTATGATGGTACATTTCGTGTGGAATGGCACAAGCGAAACAGACGCGAACCACATCACGTCTGCCACGCGAAAGTGCACATAATAATAATAAAATGTATTCTATAAAGGACTTGGTTATATGAAAATCTAAGATGGCGGCTTTTTTCAAGATGGCCACCGATATTTCTGCAAATTTCTGTCATCAATAAACAAATGGACATAGGAGTCTACAGTAGAACCCCTAAAAGCGGCCACCTCCCCAAAAAACATCAACCCATGGAAAACGCTCACTTTATCACGGTATGTTAAAAATTTTCATTGAAACCTGTATTAAACTAATTCTGTAAAGCGGCTACCTTTCTACTCCGTAATGCAGCAAAACGTCAAAACGTTTGTAAATTTGCACAAAAAAAGTGTTAACAAAAGTGTGCCAAAACTGCACATCTGTATTTAAATATATTTGACCAACCTCCCCAATCAGGCCACCAATTTAATAAAGCAACATTGTGTTAGTCACGCGGGTGGTTGCTTTAGAGGAGTTCGCTGAGAGACCAGGAGACTAAGTGGTGATCAGATAGAAGTGTGTTAGAAATATAATAGTTATGGAAATATCGAGAGAAATAATTAACTGTTTTTAGTTTTAAAAATAGAAAGACTAGAATATATATTTATGGACCCTGTATATTGGCAAACTAAACGACATGAAGTAGCATTAGTGGTTGAACAGGGTTGGTTAAATATTTAGTAGGCACAGCGTAATATCAAAAAACAATGCTGATGCGCCCTGTTGTCAGTTTTTGGCAGCGTTCGCTATGTGCTGTCCAATTTTGGAGGGACAGTTTATCTCAGTGTCCAGCGAGATGTTGTTGGATATGTTTGACTCGAGGTAGGTGAAGTCTTCTACTACCTCCAGGGTGTAGTCATTCATCTTAATAAAAGGGGTTTGACTGGCATCCCGCGCAATGACGTCCGTCTTCTTCAGGTTAACTGTGGGTCCAAACTCTCTGCAGGCGTGTGTCTGAAGGGCCTCTCCTGACTGGGAAGTGAGTGCTGCTGTATCCCCAAGCAGCCGCTCCTTGGTCCACACCTCTGTCATCTTTGTTTTGGCACGCAGACGTGCCAGGTTGAACAGCTTCCCATTAGATCTGGTGTGCAGGTAAATGCCGTCTGAGGAAGAGTCGAAAGCATAGGACAGCAGGAGTGAGAAGAAGATTATCTGCTGATGTATGGGTTCTAGCAGTGTGAATACTGGCTATCAAAAAACCTACCATTACATCAGACGGATGGCAAATACATAGAATAAACAGTTGAACTCGCGACAGGTAATACGCTTCCTTGTGCTTTTGCCTGTTTTTCCTCTTTGTTTCCTATACAGGGGTGAGAGTCAGGTATAATATTGTCGAACCACTCTTTCTGTTATTTCTTTCCATAAATCTATGTCAGCAGCATCCCTTTCTCCATCTTTCGTCCTTACCCGATCGTCTCATGTCCTTCCTCACAAAGTCCTCCCATCTAAGTTGTGGCCTTCCCCTTCTCATGCGTCCTTGGTGTTGTTCCGCCTCTGCTCTCTTTGCAAGTTTGCCTACATCCATCCTTGCCATGTGGCCTGACCATCTTATCCAGCTTCTTACCTGTCTTCCTAATAGGCTGCATTCCATCCTAATCTCTTTCATCAGGTCTGCCATCCTTTTTCTGTTCACCCTCTTTGCTCCTGTGATTCTTCGAATGCAGTTCTTCTCATAAATGTGCAGCTTCTGTTGTAATTCAGTTAGCGCCATTTGCCAACTGGACTTAATTATCTTGCAAAAGCTTGTTGTTTCATTCCGCGTGTCTTTCTTAGTTTACTTCGTCTACATAGAATAGAGATGTGTTAGTGCAACTGGTACACTTGCATCACACACAAGCATCTTAGAATACCAGCCCGTGCATATGGATAGATGGGTAGTTTGAAACAATAGGCAATCAAAACGGCGTGTTATTCCACTCCTTTCTGTCCTACGACAACACAACAATAAGAAAGATATAGCCGTTATCGGATCGGTTGCAATGAGCTACCATCCAGACACCTGATCTAACATACGTATTTTCTTTTAATATTTTTTCAATGTCGTCTTGACGTGTCCGTTCAACTGATGAATAGGCAGTGTATCGCTTAACGTTAGGAGGAACTTAAAATGTGCGATTTGCATCATGTTTATAAAGGAGTGTGTTGGCTTGTTGTGTTTCTTAAATAATAGGCTATTTGTCAAATGTATTCCGTGCAGTAGGTGTCGTGCAAATTAATATGTTTACAAAGAAAATTTCGGCAAACACCTCAGAAAGACGGGTCTTACACAGATAAAACATGTTGGACTCTCGATTAAACCAACTGCTTCCGTGTCCATTTGCCATCTGGGGTTTATGCAATGGATGGCAATTTTGCTAAAACTTTTCTTATTTCTTATTACATCTTGTTGCCCTTTTGATAGTGTAGCCCACGTAGAATGGACACGGTATAGCAAACAATGACTATAGTCACTTTCGCGAAATTTACGCAGTGCGACGACTGACGCGATGGCGTACTTGTAATTGTAGACTTGAACTCACTTTTGTGTTGTTTTGGCTGATATGTTGTTTTGTAGCAGATCGCTCGTGTATTCCCTTTCCCGTATTGTCCCCTTCGGAATTCTCCCCACAAGACCTCGTTCGATTTCGCATTACGTAATACGAGTGTAATTGTAATGGGATAGATGTTCGGATTTGGTAGACAATTATCGTTATAATAGTAACATAATTCACGGCGAAGCCCTACAGGTAAACAAATGAAAATATGTTGTGATCAATGAGAAATGAACACACAATACGAAATGAACACACAACAACTATTTAACGTTATTATAAGTATGGATCGTTTCGGCAATTACATAACCACAATGTAGGTGTATGCGCACCTACACGTTCTCCTACGTCTATATTAAATTCTCAGTTTAGTTAGTCAGTTATGAGTACGCGTTAACTGAATATAATAAAGTTCCCGAACGTGGACATATTAACATAATATTGTTTACGCCCACCAATGAAATACACAGCTGCTCTTAAAGGTGTGTAAACACAGAGGCCACTATTTACTGTGCGGTGATCAATATGTCAACCTTGTATATTTCACAGGTGTAGGCTTACACACGCGTGAGAGAAAGATGAAACAAAATGTGACATACCGATATTGACGACAGCATCGACTCGGTTGGGATTACCACGTGTGCACGACCAACTACTGCACAACGGAGTAAGCAGTACGCCTCGATCGGATTGATGGATGTAGGCTGTTACGTTGTAACCGACATTTGCACTTATTGCGACGGACGTATGACTCTCTGGCATTCGAATTGAACTACAATTAGTGTATCTCGGTTACTATCGAACCGATTAAGCAACCATAATTTCGGGTGATTTTGCTGGAGAATATGTTGGAAGGTCAGCAAGAGCTAACGTCACCACGTCATGGGCGGCCAAGGTTTGTACAATCGCAGCCGTTTTTGTTTACATCACATATATAATGATGATATGTGTACAGGTTGTGTATAAAGCTAAATTGCGGATAATGTTAGAAAGATTGAATGCATCTTTGCAACATCAGTTGCCATTCTTCTTGGCCATGCATACACATACACAGGTGCGCTCACAAACACACACACACACACGCACACGCATGCACACGCACACGCACACACACACACACATATATATAATATATGTATATACATGTATATGTATATATATAATATATATATACGTACCCATACATACTTTATATATATATCTGTGTGTGTCTGTGTGTGTCTGTGTGTGTCTGTGAGTGTCTAAGTGTGTCTGTGAGTGTCTTCTGTGTGTGTCTGTGTGTGTCTGTGTGTGTCTGTGTGTGTCTTTGTGTGTCTGTGTGTGTCTGCGTGTGTCTGCGTGTGTCTGTTTGTGTCTGTGTGTGTCTGTTTGTGTCTGTGTGTGTCTGTGTTTGTCTGTGTGTGTCTGTGTGTGTGTCTGTATGTCTGTGCGTGTGTGTTTGTGTGTGTGTGTGTGTCTCTCTCTCTCTCGTTCTCTCTCTCTCTCTCTCTCTCTCTCTCTCTCTCTCTCTCTCTCTCTCTCTCTCTCTCTCTCTCTCTCTCTCTCTCTCTCTCTCTCTCTCTCTCTCTCTCTCTCTCTCTCTCTCTCTCTCTCTCTCTCTCTCTCTCTCTCTCTCTCTCTCTCTCTCTCTCTCTCTCTCTCTCTCTCTCTCTCTCTCTCTTTGTATGTGTGTGTGTGTGTGTGTGTGTGCGCGCGCGCGCGCGCGTGTGTGTGTGTGTGAGGGTGTGTTGGGAAATACCATCGGTTGGTTGTTCATAAGTGTGGGCGCGCGTCTGCCTGCAGGTCGGCTTCCGTGGCCGAATGTCGTCGGGCCAGCAGCTGCAACAGCACGTCGGGACTTCTCGGCCACAGCCAAGTGGTCGCCTTCTGTCCGTCGACTGCTCGCACTGTCTTCCTCGTCTTCGTCTTCACGCAGTTCCTTGTCATTGCTGCCTACTACATGCGGATAGCACCACAGGCCTGCGGGTGCGCTCAGTCGACCATTGTCGACACAGGTCGGTAACTGTAGTAAGATAACTTACCTTACCTATCCTCTCCGGGTATTGTGGTCCATAAGGCTGCTGTACAACTCCACCATCTCGCCCTATCAACGGCTACGCGTTTAACTTTGCTTCATGTTGTCCCTCCCTGATGGTCTCGCTCTTTTTTTTACAGTGGATCGCCAAGTTGTTTTTGGGCGACCCATTTATGCTGTCAGGCAGTGGTTGTTGTTATTCTATTCATGCTCAGCACGTCCCGATCCATGTCCCTCTTCTTCTTTGTATTTCTGTGATGATCCTCTGTTCCACTCTTATTTTCTGAATGTCTTTGTTGGAGATTACTGCCGGCCATCTAATCTTGAGAATCTTTCCTAGATATCTGAAGTGAAATGTGTCTACTTTTCTGTTGTAACTTTTGTTTGCTTTCCACGTTTCACATCCATACTATACAACTTATTTGACCAGAATACTGTATACTTTGAGTTTAGTTCTTAATGTGCGTATATTTGAGCTCTATACAGTAGTGAGATTACATAATCTTTATTGTTTTAACTGAGACAATTGTTTTGGAGAAGAACAGACGTACATGACTGCATTATACAACAACACCTGCGATAAAACAGCATATACATAAAGAAATAAACATGATATGCATTGCATGCATATCAATTTACCTTACTGTACTAAAACATGGCAGAATTCCTACTAAACCAAGCAGTAATCCCATAGCGTAGTATGCTTTCAATAATGGAGCAATATTACACACCGGATCTAGCTGGCCGTGTGATTAGAACAGAACAGCTACCATCCGACAAATTAGATCAGACTGAATAACCTTTATAAGATCATTTACACATCGTTCATGTCGAGTTCGAATCCACTTTCTATCCTTTAGACCAATGTCATATTAATTACCGCAGTTTGCAAATATCATAGCGCACCTTTTTATAGCCGCCATCTAAGTAACTGACATAAAACGGGCATGGATAAAGCGGTGACTTGATTAGAGAGGTTTATAGACAATACAGAAGTGGAGTTTTCACAAAATACGTATATATAATTATCTAACAAGATTTAAGAAGATTGCTATCCAGAAAATTAACTCTAGATGGCAAGTGGACAAGGACGCCTTTTGGCTTATTGAGAGTCGAATACTTTTTATTTACGTGTATCCCGCCCTTTTAATTATATTTTTTAACATATTCACGCTACTAGCACCAATATTTTAAATACTTCTATCTGATCTCCTCTCATCTTCCTGGTCTCTAGTTTTGTTAAACCACATTCTTTTAGGCGTATTTCGTAACTAAGATTCCTCAGGTTTGGTATCATTTTAGTTTCTCTCCTCTGTACTCTTTTTAGTATATCTATGTCCTTCCTGCGATACGGCCTCCACGCTTGAATACAATATTCTAAATGAGGCCTAACTATTGTTTTGTACAGCGGTATTATTAGCTCTTTTTCCTTATACGTGATGTTTCGCCTAATAAATCCAAGGATTTGATTTCCCTTTCAAGCGGCAATACCGCACTGCTCTGAAACCTTCATATCAGCACTAACTTTTACAGTAGTATTTAGTACATACCCTCCCATTGTATATTGTACATCTTCGTTCCCATGTCCTGTGTGGAGGCATTTACATTTCCCAAAATTGAAAAACATTTACCTTGTAAATGCTGTCTATCTCCATCAAGTTTAATCCTTCTAAACAATGTTATACCATCCGCAAATTTCAACACATTGCTTGTTATATCGTCGTCCAAATCGTTGACATATAATAAGGTATAGGTCCTAGTACCGATCCCTGTAGTATCCCACACAAAACTGATTTCCAGATTGAAGCCTCCCCATCAGCTACTACCCGTTGTCTTCTGTCAATTAGCCATTTTTTATCCAGTTAATTAAACCATTTCCTATGCCATGGGCCTTTAGTTTAAGCAGTAATCTTTGACGTGGCACTTTGTCGAAAGCTTTCTGAAAATCTAAGTAGATGATATCTACTGGTGATCCCTCGTCTACTCACTTTTAAAAAACATAACATATTTGTTAAGCATGCCTTCGCTTTTAAAAACCCATGTTGAGATGGGTTTAACAAGTTCTGCTTAACAAGAAAATCCACCATGTGATCTTTAATTAGTCTTTCTAATAATTTGCAAATCATTGACGTTAAATTCACTGGTCTGTAGTTTTCTGGCTTGTTTCTGGAACCTTTTTTTAAATAATGGTATAATGTTTGGTTCTTTCCATTCTAAAGGAACCACTCCCTCTTCTAATGACAAGTTGTATGATAATTTATTCTACAATTTCCAATAGTAGTTTGGGCGGAATCCCATCCACTCCAGGTGATTTATTATCCTTCATAGCCCTAATTTTCTTAGCTACCATTTCCGGTGTTACAATTAACTGTCCTAAATAGTCTGATTCTGCCTCTTGAACTTAACCTCTGGTACTGGCAGTGAACTAATATCTTCCCTGGTAAACACTGAACTAAGATACTCATTCAGGTCTTCTGCCATTAAGAATCCCTCTGATATTATATTTGCAGCAGCACTATCGTCTAGAGGACCGACCTTATCCTTATTCATGTACTTATTTCCTTACTTACCGACAACTACGCCTACTGACTTTTAAGGCAGCGACGAAGTTCCAAAAAGAATATACGGCCATATACCACACACCACCACACGGTCTGTCTGTTGCCACCTCTCGAGGGTGACCCAGCTTTGTCCTGCCTCATTCGTCTCCGCTTCCACTGTTCGGCACCAGGTTTTCTGTGGGCGTCCTCTATTCAATTTCCCCATAGGGGTTCAGCGCACTGTGGTTCTGGTGATTGAGTTTATATACATGTATATACATATAATTGGCAAATATGTTTAATGTTAGACCTATTATAATTATAAACATTATTTTATAATACAAAAAATACATCATAATTTATATGAATTTTTGATAATGCAACGTATATTGTTGATTCGATATTTATAACAGAAAACTGCGACATTTATTATTAATATTTATATATATACATATATATTTATACGTGTGTGTGTGTGTGTGTGTGTGTGTGTGTGTGTGTGTGTGTGTGTGTGTATACATGCAAGTACCCTAATCCATCGGTATTTATGTCATGTGATCTCTGGCCAGACATGGCTTTTGTTAGATGGTGGAGAGAACCAAAAAGGTCAATCAACTGAAAATATCTTGTAAATTTTTAATAATCACATTCGCAGGTAAATACTCTCATCTAAAATGTTCAAATTAACCAGTTATAACTGCAGAGGCTTTCCAAATAATAGGAAAAGGTTGGCCCTTAGGCCTGATATACTACATTTATTTAAGGACAATGATATAGTATGTCTACAAGAAACATGGTTTACTAAACAAGACATGAAACACATCTTGCACAGATCTTTCCATGGGAGTGGTGTGTCAACAACTGACTATGCAGACGGCATAGTAAATGGTCATCCACCTGGTGGAGTTACAATTAAATGGAATGTTAAATTTGAAAAATGCATAAAACCGCTAAATCTTAATCTCGATTGGTGTGTAGCAGTAGAAATTACTTTAGGGTCAAATAAATGTGTAATATTTAATGTATATGTGCCATATCAGTGTAATGACAATGAACCTGCTTATTTAGAAAAACTTGGTGTAATCAAGGCAATTACAGATTAATTAGACAATACTTGCTTTGCCATATATGGTGATTGGAATGCTAATCTAAGTGATATGGATAACTCGTTATTTGCTGGTCACATGATGAACTTCTGCACAGAAAATAATCTTCAAATTTCAACCTATGCAAATCTACATCTACTTGACTTAAGTGACGTAGATCATATACCACTCACAGTGTATGTTAACAGTGACACTATTCCAGAACTAACAGATCATACTAATAATGGATCTGCTAAAATTAACTGGAACTCTATGACAGAAAATGACATAAGCAGGTATTGTGTGGTGACTGACACATACCTGCATGGAATACATGTCCCTGCCGAGGCTGTAGGCTGTAAAGATAGTCATTGTGGTGATGCAAATCATGTATATTCTTTAAATAAACTGTACATTGACATTGTTTGCTCACTACTCGATGCTAGTGAACAAAGTATGCCTAAGAACAAGAACAAATATACTAATAAGCCTGGGTGGGCAGAGTATGTGGACGATCTGTATGATACCTCCAGAGAAACTAGAGATATGTGGATTAATGCTGGCAAACCTAGACAAGGTCATATATATGACTTGCATCTGAAATGTAAAGCAAGATTGAAATATGCCCTGCGTTTTATTAAAAACAATGAAAACATGTTACGTACAGAAGCACTGGCTAAGAAACTAACTGAACTTAACCCTGACGCCTTCTGGAGAGAGATCAAGAGTATACATCATTGCAACACTCCACTTCCTGCTAGTGTAGAAGGCATTTCTGGTGGAACTGAAATTGTAGAACAATGGAGGAAACACTTCAGTGACTTGTTGAATTGTGTTAATAATAGTCGTATAGATACTTATGAATATAGGTGTGATACTTCATATGAGGATCTTGTGGTCACGGCAGATGAAGTAATTAATGCGATTAAAAAGCTCGATGCAAATAAAGCTTGTGGGGCGGATGGCATGTATTCAAAACACATAAAATATGCATCCAACCTACTTATACCGTTACTTACTATGTGCTTCTCCGACTTCATGGTTCATGGGTTTCTACCCGAGGCAATGTTATCTGTGATACTTGTACCAGTTATTAAGGACAAAGCTGGACAAATTTCCTGCAAGGACAATTATCGTCCGATTGCGTTAGCTAGTGTATTTAGCAAATTAATTGAAATAATTATATTAGACAGAATTGAAATGTACATAGATACGAATTCAAATCAGTTTGGTTTTAAGAGGAAACGTGGTAGAGATCAATGTATATGTGTGTTAAAAGAAATTATCGACTTATACAGATATCTTAATGATAGCGTATTTGTATGTTTCCTTGATGCCAATAAGGCTTTTGACAGGCTAAACCATAAAACATTGTTTAGGAAACTTGGGGAAAGGGGTGTCCCAGGATATTTACTGCGTATATTGATTTACTGGCATAGTAACCAGGACATGTGTATTAGGTGGGGAATATATACTCTAGTAACTTTAAAGTAACTAATGGTGTTAGACAGGGAGGTATTTTATCTCCATATTTGTTCAATGTATATGTAGATGAACTAAGTGAACAACTTAAACCATGTAATGTTGGCTGTAATGTGAATGGTCATTTGATTAATCACATAATGTATGCTGATGACTTAATTTTGATATCACCATCATCAGCTGGACTATGGTGGAATTATAAGAAATCAACAATTAATAGATTACATGTGACATATCATAATATTTTCAAGTGGTTCCTTGGTGTATCTAAGTATGAAAGTACTAGTTTTTTATGCACCTTATTTGATGTACAGTGTTGCCAATCTGTAATCAAGAACTTAGTATATCGCTTTCTACATAGACTTGATTGTTCTGTTAATTATATTATAACGGATATTCTTGCTACCAGCTTGCGGTATTCGTCCAGAATACGCAAACACTGGAATAAGTTATTATACCTGAATACCTGACTTATAACTACAGAATATATACAGCAGTACATGATTATATTTATAATCTTTAATGTATGCTGGACAATAACATATGGACCCCAGTTTCATGTAAGTGTATGTATCATGTATATATATATGTGCGTGTACTGTCGAGTCTGGAATAAAGCTATTGAACTGAATTGAATTGAACAACATTCGCGATACTACACGTCCACTACTGCGTGTAATTTGCACTAACTGCACACGTCACAGTCCAAAAATACCTTTGAAGTTCTTTCTTCCCATTCACCAAAGCACATGTACAACTGATGCAGTGAACAGCCTGTTAATAATATAACGGCACAGACAACCGCTCTTTAAGCTTAACGCCACATTCACCATGCTGTTTTGCTTGCAGATGCACTCAGCCGACTTCCATCAGAAGATGAATCGAGAAGGAAACACCGCGGGCCTCTGCGACTCTTCTACAACCGAGTGCCGAAATGCGGCAGTGAAACACTCATCGAACTGGCGAAGATCCTCAGCAGCGTCAACCGCTATAAGTTCACGCACTCAAGAATATTCTTCAACTATTTCCTCAGCGAGTCGGAGCAGGTAGTGCATGAGGACATTCTGATTCATAATTAACATGAAGTGGAAAATAATAAGTTTTTGTTCCCGTTGAATATCTTTGAAACTGTCACAAAACAGCTTGATCATTTAATAGTAAGATTCCAGCTGAACGGAGACACCATGAGGAATGGTAGTGACGTAATTTATGGGATTTTCCTTTCCGATTCTTGTCCGGATACGATTCGAATCGCTACATGGAGCGATTCGATTTGCTACATCCGCGTCAGAAAAAGCATCGCATACGCCTCTGTATGTATAGAATCACTCATATTAATTTCCACTTGCACTATATACATTGTTCGGTCGCATGTCGCATCCGCACGTCGTTTCCGTACCTATGGAATCCTAGATGAACCGAGGCTGTCTGTTTCTCAATTGTAAATTCTTACAATTAATCTAAATATTGAAGGTATACTGGCCGCAAAGTTGCGTTTACTAATCCCGAAAAAGTATTCACAATTTGAATGCTACTCCAGTGTTCACACTGCAAGCAAACTTCCAAATTATAAACAACTGTCATTGGCAACAGTTGTGGAGGCACGCTTTCCAACCCGGTACTAGGTCCTACTTTGAAGTTGGCTGGTTCCAACACTCCTGACTGCAAACTGGGACCATTACAATTGATTCAGCGAAGTTCGATCATGCTGTTAATTACCCAATCCCAGATAACGGAATAGCCAACCTTGCTTTGATCAATTTGTGGAGCGCAGTGGTGCAGTGGCTAGCGTTTCGGACAGTCGACCGAGAGAACCCGGGTTCGAATCCTGTGCTGCGGTGTCCAACCGTGGGCAAGTACGCTCGCTCGGCGTTGCACCAGTTCACCCAGCTGTAGGAATCAGTTGCTTGCTATAGACCGTCAGTGGTGGATATTTGTGTACGAATATTTTTCGCGCATTGATTGCAGCGTGGCTGGAAGCTTCCCAGATAAGTCGTGTTCGATTGAACAGGTGTGCCAGGGAGTAAAGTGTAAAGCGCTTTGAGCAGTCCTGAGGATTGGATATAAGAACTCACCTTTAATCATAGAAATCTAATTTTATTTGCTTAAAGTGAGGTTGTATGTTCTGTTATTGCCAGGGTGGGAATTAGTAACAGACAGTTTGTAACATTGGTTTCTTCAATATAGAACTCAGAATCAATTCATTTGACCTGTGTATACAATGCATATACAATGAATAACTTAAGTAATACATAACGTCAAGAGACTCCCATTAATAATTATATTTTATCGCTAGCGCAGGAACCACCCCATCATTGTAAACAACAACAACATTTACATGAAACGATCAGAATAATGTATGACTTAAATAGATAGTTGAGGATTACTCAACGTACCAACATGCATCCATAGATACAATCACATATTATATGTACTCGTGTATTGGCGTACATATAGATACATATGTGTACATTTCAATATGTATTATGAACTACAAATATAACAATTGTGAATGCTACAGCAGGATTCATTATTTGAAATAAATTATTTTTTGTGTATGTCGAAAAACCATGTAGACTATGGATGTAAATGTTATTAATGATAAAACTTGGTGCTTTGTTTCCTGTCTCTATTAGGTTATATCTAATGCATTTTTGACACATTCATGTTTGAGCCTAATTAATTTGTAGTAAAATTTTTGTTGTTGGAGTTTATAAATGTCATCCAACTTTAGTAACTGAAGTTTTTTTTTAATAAATAGGACTTGTGTGAGCATTATATTTACTTAATGATATTATTCATATTGCTTTTTTCTGTAGTTTGAAAATTCGATGTGCTTGATGACCCCACAAAAGTAGGCCACAATTAATATGAGGGAGGATAAGAGCATTGTTCATAATAACTAATGTATTAAGTGGTAAGAAGGGTTTAAATTTATTTAATATTCCTATTGTTTTATATATTTTGTTAGCTATTTTGTTTGTATGACTCTAAATAGTTATTTATCATAATGCCTAAATTTGAAATCATTTACACATTCAACGTATGCCCCAGGTACATCGCGACCGCGCTGAACCTGAAAGAGCTTTGCGGTTAAGCCACCCAGGGTCCGTTATATTGACAATAACGTTGCCTATCATTTGAACGTGTTGTTTACATTTCGCGGAAGGACACACTGTTTCAGGCTTACTAAACGCACTTTGGTTGGCAGTATTTAATCAACATATTTATTCTAGTCTTAAAACATTATAATTAATATAAACTCGAAGAACGGACAACCCCCTTTAAACTAAATCGAAGCTATTTCAGAATGGCGGGTTATATTTGTTGCACTCACGTAAGCCAAAAACGTCCACTCGCTATATGTTTTACTTTGGATGACAATATGTTCAATTAATTAAATCTTGTTAAACCTGCCCATTGTCCTTACCAAGATTCCTCACCTTTCAGCTCGACTTTGTCATTGAAATGAACGCCATGAAAACGCCGCTGTTTTTCGAGCGACACCTGCACTTCGAAGACTTCAGCAAGTGCGTACGTTTAGTGGCAGTGTCGTTATTGTCGTTATTGTCGTCAGGTGTGCCACATATTTACACACGTGTATTCGATATTCGAAACATATCCTACGAAGTTCAACTCATCTACAATCTTATTGTGTAAACACACACATACACACTCACATACATGAATACGTACATACATACATGTATATACACACACACACGCACGCACACGCACACGCACACACACACACATACTCAGGCATATGTCTTCGGACAAGGAATTGTGGCTCAAAGAGGCTTGAGCTTCTACCGAAAAGCCCATCATTGGACACCATGTGTCATCGTTGGACTGGATTCACATTGCCACACAAATTTGCAGTCCCACAAACGTATAGCATTGCCTGTGGTGGTTTAGTCGGTACCACAAATCGCGGGGGAAATAATCGTTATTTTGTTGTTATTATTATTACGTTTTTCTCTTTGTAATTGTATTGGTATATAGTGTGTATGTAACGGTATGCTTTTTGTAATTACCTATATATGTACTACAAACAAGCATACCGTCACTTACAGATACATTTAGAAAGTGATATATGAAGAGAGAACAATTATAATTTGTTGTTGTTGATATAATCCGTCGCTCCTGTAATAGCGACGCATTTTATTAATATGAGTCAATGACCTCGATCCACTGTTCTTTGTTTTTGTGAGTTTCATCACAGTCGAAGTATACAATACAGTAATATACCTGTATACTGTATAATATACCTGTATACTGTACACTGTATAATATACCTGTATACTGTATAATATACCTGTATACTGTACACTGTATAATATACCTGTGTACTGTACACTGTATAATATACCTGTATACTGTACACTGTATAATATACCTGTATACTGTACAATTTACCTGTATACTGTACACTGTATAATATACCTGTATACTGTATACTATACCTGTATACTGTACACTGTATAATATACCTGTATACTGTACACTGTACAATTTACCTGTATACTGTACACTGTATAATTTAATATAGGGGCAAATAAACATCTTCTTTTTGTTCTTATGTTAATACACTTTCGTGCTATAGTAGATATCAGAACCGAACAGCGAGGTGGGCAATGCAATAAACAACCCCTGTTATCGGTCTGTTACGAGACCACATAGATATGTAGACTACCGTAAAATTAACCGCTCCCTATTTCGACGCTAGATATCACACTTCGCATGTCTTTTCGCCGTAGTGCAACTAACTTCCGGTTAGACGTGGATACACGTAAACAACAGCACATCCGCATACTAATTAATTTGTGAGCCGTGTCAAATGAACAATGATGATAACTATTTCACAGTTGTCATGCAATGTGAAGAACAAGGAACAAGATGGGTACATGATGAGTGGAAAATTCGGATACTGGCTATAGAACATTCTAATCAGCCGGGCTGTCACGACGCGGCCGAGTCCGAGTTTCGAAGACGACTGACAAGTTGAAATCAGCGACAGTGTAATACGAACTGACACTCAAAGACTACGCCGTGGATGAATTCTTCAGAATGCTATTTTAATATGTTGTGCTGCGATCACTTTGGACGGTAACTGATAATTAATCCAACCCAGCACAAAAGAATGTCTAATGAAACGTCTGCACCGCAAAATCTCAATGATCCATCTCAACATAGGTTGTTCAATTTTGGAAAATGTGAATGCCTCCACACAGGACATGGGAACGAAGATGTAAAATTTACAATGGGGAGTATTGTACTAAGTACTACTGTAAAGGAAAAGGACTTAGGGTTAACTAATAGTGCTAGATTTCAGAGCAGTGCGGAATTGCAGCTTCAAAGGGACATCAAATCATTGGATTAATTAGGCGAAATACAGCAAGGAAAAAGAAGTAATAATACCGCTGTACAAAACAATAGTTAGGCCTCATTTAGAATATTGGATACATATCGCAAGAAGGACATAGATATGCTAGAAAGAGTACAGAGGAAAATGACCAAAAAATGATACCAAAACTGAGGGATCTTAGTTACAAAATACGCCTAAAAGAATGTTGTTTAACAACACTGGAGACCAGGAGATTGAGAGGAGATCAGATAGAAGTGTTTACAATATTGAACGATTATGGAAATATTGATAGAAATATTTTTTTTCTCACTTAAGAAAGATAGAAGGACTAGAGGAAATAAAATTACATTAGTAAAGGAGCAATATTGATTAGATATAAGAAAGTAATCATTTTTACAAAGGACTGTAAATGAATGGAACATATTATATCCTGATTGTGTGGGTGCTAGTAGTGTGAATATAAAAATAAAATCGACACATACCTCAGAAAGGCGGGATACCCGTAGATAAAAAGTATTGGACTCTTGGTAAGCCAAAAGGCCTCCTTGTCAACCTGCCATCTGGAGTTAATTATCTGGGTGGCAATCTTGTTAAATCTTGTCTGTTAATTGCATATTCGGACTGCTAAGGCCAAGCCTAGGCCAAGGTAAACGCATAGTCCTAGGCAAGAGTAGGCGATATGTCAATAATATTAACAATTTTGTGAGATCTCATTTAAGCTCCTATTCATGTAAAACGTATTTTGACACACCAGTGGCTATATATATATATACAGGTAGTCTAATACACGTTCTAACTAGTGTAGAACTGTGTGTAAGTATGTGCAAACAATAAAAACGATAATCACATTTTAATATAGTGATTCTATTTGATGTTGTTATATAGTAGAATTGACATTGCAATTATTTGGCTTAAATGTAATTACTTAATTTATTTGATTTATTAATTTAACGTGTTTAATTGTATCCACGTTTAACCGGAAGTATCCGATGCACGGAGGCGGAAAGACATGTGAAGTGGGGGAGCGGTTAATCCAGGGTATTCTACATATCTATGGAGACTACAACCAACCATGTTGTTCTACGGTGAAACCTGTCTAGTCGTCTTTCTGTACATGTATTTACATCGGTCGTTGTTGCTGGGCAGGTTCAACATGGCAATGCCTGTGTACATAAACATCATTCGAGATCCCATCGACCGGCTGGTGTCTTGGTACTACTTCCGTCGGTTCCAAGAAGGCCACATACGAAAGTTGTCGGACGATGACCGAAATAGGGTTCGTTTACCTGTGCACCCTTGTACACGGAAAGTTAATATAATAATAAATATTATTATTCCCATAATACTACTACTAATTATTATTATATTATGGTAATAATAATAATATTTGTTATACATCATGCTTATGCCCGTTCATGGAGTAGTAAACCAAGTCCAGTCGTAATCACAGTTACAAACATACATGGAAATAGAGGAAGGGACGGAGGTAGTGTTCTTCTTCCATTCCATGGCAACCTTTAGAAAGGCATTCTCAAATGTCTTAGCAATACGAAAACTGATGTTGCATGGTAGGGTAATGGGTTTCCCAGGAAATCAATAACTGCACAGATAAGTATAAGAAAATGTCTCCAAGAATGACCAGAAGTAATGTCCAGTGGTGTCACAGTGGCAGACACTAGTTTTATTTGATGACATCTACGGAAACACAAGTGAACGAACTTGCCCAAACGGTGGTCAGTACGAGGATTCGTACCCGGGTTCCTTTGGAACTCTAACCGTTCGACCACCGCTCGATCAGTGTTGAAGATGTTTTGCGGTGTTGAGGTGGAATAGTATTGGAGATTGCTTCGGGAGCTTCAACTCCACCACCAATGACGCTCACCAAACTAAAAACAACAAAATCACACAAAATGTTTGGGAGCTCAACCCACCACTCTAAATATTGGGGACACCGCGTCCCAAGCCCCCCCCCGTTTCGACACCTGTGGAAAGTATTATCGTAGAAAAACAGACAAGTGAGTAACTGACAGATTGTCCCCAAATAGCGTATTATTATATATTTAATGTTAATAATATAACAATGATAACCATTGTTCAGCGACATTCACATTTCAAAATTCATGTACACGCGGCCAAATTGTTTTGCGTTCCCACAGACGTACGACGAATGCGTGATGGGTAATTACCCGGAGTGTACTCAGCCGCAGGGTGACAATGTGGAGGAGGGCTACTTCAAGGTGATACCCTACTTCTGTGGGCAAGACGACTACTGCCGGTAAATGATTAATTGAGTAACTTCTGATTCAGAACAGGCCAGTGCTGTCTAGCACGCACGAACACACGCACGCACGTACGTGCGCACACACATACGCACAGACTCACGTACATATGCACGCACGCCCTCACGCATACACGCACATATGCAATGCACACGCACGCACATAGGCACGTACCCACGCACACGTATACATACGCACGCGCGTACACATATGCATACGTATACACACATAATAGACATACACGTATGCCCACACAGGCTCACACATTCTCACGTGCTCACAGACTGGTTATATAAGATTGTTGCAACATATAACAATAACATGTTTGTAATTTCTCAGGTAATTTCTCAATTTTCTCAGGTAACTCTAAAGATGTACAAATATGACAAAATAACTAATATATACAAGGTAATGAGCTCGGATTTGTTCGAGCGACGACTCTTCTTGGCCTTACTTCTTAAGTCAGTCAATCCTTCCTGTGTTCTCAAGTGTTGCACGGAGTAATTTTTGCTGTAGGTTGCCGACTGAAATGGCGCTGGAGAAAGCCATATCGAATGTGAACAAGTATTTCTCAGTTATTGGCGTGGTGGAACATTACGACAGATTCGTCGAGACGCTCGAATACGCGTTTCCCGATTACTTTCGGGGCATGGTGTATCTGTACAAAGCGTTAGGTATGATTTGTCTTTTGCCTGATTCATTGATTCATTGATGGTTTTATTTTCACTCTGTAGCATTCTATTTTCGATGGCCGGACCATGTGTGGCATGCATAAAAGATTGGTGATTGGCCTACGCTTCTCTAAGATGTTTATTTACAGACGACCTGTGAAGTAATGTGACACTATAGTGCATTTGAATAGTAATGATCGGTTGTTATGTTTGCAAAAACACTGCGTAACAATGCTATTTTAGTGCAACAGATAGCGCTATTCAAGTGACTCTGCTTCTCGATTTAAATGCTTTCAATATATCGATGAGATCTCGCGACACTTTAGCGCAGCTGCACGCGCAGTATCAAATATACAGGAGAATTGCTCTCTGGGTATAATTTGAAGTAATAATCTCTGCCGTATGCAAGTCTTTTGACAGAGAGTCACACATGTATTAGACCGTAATAATTGGAAACTATGCAGACCTCGTGTTTAGATAATAGTACATAATTCATGTTTTTGAATTTAAGATATATACAATGATGGTAAAACTCCAAACTAGATCATAAAGAAAACACTGTTAGGAATATTTCGAATATTTAAAGCTGCTCTTTCACTAATGAGCTTTAGAATTAAAGTCAGAATATAATAACTACTTGCCAACACAAGGAATCATTGGTTAAGAAGCACGGCGGAAAACGTACGAGAAATAGTGTCTAGCCTCGATAAATAACTGTTAGTTGAAACCGAATACACGGACCAAGTTGACAAATGGGACACTCCATTGATGTCATTCGTTTGTTCGTATAAATCGGATATTAATCTTTTCGGCATGAAACATAATTAGGGGAATGCGGTCGGAAGTGGGTGTGGGAGGTTGACTTTAACGTTGGCCCCCACAACGATTGGCCGCCAAAGGTTGCCATTCCTCAACAGTAAATACCATTGTACGTTATTTATGTTTTATATGTCCTGCTCTCCTTTCCAGGCGCCAACGTGCGGAATAAATACGCGACGACTCGTAAAATAAGGCCTTCCGACAAAGTAAGACGAATTATGATCGACAAACTACAGTTGGAATACGAGTTCTACTTCTTTGTGAAGCGCCGCTTTAAACAATACTATGACAATATGAAGTCGAACGCAACATCTCGACATACCAAGCGATTACCCACGTGACCGGCGAGCCATGTAGTAGCGCAAGCGTTGACATGTTTGGGGGTAAACTCATCATTTTGAAGTCCAAAAACGTGTAGTGTTTATTGGTTCAAACCACCACCCGTCACAGCAATAATATGTCATGTGGCGTTGAATGTAATATCTTGAGCGATTCAGAATGGTTGCAAAAGCGGCCACGCTGTCAGTTTTTATATTCTTAATCAGCCTCAGTGTGCATATACATTCCACGCCGTAGCGGGCGCCACTGTGGCGATTCATTCATTTTCCCGAGACACTTTGTGACAACCAAACCACCACGCACAATAAATGAATGAACGAATGAATGAATGCATGAATGAATGGAAGTTTATTCAACAACAACAACAACATACTACATGCACAATATGGTTAGCAACTGCTGCTGAAAGGACATAGCTGAAGTCGTAGACTGATATGTTGCTATGGTAGGCCGTTCTCAAACTAAAAAAACCCTGAATAAATACAACACGAATTACACATAAATTACACAACAATATTCACAACTCATATATAAACTTGTTACCATAGTGTTTGTGTTAATAATTCATGGGTTTAACTAAACATTATTTTCAATAAAAAATTCACAAATATGTAGAAAGTAATGATAACTTGAGTGTTTTTTAAAATTGTGTTAAACTTGGAAGCTGAGTCAATTATTTCGTAAATTATTTCAAGTTGTTATACCCATGACGGTGAGTGACAGCAGTCGGAGGGTGGTGTTTGTCTTTTTAACATAGAACAGTTTGCTTTGTCTGGTATCATGCATGTGTATAGCTGCAGTTGATTCAAATAATGCTTGAACACGACCAAATAAAGAATGGTTATTTGCTTTATATAGTATAATCATAGTCTTGTATTTAACTATATCATGAAATTTAAACATGTTTGAGAGATGGAAAAATACAGACGTATGATCATGGTAATTAAGGTTATAACTAATCCGTATAGCTTTTTTCTGTAACAGAAATAGTTTTTTGAGTCTAGATTGATAAGTATTTCCCCAGATCTCACAGAATTATGACAAGTGAATTATATAACGTGTGTAACGCATGACAATCAACAACATGCATAGTTTTATACAAAACTGGTATGCTTTTTGATTCAACCATTTTTATGTGTTCTCGCCATGTTAACTTGTCATCAATGGTTACTCCAAGGAATGTTGTATATCATACCTGCTTAATGTTTGTCCCATTCAAAACTATATTCACATCTGTTCTAGGTTGTTGTTTTATTGTTAAACATTATAAAATGTGTTTTGTTCACATTGAGCGATAAGTTGTTCGCTCGGAACCACAGGTCTATTTTTTTTAAGTTCGTTGTTAACAACAGTGCACACATCATCTGTGTTACTAGCAGAATAAAAAATTTTGTATCATCAGCAAACAGAATAATATCAAGCAATTTTGAGACTTCACACATATCATTGATGTACAGAATAAATAATAATGGGCCAAGGATTGAACCTTGCGGGACTCCACACTTGATGTCCTTTTGTTCTGAGTTACTGTTGTTATAACATACATATTGTCTACGGTTGGTTAAGTAGCTTTTTATCCAGTCCAGAGCCAGACCGCTTATTCCGTAGCAATGCAATTTACTTAGCAGTATGTTGTGGTCAACAGTGTCAAAGGCTTTTTAGGTCGATAAAGTAACCTTTTCGACAAATTCTGTTAAAGCTAATGAAGTTGAATGATTACTTCTGAAGCTACACTGCCCATCTGTCAATATGCGCTGTGTTTCAATGAAAGACGTTAGCCTGAGTGGTAAGTGTATAATGTGTGATATGTTGGAATAACATAAAAACTATGTTCCTTCTGCAAATAATAGAATTCTGAGCTTCTAATTAAACATTTTACATGTATTCACTGGATTACTCAATTTACCCGAAAATGAAATAACATTACACTACTAGACCTCGATGTGTAACGGTGCTCATCTACATTATATAGACCTCGATGTGTAACGGCGCTCATCTACATTATATAGACCTCGATGGGTAACGGCGCTCATCTACATTATATAGACCTCGATGGGTAACGGTGCTCATCTACATTATATAGACCTCGATGTGTAACGGTGCTCATCTACATTATATAGACCTCGATGTGTAACAGTGCTCATCTACATTATATATACCTCGATGTGTAACGGTGCTCATCTACATTATATAGACCTCGGTGGGTAACGGCGCTCATCTACATTATATAGACCTCGATGTGTAACGGCGCTCATCTACATTATATAGACCTCGATGTGTAACGGCGCTCATCTACATTATATAGACCTCGATGTGTAACGGCGCTCATCTACATTATATAGACCTCGATGGGTAACGGCGCTCATCTACATTATATAGACCTCGATGGGTAACGGTGCTCATCTACATTATATAGACCTCGATGGGTAACGGCGCTCATCTACATTATATAGACCTCGATGTGTAACGGCGCTCATCTACATTATATAGACCTCGATGGGTAACGGCGCTCATCTACATTATATAGACCTCGATGTGTAACGGCGCTCATCTACATTATATAGACCTCGATGGGTAACGGCGCTCATCTACATTATATAGACCTCGATGTGTAACGGTGCTCATCTACATTATATAGACCTCGATGTGTAACGGTGCTCATCTACATTATATAGACCTCGATGTGTAACGGTGCTCATCTACATTATATAGACCTCGATGTGTAACGGTGCTCATCTACATTATATAGACCTCGATGTGTAACGGTGCTCATCTACATTATATAGACCTCGATGTGTAACGGCGCTCATCTACATTATATAGACCTCGATGTGTAACGCCGCTCATCTACATTATATAGATCTCGATGTGTAACGGTGCTCATCTACATTATATAGATCTCGATGTGTAACGGTGCTCATCTACATTATATAGATCTCGATGTGTAACGGCGCTCATCTACATTATATAGATCTCGATGTGTAACGGTGCTCATCTACATTATATAGACCTCGATGTGTAACGGCGCTCATCTACATTATATAGACCTCGATGTGTAACGGTGCTCATCTACATTATATAGATCTCGATGTGTAACGGTGCTCATCTACATTATATAGACCTCGATGTGTAACGGTGCTCATTTACATTATATAGACCTCGATGGGTAACGGCGCTCATCTACATTATATAGACCTCGATGTGTAACGGTGCTCATCTACATTATACAGACCTCGATGTGTAACGGTGCTCATCTACATTATATAGACCTCAATGTGTAACGGTGATCATCTACATTATATAGATCTCGATGTGTAACGGTGCTCATCTACATTATATAGACCTCGATGTGTAACGGTGCTCATCTACATTATATAGACCTCGATGTGTAACGGTGCTCATCTACATTATATAGATCTCGATGTGTAACGGTGATCATCTACATTCACTGGGTTGATAACAGAAGATGGTATTTGCCTGTTACTATTATGTGTGTTGGAGAGGGCGGTAGGACGTCACCGTTCTACGATAAAAGTGTGTAAGAGGCTGACGAACCTCCCTCTAGAAATCTATGCATACTGATAGTTTTGTTATTCGGTGAGGGTGAATAACTTTTGAAAACCTGTATAGATGTTTTATGAAGTTACACTATCCCTGAACCCGAATTAGATACCAAAGTACGCTTCACTTGGCGGATCTTAACATATGTAATGGCATAATAAAACGAACAAACCATGTTTGGAAAGGAATAAATATGAAGTTGTAAACCTATAAATAATAATGTTCGTGGGCATATAATCCGTTCGTGTTTTGGGCCGGTTGACATGTTCGACCCGACAAAGAATCTGTAACAATACAAATATAATATATTATTATGTAACCCTGGCGGAATTGTTTCGTGCAAGCGGTTGCATAGGCTATTGTCACGTCATGCGCCAGACGCGGGTAGTGTAGTTAGAGCCACACCCAGTCGCAGTTTGCTAGGGATCATGGACGTGTCCAAAGATATACGTACAGGTCAAGTCTATTAGACAGTACGCCAGTCCACCTGTGTGTATGTGTGTCTGTCTGCCTGTCTGTCTGTTTGCTGCCTGCCTGCCTGCCTGCCTTCCTGCCTGCCTGCCTGCCTGCCTGCCTGCCTGCCTGCCTGCCTGTCTGTCGGTCTTGACTGCCTGCCTGCCTGTCTGTATGCCTGCCAGTATGTCTGTATGTTTGTATATCTGCTGCCTGCCTGCTTACCTGCTGGCTGTATGTTTATCTGCCTATCTCTGCCTCAGTCTTTGCCCCTCTCTGCCCCCCTCTCTGTCTGTCTCTGTCTTTATGTCTCTCTGTCGCTCTCTCTTCTCTCCTCTCTATTTATCTCTCTCTCCTGTCTCTCTTCTCTCTCTCTCTCTCCTCTCTCTTCTCTCTCCTCTCTCTCTTCTTTCTCTTCTCTCACTCTCTTCTATCTCTGCTTCTCTCTATCTATCTATCTGTCTGTCTGTCTGTCTGTCTCTCTCTGTCTGTTTGTCTCTCTCTGTCTGTTTGTCTCTCTCTGTCTGTTTGTCTCTCTCTCTGTTTCTGCCTCTGTCTGTCTCTGTCTGTCTCTGTCTGTCTGTCTGTCTGTCTCTGTATGTCTGTCTGTCTTTTTGTTTGTCTGTCTGTCTTTCTCTCTCTCAGTTTGTATCTGTTTGTCTGTCTATATGTCTTTTCTCCCCCCTCTACCTGCGTTACTATTTTATGCTATGGTTATGACAGAAACTGTCTGTTAATACGAGTAAAACAAAGGTTATTATGTTCTCTCATGGAAAGGTCAGATCACACTCCTACTTCTTGTTTGGACAAAACAAATTAGAAATAACTGATAGCTGCATCTATTTGGGAACCAGTCTAAACTATAATGGACTTAACAAAGCCATAACAAAACAAGTTATCCAAGCTAGGTGTGCAATGTTCAATCTCACAACTAAAGCAAGGAAGTTAGATTTACCAATAGATATACAGTGTGAATTGTTTGACCAGCTTGTGATACCAATTCTGCTATATGCTAGTGAAATATGGGGTTGTCGAAATGTATAGCAGATTGAGAGATACCATAGACAATTCTTGAAAAGTCTATTAAAACTTAACAGGAGCAGGCAAACATAGCAAGCTATCTAGTGTTATGTTTAGGCTGATGAAAAACCTACACGACACAGGTAATTTTAAATCAAAATGGATTTTAAAATTCAAGATTATCATTGATGGATGTGGACTATGTAAATGAAAATGCTCAGAGGCTCTGTAATTTATGCAACAATGGAGACCGATGTGATGAATAATGTCCATCACCTATAAAAGAAAAATTTTGTCCTTAAGATGTGTGTGACGTCTCCCAAAGATCCCTAGAAACAGGCAGCCTACCGTCAGACTAGCGCACAGCAAATGTGTCGGCTGTCTTTAAAAAAGGAGATAAACATCTACCAGAAAATTACCGCCCCATCTCCCTGACATTGATCCCATGCAAAATTCTCGAACACATAATCTACCGCACCATGACCTACATAGAAGAACACAACATCCTAACACACCTCAACCATGGCTTCAGAGCAGGCTTCTCCTGCGAAACACAACTCCTAACCACCACGCACGACATATTCTCTTCTATCGACTCTGGAACTCAAGTAGACATAGCAATAGTAGACTTTAGCAAGGCTTTTGACACAGTCCCCCACACAACTCCTCCATAAATTATCCCACTATGGCATAACAGGAACCACGCTCAAGTGGCTAGAAAAGTTCCTCACTGACAGATCCATGAAAGTTGTGCTAGACAGCAAAACTTCGAGAGAAGTACCAGTCAAATCCCACGTCCCACAAGGCACTGTATTTGCCCCCCCCCCTACTATTCCTCTGTCATATAAACGACCTACCAGCATCACTAAAATCTAAAGTCCGCCTATTTGCAGATGACTGCCTACTATACAGAGAAATCAAAACATTCAACGATCAGATTGCACTACAACACGACCTAAAACAACTCCAAAAGTGGGCAAAGGACTGGGGTGTGAACTACAATACAAATAAATGCTACATCTTCAGTGTAAAACATAAAACTGACTATTTCTACACCCTAAATAACATCACCCTAGATCGTGTAAACCGCAACAACTATCCTGGTATATCTATCTCCGACGATCTTAAGTGGCACACCCACATCGCAACAGTAACTAAAAAGCAAACCCCAGACTTGGCTTCCTAAGGCGTAACATACGACACTGTCCTATAAACAACAAACGGACCGTATATATATTGCCCTTGTGCACGCTGCCTTAGAGTACCGAGCTATAGTGTGGGACCCATACCATCAGGGGGACATAGACAAACTAGAGCATATCCAACACTGCGCTGCTCGTTTCAATACCAGCGACTACCACTCCATGCAGACATGAAGAATCGATCACAAACATACTAATAGACCTAAAACTCAATACCCTACAAAGCAGATGTCGGCACCTAAGACTTAAATTCATGTACACAATAGCTGAAAGATCTATCTCAGCCATCCCTGCAGAAACATATTTTCGGCCCCAAAGGCAAAGAATAAATAAAAGACGCATCCAACCCAAACATTTCCCAGATCACGTATTCTCAAACTTTGTACAACACCTAACAACCAATAACACTGCTATACAGTACCGGCATCCCACACCGACCAATTCAAAAACTCATACTTTGTAAAGACAATAGTAGACTGGAATAAACTAAACGAGTCGCAGGTCCAGGCTGAGACCATAAATTATTTCAGTTGCCTATCCGGCGGCCCAAACACTCAATAACACCATACGCACCCACCCTGTCGTAAACCATAGCCAACAGTGGCTCCTTACGATGTAAATAATTAGAATTAGAACTCTCCCTCCCTCCCTCCCTCCCTCCCTCCCTCCCTCCCTCCCTCCCTCCCTCCCTCCCTCCCTCCCTCCCTCCCTCCCTCCCTCCCTCCCTCCCCCCTCCCTCCCTCCCCCCCTCCCTCCCTCCCTCCCTCTCTCTCCTCCATCCTCTGTGTTTGTGTATTAGAAAGTCGGTCTACAAGTCTATTAGACAGTACGTCAGTCTGTCTGTCTGTCTGTCTGTCTTGACTGCCTGCCTGTGTCTCTGAATGTCTTCTGCCTGCCTGCTTTCCTGTTGGCTGTAGGTTTATCTGCATATCTCTGCCTCAGTCTGTGCCCCTGTCAGTGTCTCTACCTCTTTGTATCTCTTCTCTCTCCTGTCTACCCATCTACCTGGATGTTCGTCTGTCTGTCTGTCCGTCCGCCTGCCTGCTGGCTGTATGTTTTTTTTGCCAATCTCTGCCTCTCTGTATCTCATCTCTCTTTCTCTCGCTCTCTCCCTCCCTCTCTCTCCCCACTCTCTCTCTCTTTCTCTCTTTCATCTATGTTTGCGTTTTAGAATGTCAGTCTATAAATCTATTAAACAGTACGTTATTCCGCCTGTCAGTCAGCTTGCCTGTCTGTCTGCCTGCCTGGCTGCATGCCGGCCTGCCTCGTTCTCTGACTGTCTCTAAGCCTGTATGTTTGTCTGGATGTCTGTCTGACTATCTGTCTGTATGGCTGTCTGTCTAACTGTCTGACTGTCTGTATCTGTCTGTATGTCTGT
This sequence comes from Escarpia spicata, assembly GCA_963995525.1. NCBI lineage: Eukaryota > Metazoa > Annelida > Polychaeta > Sabellida > Siboglinidae > Escarpia > Escarpia spicata. The sequence continues at coordinate 2,838,235 of OZ023208.1, forward strand.
CTTGACCGTCTGCCTGTCTGTATGTATGCCTGCCTGTCTCTCTGTACGTCTGCTGCCTGCCTGCTTGCATGCTGGCTGTATAATGACTCAGTCATGGAAACAAGTGTGGAAGACAAATGTAGGAATTTGTACATAAATAGAGTATCATTTCACAGAGAAAACACATCATCAAGGGAGTATTTCAACCTGAAGAGGGCATGAATACAACACTTCACCCCCCCCCCCAACATCACCCATTTAACAAGATTTAACAAGATTGCCATCCAGAGAATTAACTCTAGATGGCAGGTGGACAAGGAAGCCCTTTGGCTTATCGAGAGTCCAACCCTTTTATCTACATATATCCAGCCCTTCTGAGGTATGTGTCGATTTTATTTTAAAACATATTCACACTACTAGCACCCACACAATCATCAGATAATCTGTTCCATTCATTCACAGTCCTTTGTGAAAATGAGAACTTTCTTACGTCTAATCTACACTGCTCCTTTACTAATGTAACTTCATGTCCTCTAGTCTTTCTTAACTGAAAAAACCATATTTCTATCAATATTTTCATAATCATTCAATATTTTAAACACTTCTATCTGATCTCCTCTCAATCTCCTGGTCTCTAGTGTTGTTAAACCACATTCTTTTAGGTGCCTTTCATAACTAAGATCCCTCAGATTTGGTATCATTTTAGTCGCTCTCCTCTGTACTCTTTCTAGCATATCTATGTCCTTCTTGTGGTATGGCCTCCACGCTTGTATACAATATTCTAAATGAGGCCTAACTATTGTTTTGTACAGTGGTATTATTAGTTCCTTTTCTTTATATGCTATATTTCGCCTAATCAATCCAAGGATTTGATTTCCTTTTGAAGCTGCAATTCCACACTGCTCTGAAACCTTCATGTCAGCACTAATTGTCAGCCCTAAGTCTTTTTCTTTTACAGTAGTACTTAGTACAGTTCCCCCCATTGTATATTCTACATATTCGTTCCCATGTCCTGTGTGAAGGCATTTACATTTCACAAAATTGAACAACATTTGCCACTTTTCAGACCATTTGATCAACCTGTCAAGATCATCTTGTAAATGCTGTCTATCTCCATCACTTTTAATCCTTCTAAACACTTTTGTATCATCTGCAAATTTCAACACCTTGCTAGGTATGTCATCGTCCAAATCGTTTATATATATTAAGAATAATATAGGTCCCAGTACTGATCCCTGTGGAACCCCACTCAAAACTGATTTCCAGTTTGAAGCTTCCCCATCAACAACTACCCATTGTCTTCTGTCAATCAGCCATTTTTCTATCCAGTTAATTATACCATTTCCTATGCCATGGGCCTTTAGTTGAAGCAGTAATCTTTGATGTGGCCCTTTGTCAAAAGCTTTTTGAAAATCTAAGTAGATGATATCTACTGGTGATCCATCATCTACCCACTTAGTGATATCTTCCAAAAAACATAACATATTTGTTAAGCATGACCTCGCTTTTAGAAACCCATGTTGAGATGGGTTTATCAAGTTATGTTTATCAAGAAAATCCACCATGTGATCTTTAATTAGTCTTTCTAATAATTTACAAATCACCGATGTTAAACTAACTGGTCTATAATTATTTGACTTGTTTCTCAAACCTTTTTTAAATAACGGTATAATGTTTGCTTCTTTCCATTCTAAAGGAACCACTCCCTCTTCTAATGACAAGTTGAAAGCTGTTGCAAGCGGTATGCTAATTTGTTCTACAATTTCCAATAGTAGTTTGGGTGGAATACCATCCACTCCAGGTGATTTATTATCCTTCATAGCCCTAATTTTCTTAGCTACCATTTCTGGGGTTACAATTAACTGTCTTAAATAGTCTGATTCTGCCCCCTTGAACTTAGCCTCTGGTACTGGCAGTGAACTACCAGGTAGTGTCTTCTCTGGTAAACACTGAACTAAAATACTCATTCAGGTCTTCTGCCATTAAGAATCCTTCTGTTATTATATTTCCAGCACTATCTTCTAGAGGACCGACCTTATCCTGATCTTTCTGTTTGCTTCGAACATACGCATAAAAACTCTTGCTGTCATGTTTTATATTACAAGCTAATTTATGTTCATAGCTTCTCTTTGAATTTCTAATTTCAGCTGTAGCTTGGTTTAGTGCTTCTTTATAATTGTTGTAGTCTTCGTCATTTCCAGTACGTCTATATAACTTCCACATCATTTGTTTATACTTAATTTTTCTAATGGCTTCTTTCGATAAGTATTTCTTTCTGGTCCGTTTCCCTTGTTTTTTTTAAGGGAACAAATTTATCTACGATGCAATCAATTTCATTCTTTAAGATATTCCAGCATTCTGTTGCTGTCTTATTCTTCAGTGTGTTATTCCAGTCTATCTTTGCTAAATATTTCATCATATCTTCCTTTGTGGTAATTTCTCCTGAACTGCTTTTTATTATTTCTTTCTGATTTTACTTTGATGGTAAAATGTATCTGGTTGTGATCACTACTTCCCAGAGGCTCACATAATTTAACACTGTCAACTAATTCATTCTGTGAGGACAAAACTAAGTCTAACACATTCTCTCCCCTGGTTGGTTCTAGCACATGTTGAGAAAGGAAACTATCTTGTACTAAAACTAAAAACTTGTGGTCTTCACTACTCACTCTGTAGAGATTTCCATTTTATATGTCCATGGTTAAAATCCCCCATAATAACATAGTCCCGTTTGCTTACCTCCCTTATAGCGTTTTGTATTTTTTCATTCTCTTCTATGCTTATGTTTGGACTTCGATAAACTAATCCAACCGTTAACATTGAGTTTCCTGTAACTATGTTACACCAAACAGCTTCTTCGCAATCTGCTTCTCTGTCTAATTTTATTTCATAAGCCTGGATAGATTCTTTAATATATAAAATAACTCCACCTCCCCTTCTTCCTATTCTATCTTTCCTAAACATTACATATCCTGTCAGTCCCAATTCGGCATCTGATATATTGGTGGTTGCCCATGATTCGGTTATACCTATTATGTGAGGGTCAATATCTTCTACCATAATGTTTAGTTCATTTCTTGTTTACTATACTCCTTGCATAATTTGTAATTATATATCATAACACACCAACATGTGATGCAAATGTTGCCTTTGTACTATGCAGTAAAAAGATGGCTGGAGGAAAGGAGCCAACTTACATGGTTTCTAAAGAAAGGTGACAGTAGGCGACCACATGCTAGCGTTTGACAACTACAACTGTACTCTAGTACGAGAGGCTATACTGCTGATACAAATATCTGTTGGGGTGTTTGCTAAGGATGGGTGCAGTACTTGGATGTGTACTGCTATAATGCAATAGTAAATTTTGCAAGTTTTAAAATTAGTTGTTTGCAAAACTTTAGATAATACCGATCTGTTTTACCAGGTACATTTGTTGGTTGAGCAATTTTAAATGACATGTTTCATACAGTATGGATATTAATCACTAATGTATTTGTCTGAATTTTGAAAGAAATTAATCATGACTATTGCAAGGTATAATATGTCCTGTATATGTTAAGGTTTCTAGATTATCAGGGTTTCACTATCATATGAACACTTGCCATAACAAGTTAAATTTTTTTTAACAAATTTATTGACACATCTATAACCATGTACACACATGCTGAATAATACTAGGCACTGGCAATTGGTATGACAACAATATTTTCAGGCAAACGTGTGTATTAAGACAGGCAATTCTCTTTTACTTTATTCCATGATCAAAGGTAATGAGTGACTAGTCTTTTTGTTTTCGCTTCTCTAGATGTAAATACAAATCGGCTTGATTTTTGCTTAATTAATATAATGCCAGTTCTAGGTGTATTGTATTCAACAATACGTGGCCAGTGACATCTGTACTGTTATTTCCACCTTGAGATTTTAATTACAAGTTTCAAGAGACAGTGTTACTGAATGTCAAATGTTTTGAACAAGTTCAAGTTAGGGAATACCAAAATAATACTCTTCTTGAGGAAACATTGTTTCTTTATATAACAATAAATAATACACAAGTTACTATTGATAGTATACATATCTACACACCATAAACTGTGTTCATCTTGGAACCAATGAGCATCTAGTTTTCACCAGGTCAGATATCTACAGCTAGACGAGCATGTCGATAAACCTTTTGAACATATATATCATTAAACCACACATGGTTCATCCAACTCTACAAAACTACAAAAGCAGGCATGGGACATTTGAATGTTGCACATTCTAATAAAGTACATCACAAGATTTCTTTCCCCTACAACTATTTTTCTGTGTAGAAAACCATTCAATAAATATTTAGCATATTTGGCATTTGCGCTCAATAAATACTTTGTATCAGACCATCACTTCTGTTGGCATGATCCAGTGGTATGATTGTACATAATTAACTTAGCTCTCCATCATATTAACATTGCTTTGTGAATTTGCCCTTCACCATTCAACGACAACATGTTACTGCTAGAAAATGTGTTACAAAGAATTCATATCTACAGGCTAATGGTACAATTCATTCTGACATTAGTTAACCTCCTGTTTCGCATAAACCTGATCTACTCATTTCGTATCACTGTAGCTACATAGAAGTTTATAGTGTCTAGATTACGTTGGCAACATTGAAAATACAACGGGTGTTTCTCTTTGGTTGACTTGGCTCCGCTGCCTAAGTCAATATCTACTCTTCAGCATTACCTATTACAGCATCAGGCCCAGCAGAACCAACCAACCGATACTCCCAACATCTCCCTTCCTGCTGCATAGGCATCCACCTACTTGACATTTTGTTTGCCACTTCTCACGATATCCGATACTTAATAATTTCATAAGTAAATAATAGATCTTTTTATCATAGACATTTTCCAGCCAGATGACAACAAAACTGTGCTTTTGTTTCAAATATCAACCAGCCGAATAAACTTTCTTCTTCTTGTTCTTATTCTGTTAATAAGTTTCAAATCAAGTATCAACCTGCCAAGACATATAATTTTAATTGGTTACATTTCTGTTAATAAAACTAATAAAGCTGATAAAAAACACATTTTGTTTACTAAAAACTGTGTGCAACACTGGCCCCAAAACATAAAGAAACAAGAACAATTTAGAGATATGTACAATGTGGTAGTTTGAGTTTGTTGGTTCTGCCAGTCCAAAGACACACTGTAGCAACTGGAAGGCCGCAGCAATGAGGGGGTGTCACTGCGCCATGACATACCCCGTCAACAATGAAGTCAATGGGTCCCTTGTCCTGGATGTACAGGCTGCTGACACAATCCTCTAGCATCTTCTCGTGCTGGCCAAATGTCATGCCGTCGAGGTTAGGGATGCCGCCTGAAGCATAACAACCACTGTCAACCCTCTGGCCGAACACGCTACAATTAACCTATCAATCACGTGACATGTTGCCTAGCAAAGCCTGAAGCATAACAACCACTGTCAACCCTCTGGTCCAACACGCTACAATTAACCTATCAATTATGTGACCTGTTGCCTAGCAAAACCTCCGTCAAGTCATCAGAAAACACGTCATGGGTTTGAACATTCCATCGAATATTTTGTTGAAATTCTGGTCACAAGTCTTTCTTTATGACAAAAACATAAGGCAAAATTTTTAAAGTGACAACTGTATGTGGGAATGTTTAATATATGAGATGTCATGCAGCAATAGCAATGTAATTCACGTATATATAACCATTAACAACATTGTTGGCAAAGGAAAGCTTCACAAAGGTCACATGCAAACTTCAATTGTGATATAAGCAAAACCGCGACGTAGTGGATACATCAATTATTACACAAACTAACAAAAATACTGGTCCTTCAGAAGGGATAACTTGGTCATTTGCATGGTGATAATTTTTACAATTAGGTAAGAAACTAAGTGCTTAGTTTCTATTTTGTGTGCATCATGGCACTACCTACACAGATGCAAGAGACGGTTTCAAGAAGTATTTATATGAGACATCTGATGAAGATTGCATAACTTTGGACAGTTGTATGCAATGCTATGCATGTTTTCTATGATTGTTCCATGCTACATTTTTAAGTACAAGATATTTGTGAGACTTACCAATATACATGTTGCCATGTGTCTTTAGCTCCTCTCCTCCAGATTATCCCTCTACAAAGCTGAATCCGTCGATCTCAAGACTGCCTTCCATCCCAGTCCAGAAGTCAACAACTTCATCCATATTCATCTACTCATACCATAGCTAATATCACAAATACCGGGGTTTTATTTTTAAACTGAAAAAATGCTTTAAAATTCATATCGGTTAAAGTATGATCTATAATTAGCTATTATTATGACGTAAAATCAGTATGTTTAAATGTTGGGAATCTTGCAACCCTTGTAGCACATTTATCTAGGTGCATATACTAGCAGCAGACTATGTTCTCTTTAATGTGTATCTAGTTTAATTCAAATAACAATTCTTGGACCATCATACAGTGAAAATGCCACAAACACTACTTTGCTCTGGAGAATATATAGTTCTATGTAAAGGTTCATAACCGATCAATATCATAAACACTTCATACGTGACCTGCCATAGTGAACCAGGTATTAAGTCACACAGGTCTATTTTGCACACAAACCAAAAATAACAGTGTAAATCTTGTCCCATAAATTTTGTTGATTTTGGCAGAAGTCCATACTTTATAATCTCATTTTCCAATGTCCAGTTTAGTTTCCTCAACAACTATTCCAAAATTAATAAAATACATGCACTTATGAAAACTCATATTAAAAATCGCAATAGATAATATCATTCAAAATGACCTTGTTTCTCAAAATATAACTTTTTTGTATGCGTATAAATAGATAAAATATAAATAGAGAGTACACCATATATAAGCATGACACAAGAAAGTGCACACACTTGTTTCCATTGTGGCCCATGGACAGACACAGACAAAGACATGACACGGTTTTTCATAAAATATGACAGAATAACAAACACTAAAACAACAATAATTAATAACTTAAATACTAGTTATTATTCAATTGTCAAAATACATTAATACTTATGATATTGAAAAGGGAGGGAGATTACCTCCTGATTATTAAGTTATTTGAAAACCGACTCATGTACTAGATATACATAATACCAGCATTTTGAGAGACACATTTTATACATTTATATTATATGCACAAAATCACACAAATTTTACAATTCTGTTTTTTAATTAGACTTCACCGGTTTAGCATACAATATATCGATAAAAAAAACGCTAACCGAAAACACGCCTCCTATTCCTAAGCAGAATGTGAATAAAGCTATGATAGAATGTAATCAAATTACAATTCGGATAAATGTTGCATAGATCTATTTACCAAGCTTACAACGACCGGGCACCTGATTGCGTACTACACTCACCGTCATATCTAGCAATGCTGTCCTCTACGTCGTCCTTTTTCGCTTCAGATTTCATCCACCTATAATTATCACAACAGTGTTTTAAAACAAGCATACAACAACCCAGTCTGGCATTACAAAATATTCTAAGTGTACCGTGTTTTTTAATACATACTTGTAACATATCTTTGGTACCAATACATAGCTAATTCATTTACATTTCAAGTAAACATACGCACAAAACTTTATGATTCTTATGCACATCTTAATAATAAAAACGCACTTCTTTAACACCTATATCTTTGGAAAATCTGAGCGTAGTGATGCAACAATTACACATGATTTTAACGAGTCAATTACATGTGTTGCTCTAACATGTAAAGAAATCGATACCAAATATAAATAAAAAAGAAATGAATAATAAAAGGCTGTCAAGGTTACATTTCTGGGAAACTGGCATGATCGATTTAATTAATCAATGACAACTGAAGGTCTAGCCTGTGTCAGTAATCTGATGCCAGTCCCTCTCACCTACTAGCATCAAGCTGTGAAATAGTATGCGTATAGCAGGTTCTTAGCTGGCATACAACTTCTGGCATGTATCAATGCCACCGTAATAAAAGCATGTTATGTTTTCTGTCAGGACTGTCAAACGTGTAATGAGCTATTAGAAGCTCGGTGGATTCTGCCTCAATTTCAGAGTTGTCTTAAGATTCCTGCAGGATAAGTACAAAATGTATACTACTTAAACAGCAATTTTATAAAACTGCAAACACAAACTAATGGTTGAACAAGGCATGGCAAACTACCAAACGTGCACTTACTTCTTGAAATCAACAGCATTATCAAATGGCTCAGCCAGATGTACATCACCAGATGCAATTGGCTTCTTGTAAATTTGCTGCAAAACAGACAGATATTTATGCTAACAGCAATATAGTTATATTAATAAATCTAATTAGTATATCATTTTTGTGAATGTACAGCATACACCATACTGCCGACCTTGCTGCTACGCTTGTCAATTGGCAAACAGTCAATGATTTTACATAGACACTTGTATATTAACACTTAAAACTGAATGAATGAAAAACTAAATAAAAAGCAAATCAAGATTTAGTTCTACTGCCAGTAATAAAGGAGCAGATATGAGCCCATTGTATTTACACACCTGTGCAGTTTTTAGCTCATTCTCTGTGGAATCATCCTCCACTTCAACTTTTCCATCTTCATCAATGTCATCTTGTATTTCATTTGACTGGATGCTGGTGGCCAAGAGGCAAGCCAGGAGCATGCCCCACAGATATCTAGTTGCATACTTCATGCTGCTGTCGTCACTGGTTGTGTCTAGATTAAAAATAACATTACATCTGGGAAATTCATAACATCATTTGGGCAGGCATATGTGAAACTTGCTTCAACTTAGTTTTATGACAAAGCAAACGATATAAGACAATCCTTTCATGCGAGCAGGACTGGGTCCAATTACATAATTTGTAATTGATTACATACAAATGTTGTAATTGTAATTGATTACCTTGTGTAATTGAAACACTTACATCAATTACAGAGTTTCATGACATCACACACTTTGTCTAAAAAATACTTTAAAACAGCTCTCCCACAGATTGTTTCCAATCTACCCAACACCTAAGTTGTGACTCCATGTGTCATTCAACAAATAGTACTAATTACCCTGGCAGTGTCCAATACTACTGTTTGCTCAGAGGGTGCATTAGCACCTATCACTGTCCAAGGGTCAACATCCCCTTTGTTCTTTAACCAGGCTGCAAGATACCACTGCAAGTGGCTATATTGGTCTGAATCACAGCGTTTCTTTAGAAGATTCCAGCAGTTCTTCTGAGAGCAACAAAGGTATTTTATTTCCCATTTCCTGGCTTAATTTAACAAGCCAAAAGAGTACAGCATTTTAAGAACACAAAGATAGTGTGTAGTCTGAATGTACTGTATACAGATACTACTGACCACTCTGAGAGCCATGATGGAGTAGGCATGACCGTTGTCCAGCTCCTCCTCCATCTGACCACCGGCTGCCTGCAAACAGTGTCACCAAGCCATTTAACAACTAGTGGTGTGACAACTAGTGGCTGTTGCATGTGATGTCACTCACCATCCATCTCAACATCTCAACCCAACTTATGTGCATTACCTCCATCACACTTCACCTTAGCAAATATGTTTACATGTCACGCGCATGCACACACATATAGGGTCGCATATATACGCTAAGTAAACATTTCTCATATATTGTTTTTACTTTAAAATGTTGCCCTTTGTTTTTGCTACAAAGAAAAAATATTTCAATGGAAAACACGGCAAAATACCTGACAACTAAATTAATTTGTCGGACGTGGATTCTAGGCAAATTGTGACGTACTGGATCTGTCAATACAATGAACTGTCATTGTATCACAACAGTCAATTTGATGTTGTCATAGTAACGATTGTAAATTAAACTATCAATAGTAGCTACCATTCAATTATGGTTTAGGGCTACTTTTGAGGGTAATTAATATTCTATGATATCACCACAATAATTATGAAAATATCACAATAGTATTCCAAGACTACAACAGCTATCACAATATTATCATACTAGTACAGTCCCCAACTAACAACACATTAGTGAATTTTTAATTTGTGTATTGTAAAGGTGACTTACATCAATAGAGAAACCCAGCAGGGCGCCCCTCTCTCAAGCATTGAGCATGATGGGAAAAATGTTACAGGGTAACTCATCACTGAAGTTGAACTTCTCCACCGCATCACCTGTGAAGTCAGTCACGACTTCACTACTGAGACCTCCAGACAGGGTCTCACAGCACACGGTCATCCTGCAAGGTTTAGTATAGTAAGCAATCAATTGGTCAGTCAACCAAACCAATGAAACAATCAATCAATCTCTTAGCCAGCCTGCCAGCCAGCCAGTAAACCAAGCAACCAATCAATATGTTAACCATTCAGCCACCAACCAACCAATCAACAACTGACCAACCAACCAACCAGTCCATCAACCAACCAACCAGTCCACCAACCAATCAGTTAGCCAGCCAATTCCCAGTCAACCAAACAATTAATCCTTCACTCATTAAATATAAAATAAAATCAATTAATTTATTAACTATTCAATAAATTAACTAATCAATAAATTAATTAACCAATAAATATATAAATAAATAATCTGATACTTCATTCCATATTGTCCATGTATACATGATACACTGGTCCATTATACAAACAAAAATTACACTGATATACCATTATATTCACACAGTACTCGTGGTTGGATTATAGTGAAACCTTGACTTTGAAGACAGACCACCCATCTCGAATGAACGATCGACCCACATGGAAATAACTATTCTATGCTCTGGCTACAGCCAACCAATGATGATGGTGAAACAAAATTGATTGAAATGTAACATGCAATCAGCATATCAACCCAGTTATAAGTGAGCACTGGGGATCCTAGCACCGTCCTGTATGTCGCTGTAAGGGACATGGTCCTGCCATGGCCCTGCTTGAGGCACCGCATGTGGAAGGTGTTGAGGCGGCACTCATGGCGCATGTAGGTTGTCCACGATTCGATGCCGTAGAGGAGGGTGCTCAGAACATCTTGTTGTTAGTGGCTGCGGCTTTTGAACTTGTTAACATACAAATATTAATTATCAATGCCAAATCTTTTTAGCAGAAATGGTTCATCACCAGCTAGAATGCTTTATAGGTATAACTTATTAAAGTAAAGGTTAAGTCACATATATAGCGTTCGTGCGTTCGAGCATGTGTATAATTGATGTTATCTGTCAGGCAGGGCCAAACTTGTTCTTGAAACAAAATCATATTTCATGGTCGTCTTCATACAAAATAATTCCTTTCTAACCTATATCTTAACAGCGTACCTTCCACTTGGATACACAATCAATGTCAAGTTGTTTTATTTTGAAGTCGCCCAGCCATCGGACATGTGGTCTCAGTTAAGAGTCTGAAGGTCTACATCAACTATCAACATACTATGTTCGTATCTTGCGGTGCCAATGTGGAGAATGCAGGCCTGTTAAAATGTTTAGCTGATGCCATTGCATCTGTGCATAGGTAGCGAGACACCATGGGCTAAGACAGAGTCCGCTTGTGGGGATTACAAAAGTGAATATTCCCCGTCTTCCGATGTCAAGTCCAGCAGTATGCATGCAATGGTTAGAGTTAACAACTACGATGTTACGAATATATAAAATATCACAATGTTATAATGCATAAATCATCAATAAACATTTTGATATTTCATTAAGTAACTGTGCTTTCATCTTTAACAGTTTACAGGACAAGAAACACAATATTTTATGGCCTCGCCTCATAACGCATCCCTGTACGCGCGCTCACAAATTTATTTGTAATTGTATGTAATGGCATAATAAAACGAAACAAACATGTTTGAAAAGGAGTAAATATGAAGTTGTAAACTTACAAATAATAATGTTCGTGGGCATATAATCCGTTCGTTTTTAGGCCGGTTGACATGTACGACCCCACAACGAATCTGTAACCAAGTATGATATATTATGTAACACTGGCGGAATTGTATCGTGCAAGCGGTTGCATAGGCTATTGTCATATCGGTCGCCAGACGGGGTGGGGTAGGTGGAGCCACACCCAGACGCAATTTTCGGGGATTCATGGACGTGTCCACAAAGATATACGTACAGTTCTCTCGGCTCCGTATTACGAGTATCAATATACACGGCGTGGTGAGTTATGTTTTCATGTTTATATGTTATATATAATAGTGATACTATTAGAATAATGCATAATTTAAATTGTTTCTTGTTGCCTCATTACCCGTCACTTCGGACATGCCAGCTGTAGTATAACGACTGTAGCAGCGTTCTGTCGCATAATGTTAAATTGTGTTTACACACGACTTACATATCTAGCAAGCATTTGAACTAATTATAGTGATGTATGGGTATGTCGTGTGCATACGTTTTACTTTATATAATGTGATAGTTACTAGTCAAAAGAAGTACTTGGTCAAACAAGATTCTCCGACTCTTGTCTGTACAAGTTCAGACAAGGATCTATAGGGTGACTGATTATTACATGCTGTTTAACACGTATAATGTTAGAACAGCCGACGCGATTTAGTAATGTAGCGTTGGTTGCTTGACTACACTGTTGCGATGTTGTAGTCGCAACTAGCACGCGCTGTCTCTCTGTCTCCCTGCTCCTATATCTGTCTCTCTATATATATATGTTTTTTCCCCGTCTACCCTTGTCCAACTCTCCCTCTCTACCCGAATCTCCCTCACTCTCCCTCCTCCATCCTCTGCGTTTGTCTGTTAGAATATGTCAGGCTATAAGTCTGTTACGCAGCTAGTACGTCAGTACGCCTGTCTGTCTACTTGCCTCTGCTTGCCTGCCTGCCTGCCTGCCTGTTTGGCTGTCTGGCAGTCTGCCTGGGTCCCTGCCAGGCTGTCTGCCCGGCTGGCCGCCTGCCTGGCCGCCTGCCTCTACGTGTATTTTTCTCTGACTGTCTGCCTCTATGTCTGTCTGTTTGTCTGCCTGTTTTGTCTGTCTGTCTGCCTGTCTGTCTGTATGTCTGCTGCTTGTCTGTTGGCTCTATGTTTCTCTGCCTATCTCTGCTTCAGTCTTTCCCCTGTCTGTGTATCAATCTCTCTGTACCTCTTCTCTCTCCATTCTGTCTGTATGTCTGTCTGCCTGTCTGCCTGTCTGTCTGTCTGTCTGTCTGTCTGTCTGTCTGTCTGTCTGTCTGTCTGTCTGTCTCTTTGTTTGTCTGTCTGTCTGTCTGTCTGTCCGCATGCCTGCTGGCTGTATGTTTATCTACCAATCTCTGCCTCAGTCTCTCTCTCTCTCTCTCTCTCTCTCTCTCTCTCTCTCTCTCTCTCTCTCTCTCTCTCTCTCTCTCTCTCTCTCTCTCTCTCTCTCTCTCTCTCTCTCTCTCTCTCTCTCTCTCTCTCTCTCTCTCTCTCTCTCTCTCTCTCTCTCTCTCCCTCTCCCTCTCCCTCTCCCTCTCCCTCTCTCTCTCTCTCTCTAAGTGGGTACGGTCACGGATCTTCTGCTATATGGTTGTGAAATATAGGATTTCAAATTATGAACAAATTAAGAGATACCATAGAAAATTCTTGAAAAGTCTACTAAAAATTTTACTCTACAGGAAACACCGCAAATCGTATGATATATTGAGATGATGGCAGACAAAGTGCGACAACAATTATATGAAAGGGAATGATTAACTTTTGGGTACACTTAATTGAAGGTAAATAAAATAATATATATAATATTATGTTTAGGCTGATGAAAAACTACACGACACTGAAACTTTTAAATCAAAATGGATTGAAAAAACAAGAGTGTCATTGATGGATGTGGACTATCTAACATGTGACATGATCGTGGAAATGAAAATATAAAATGATTGAAGCATATCCTAGAACTTAAAAAAAAGACATAAACAGACAAACATGGCATAGAATTCATGTAAATAGGCTGTGTTCAAATTGCAGAATATTTAAAATGAAGTAGGGGCTCGAGAAGCACTTAATCTACTTGAGCCCATCTGACAGAATCAAGTTATGTAAATTTCCCTGTGGAACTCACAAATCACCTATTTATGTTGGTCCAGTATCTCCCCGAAAATGCTCAGACGCTCTTAATTTATGCAACATTGACACCAAGGTAATGAATATCATTATGTACTTGTATGTCCATCACTAGTAGAATAAAGATCAAAATACATAAAGAAATACTTAAGAATCAGACCTAATACTTTGAAAATGTACCACATGTTTAATGTACATAATGTGAAACAGTTGACAGATCTTTCCAGGTTTATTAATGTAATCATAACAAAGTTTGTCTATCTAACAAATTCCCTGTAAAAATTGTGAATAGCGTAGAATTAAAAAAACACTGTAGCAAATAGTTAATTTACTAGTCTTGTAATTACATGTAAATGAGTTGAAATTGTGCAATACATGTATAATACGTGGTTTATTTTATCTCATTATATCTATTATTTTACGTTATTTGGTTTTCACTACTGATTAAAAAAATTATCGAAAACACTTAATACAGTAAGATCACTGAATGTTGTATGCTTTGTGTGTTGGTTATGTTTTATATACTGTAAATATGGTTCATATAATAGAAGTCTAGATGTTCTTAAGAATACAAGATGTTCTATTAAAATATTCTTTAGAAAGAAGAATTCTCTCATATTCCGCAACTGGTCACAGGGAAATGAAACTCATTGTCATTGTTACTCCTCTCCCTTTCCGTCTTTCTCCCCATTCTACCCCTTCATACTTATATTCCCCGTCGCTCTCCCGTTTCCCCTCTCTGTCTGTCCCATTCACTGTCCCCTCGTTCCATCCTCTGTTTTTCGTCACCCTTCTCGCCATCCTGCCCTCTCTCTCCTTTTCTCCCTCTGTCCCGCTCTGTCTTTCTGTCTCTCTGTCTCCCTCCTTCTCTCTCCATCCCCTCTCACTCTCATGCTCTCTCTCCATATCTCTCTCTCTCTCTCTCTCTCTCTCTCTCTCTCTCTCTCTCTCTCTCTCTCTCTCTCTCTCTCTCTCTCATATATATATATATATATCTATATATATGTATAATCTCACTCTCTCTCTCTGTCTCCCACCTATCTCTCTCTCTCCCCCCCCTCTCTCTCTCCTCTCTCTCTCTCTCTCTCTCTCTCTCTCTCTCTCTCTCTCTCTCTCTCTCTCTCTCTCTCTCTCTCTCTCTCTCTCTCTCTCTCTCTCTCTCTCTCTCTCTCTCTCTCTCTCTCTCTCTCTCTCTCTCTCTCTCTCTCTCTCTCTCTCTCTCCTCTCTCTCTCTCTCTCTCCCTTTCTGTCTCTATTTCTCTCGCTCTCTTTGTTTCTCTCTCTCTCTCTCCCCTCCCCTCTCCCCCTGCCTCTCCCCTCCCCTCCCCTCTCCTCCCCTCGCTCTCCCCTGTTTCCCCTCTGTGTCTGTCCCATTTACCGTCCCTCGTTCCATCCTCTGTTTCTCGTCATTCCACTCGCCATCCTTCCCTCTCTCTCCTTCTCTCCCTCTCTCCCGCTTTGTCTTTCTGTCTGTCTGTCTCCCACTCTCTCCCTCCCTGTCTCTCCATCCCTCCCCCCCTCTCTCTCTCGCATTCCCTGGTAATTGGGTACGGTCATGGATCTTTGCACATTTAACACGAATGACGATCGACGCTATTTCTATATACATGCCAACTGTGCTTCGCACAAACAATGTCATGGTTGATTACCTCAGAGACAATGCATTGATTCAACTACCTGTAAACATTCTAGGCATTACGTGCGAGCCCAACCATGGTATCTTCTTAATTACACGTGTGACTGAGAAGCGTAAAACGGCCAATAGGAATACAGTTGTTGAAATATAGGTGACACGAGAGGTTTCAGTACAACACCGACTTAACTGGTGGATGTTGACTGGCCTGGGTGCTGGTCACATTTCATGTATGTAACAAACAATATTCGCTTGACGCTCGATATGGTGCTTAGTGTAACATGTAATTTCAACTGTGCAACAGACTATAGGATATGAAAACAAATGCCGGAAAAGACACAGCGTGAACGGGTAGCCATTGCAAGATGGCTGCAACAGCGCCAGCCGAAGAAAGGTAGGGAATTTTGATATTTAGAACAGCAAGTAGTTATAGTTTGTTCTATATATTGCCTTTGGGTACAACAAGATAATGCGTTATTGTTGACTGTCTATTCACGGCAGCAGGCACGCGCGCGCAAGAAAAGAACATGGTTATTGTCATTAAACGTTACTTTTGTATCGTGTCGTACTGTAGACACATATATAGACTGACACGTACATACGCACTGGAGTGATGTGTTCTTAGGCCATCTTGCCAATCACAATGCAAACACACACATGCTTGTGCTTGGCCAATTATATTTAGATTATTTGGCAGTGATCAAAGTACTAGAAACAAATGTATCGTCACTTAAAAGCACACAAAATAAATGCACTAGTTGAAACATTTATTAATGGAACGCACCACATAAACACAAGTTCTCACATCACCTCTCCTCGTATTTAATTCACCATTAATATCGCACTGTGTATTGTATTTGAACAATTGTTGGCATAAAACATAGACAATAAATATGATTCGACTTTTGGAAGTTCCCCATTGTATGCGCCATCTTGGATTCGCCCCCTATCGTATTCAGCAATAACTATCCATGAACTTGCATACATCAGAATACATATAATAGATTAGTAATATTATTTACGCCGCGTATACATACGTGTACTGCATCATATCATGTAACGTAACATATGACCAACGTTTCAATACAGTTTTAACGAATAAATAACTTCACTACATCAAGATATCCAAGATTAACTAAAGTTGAAGTTCACACCACAATATTCGCCTGACTGTGTTTGGCTGGTTATAAAAGCAGGTAAATTTCCTATGTTAATTGCAGCTTGACGTGCTCAATATATAGGGTTATATCACGTGGCATGGATGACCACACCGGTTATGGGAACGCCGGGAAGGCTCGGGGGCCGATATATACCCTCCCCTGCAGGGCACTACCACACGTTGTGGGTCAACTGTGAGAGATCAGGATTGTGACACTACCCTCCAGGGTAGGGTTGTAAGGAGCTCCCGAATGATGTCCCGAGCCCATCATTGGTGCAGTTAGCTCTGTATCATAGGCAGTAACGGCTCAAGTGTCTCCCACTTCCTGATTCTCTCTTTTTGTCTTGCAAAAATGAAATTCAATGTTGCAGGGTCATTTTTAAGACCTGAAAGTAAAGTGAATAACATTTTAGAGGTTCTCACATATCCTAGCTTGACTAGGCATTACTGCCTCTGCTTCTTATATGTCAGCTCTCGCTTTTGACATCTGCTCGGACTGTGCCCATGCGTCTGAGTCTGGCCCAATCCAAGAGAGGAGTGGGGCAGTGTATTCAGTTTTCATAGGGTGGTTTTGCCATAACTTAACTATTTTTGCGTCAAACGACTGAACCGGTGAAGCGTCGTTATCCCTCTATGTAACAAATCTGGATGAGACTGCTGTACCCTATTTCCCTGTTAGTATATTATACGTTTAAATCATGTCTCCTCTGAGGCGACGTTATGATAGAGTTAGACATTTCAGTCTCCGTAAACGTTCTTTGTATTCAAGGTCTTTGAAACTAGGAATTAATTTGCTTGCTCTGTACTGAACATTTTAAAGAATTGTAATATGTTTCAATAAGAAAGGACTCCATATCTGATCAGCGTATTCACACACACACACACACACACACACACACACACACACACACACACACACACACACACACACACACACACACACACACACACACACACACACATTTTGTCATTTCAGAAGCTATAGTTGTGTAGTGGTGGGATTATGAGAGCTACCCATCGGCCAGTTTGAAATGGCCAGAGGTCAGACTGTTTGATATAGGAAATTGTGTCACAGAGAAGAAGACAGAGAGTTGAGAGGCATTGATACAGTGTTCGCGGCCTGTCACACATGGTCACACTGAATGTGGTGATGACGAACAAGGTTGAGCACTGTTTTGTGGACTTAACCGTTTAAAAGTGCATCAATAGTAACAACATAGTTGTGACTGAATGCTGTTAGAGTATTGTGTTGTAAATGCAGACATACTATGTCATTTGATTGTTTAAGAACTGTTGAACTGTGTTGTTTATGACAATAGTGTTTCAGTGTTGTGTGTGGCAGGTTCGATCTCTGCTGGTGTTTAATATCCAAACACTACTGGTTGTGCACACACATTTATTCCACACAATAACTTCAGCCATTTACAATAACTCCACCTAAACTAAGTTAATTCCACTTAAACAAGTATTGGAAATAGCACAGCAAATTAGCATTAGGAGGAAAGGAGCAAACTTGCATGCTTTCTACAGAAAGACGTCAGTAGGCGACCACATGCTAATGTTCGACAACTACAACTGTACTCTAGTATGAGAGGCTATACTGCTGATACATACATCTTCTGGGGTGTTTGCCAAGGATGGATGCAGTACTTGGATGTGCACTGCTGTAATTTTTTAAGTTTTAAATGTAGTTGTTTACAAAACTTTGGATAATACCGAACTGTTTTACCAAGTACTTTTGTTGGTTGTGCAATTTTAACTGACATGTTTCATACAGTATGGACATTAATCACTACTGTATTTGTCTGCATTTTGAAATAAATTAATCATGTATATTGCAAGGTATATTATGTCCTGATGTTATTGTTTCTAGACTATCAGGGTTTCACTTTATCAAATGATAACTTGATATAACAAAAGATGAAATTTGTGTAAAAAAATTATTTACACATATATGATCATTTACACACATGTTGAATAATATTAGGCATTGGTAATCGGTATGTCAATAATATCTTCACACAAACATGTGTATTAAAACAGGCAATTCTCTTTTACTTTATCTCATGATCAGAGGTAATGAGCGACTAACTAGTCTTTTTGTGTTCATTTCTCTATATTTAAGTACGAATCGATTTGTTCTTTGCTTAATTAACCGAATGCCAGTTCTTGATGTGTTTACCATAAAGGTGCATTATATTAAACAATATGTTGCCAGTTGAGTTTTCAAATATAAGTTTCAAGAGACAGTGTTACTGAATATCAAATGTTTCTAACAAGTTCAAGTTAGGGAATAACAAAATAATGTTCTTCTTGAGGAAACATTGTTTCTTTATATAAAAATAAATAATACACAAGTTACTATTGATAGTATACATACTTGAATCATGTGAACTTTGCATATTACCCCTAACACAAACAAAAACCCAACATTACCCAGCTAAATGTAGATCTACACACCATAAAGTGTGTTCATTTGGAACCAATGAGCATCCCAGTTTTATCCATGTCAGATATCCACAGCTAGACAAGCATGTCGATAAATCATTAAATAATTTACTACGAAAACCTACCGTTTCTTTACCGCGTGCTTTTGAGATTTTCATTGTAACATACTGACATTTAAAATATAAGGCAACAATGCTGTATTCTGAACATATGTATCTGTAAACCACACATGGTTCATCTAACTCTACAAAACTAAAAATGGACCAAGATGCCCTGAAGTCCTTTGGACTATATTGTGAGTTTGTAATTATTAATCAAATGGTTTTTGGTGAATCATAGTTACAGATTATTAAGGGTTACGATGGAAGTAAAATGTTTACATGTTTAGTAGAGACTGTATACATGCCAGTGAAGATACACCTGGAAGTGAAATATTCGAGCATGAGACTGTTGATTATGTGTTATTATATGAAAATTGAGTCTTTTATTATAACAAATTGTTTGGTAAGTATTCTAACACTATGTCAACTCTTCTAATGGTTGACATTTGGTTGTTTCATGTGTCCAAATACCAGTGATCACAATGTCAACACATACATCGACGTGACACAGAAGCCACGTGTAGGATGACAACAATCAAGATAAGTCTTACAAAGCTGGGTTTCCTGTCTATATTGATACAAAATGAACTGATTTACATAGTACCATGGCATGTAAATAGAAAAGAAAGTAGAATG
The DNA here is from genome assembly GCA_963995525.1 of Escarpia spicata. Classification (NCBI taxonomy): domain Eukaryota; kingdom Metazoa; phylum Annelida; class Polychaeta; order Sabellida; family Siboglinidae; genus Escarpia; species Escarpia spicata. The sequence continues at coordinate 2,858,214 of OZ023208.1, forward strand.
CATTATTTTATTTGATGTCAATAAACGTGTCCAGAATATTAATTTTCTATGTTTGTCACGTTCAGGTGACAATATATCTTTAACCAATAGATACCACAGTCAAACCATTTTAAAGATAATTAAATGAACATCAAAATAAACACAACATGCTATTATAGAAAATAAATAGTTTTGAAGATACAGCTTAAAACCTACAGGCACTCAGAAATTGTGAAATCTGTGGCAGCAGCATGGGGAACAGGGATACATGATAATTTACCTGGCCTGGTGCACACAAGCAAGTCAGTATCATAAACTTGCCTGCCCAGGTTATGCCAGTGCAGAAGGGATTTCCATTACACATTAATCACAGTCCACATGGAGGCATTCTGTTTGACACTTGGACAATGGCCGGCAGTGGGCTTAGGCTAGTGCAATAAAGAGGCTTACAGCTGCCCAGGTTCTGCCAGTGCAGTAGAGAAATATGGAAAATGTGATAATTTAGAATTTGAAATTTACCAATGGGGGGTTAGAATGATCAAATACAGATGTCATGTGTATAGTGGCACTACCACATGAAATATCTATGCAAAATCAGAGAAAACGTTACTGAAGAGTTTTTGAAAAAAACAGGCAAAATTTGAAAATTTATCAGTGGGGGATCCTGGGGGGTTAGAATGATACAATGAAATACAGATTTCTTGTGCACAGTGGCAGTACCCAAGGATATGTCTATGCAAAATTAAAGAAAAAGTTGCTGAACGGTTTCCAAGATATGGCAGCTAACGGCACATGGCGGACAACCGAGTGATAGCGTAAGTCCATTGAACCTTCGGCCCAAAGGAAATTAATCACTCTTGCAGTGGTAACTTGAAAGGAATGACATTCCCCTGTTAGCAGTTTAAGATCAAGATACTATAATGGCGCCAACAGTTGACACTGGCTTATTGTTCCTTAGGTGCACAAGGAAAACAAAACATGACTACCAGGTATTTCAATTTGTAGAAAACACTTTATTCACTCAAATCTAGCTCATCTCCGTAATCTCTGTGATGTTAAAGAAATTTGACGACGGATGCAATTTCACATTAATGGAGACATACAATGAGATCATTTAACGAAAATAAATATGCTTACCAGCATGCTTATAATTTTAACAACACTCACTGGTACTTACATACACAAAGCACACCTTTCAACAACAGGTCGAGAGGTTGACTGGAAATAACATTAAATAAAATGTTAGTTCGGTGATTTTCTGAATACTTCCTCCAACGGTACAGCACTACATGCGTCTAAACTTCAATCAGTTAAAACGTTTTCTTTCGTCAAAATAAAACAGCTTTTGTTATAAATTTATACACACATTCTGCAGTGTAGCTTAGAAACCATTCCACCATGTCGGAATTCTAGACTGGATATTATTGGACTAACATGTTGACATTGTGACCGACTCTGATGATACAATATGAAGAATTAATATGCTAACTTGAAGGCAGGATAAGTGCTTTTTCTCTCAGGTGCCACGGTCCACTCCCGATACCTATGTTCATGCGTGTCCATGGACCATTTTACTGATACCAACTAATTAACAAATTCACTTTCTTTTAATACAAACACTTTACTCTGACAATTTGGTGAAGTTGGGACTACCATTTTTGACTTATAAAAGTTAATTAAAATACATTTCATGAGAAATGTGACCACTGAAGCAAATGACAAACACGTTTTGATGTGTTTGGCAAAGGGCACTGGCACACACTCGGTGGCCTCTGACTCGCAAGGGTAACATCACCACTGAAAGGGCTGCTTCATTTTGTGAGTGAAGACATCTCACTAAATATGACGTCTGTGACAACAGCAGAGATCTTACATTACCAATTGCTGCAGCACCCTTTATGTCTCACCTGAAGATGACACATGAATACAATACCTTATCAATCGTTCACAATTCTCATTTACACAAATTTTCCTAGAAATCAGCCAAACATTCAGACATAGAAGAGAACATGTCAAATAAAAAACATAAAATAACATACGTTGACATGATTGAACAAAACAAACAGTTTCAGTGACACAGATCTGTGAGTGAGAATGTAACATATTCAGTTGTCTACAACATAAAAAACAATTTATTAACCAACCACTTCGATTGACAATCTTCTCTGTTATGCAAATTTCAATGTACATATGTTTATTTTTAATATAGAAAACCTTCATCAGGCAAACAAATAAAAAAAAACTACCTTCTCCTCTTGGGACAGGTAACCTACCTACACATTTAATCAGCATTATATGGGATAATTAACTACAACACTTTTAATTCTACCTTTTACATCCATCAGAGGGGAAAGCAAAAACAAACTTCACCATTAGACATAATTCAATACATCAATATTGGCAGGAAAACAATAGGACAGAGTACTGAGAGGAGGTGTTTTTATAAACCATGAGCATATCTGTTATATATCCACAGGGACTGACGCATACAATAGACACTGGTCATATGGGGGATAAAGTAATTTCTTGTCTGATGGAGCTGTCCGTTTGGAAATGTTCAGTCATGTGTCACAATCCTGTAAAGTACAACACAAGTCTAACCCACACTAATAAGACTGAAATTAATACCACCATCAGATAGACACAGCACGACTGAACGGAAGTCCATCGTCAGACAGTTTCAGTCTGACTATCACTGACACACACCAACACATTCACAAGTTAGAAAACTGTTCATTTCAAAAGTAAATAAATTACAATAATCTTGATTTCGTGTAAGTGATGCCTGATGATGTCATGATTTGAAACCATTTCTTGTCTGTTGAAGTATGTCTGTAGCTGTAGCATGAAGACTGTCTTGACATTGCGCTAACTAACCTATGTGTTTGGCTGTGGTGCTGGAGTCTGAAGTATGTCTGTAGCTGTAGCATGAAGACTGTCTTGGCACTGAGCTTACTACCCTGTGTATTTGTCTGTGGTGCTGGAGTCTGAAGTATGTCTGTAGCTGTAGCATGAAGACTGTCTTGGCACTGAGCTAACTACCCTGTGTGTTTGGCTGTGGTGCTGGAGTCTGAAGTATGTCTGTAGCTATAGCATCAAGACTGTCTTGAAACCGAGTTAACTACCCTGTGTATTTGGCTGTGGTGCTGATGTCTGAAGTACATATGTAACTGTAGCATGAAGACTGTCTTGACACTGAGCTAACTACCCTGTGTGTCTGGCTGTGGTGCTGGTGTCTGAAATATGTCTGTAGCTGTAGCATGAAGACTGTCTTGACACTGAGCTAACTACCCTGTGTGTCTGGTTGTGGTGCTGGTGTATGAAATATGTCTGTAGCTGTAGCATGAAGACTGACTTTACACTGAGCTAACTACCCTGTGTTTCTGGCTGTGGTGCTGGAGTCTGAAATATGTCTGTAGCTGTAGCATGAAGACTGTCTTGACACTGAGCTAACTACCCTGTGTGTCTGGCTGTGGTGCTGGAGTCTGAAATATGTCTGTAGCTGTAGTATGAAGACTGACTTGACACCGAGCTAACTACCCTGTGTGTCTGGCTGTGGTGCTGCAGTCTGAAATATGTATGTAGCTGTAGCACATGAAGACTGTCTTGACACTGAGCTAACTACCCTGTGTGTCTGGCTGTGGTGCTGGTGTCTGAAGTACATATGTAGCTGTAGCATGAAGACTGACTTGACACTGAGCTAACTACCCTGTGTGTTTGGCTGTGGTGCTGGTGTCTGAAGTACATATGTAGCTGTAGCATGATGACTGACTTGACACTGAGCTAACTACCCTGTGTGTTTGGCTGTGGTGCTGGTGTCTGAAGTACATATGTAGCTGTAGCATGAAGTCTGACTTGACACTGAGCTAACTACCCTGTGTGTCTGGCTGTGGTTCTGGTGTCTGAAGTATGTCTGTAGCTATAGCATGAAGACTGTCTTAACACTGAGCTAACTACCCTGTGTGTCTGTCTGTGGTGCTGGAGTCTGAAGTATGTCTGTAGCTGCAGCATGAAGACTGTCTTGACACTGAGTTAACTACACTGTGTGTCTGGCTGTGGTTCTGGTGTCTGAAGTATGTCTGTAGCTATAGCATGAAGACTGTCTTAACACTGAGCTAACTACCCTGTGTGTCTGTCTGTGGTGCTGGAGTCTGACGTATGTCTGTAGCTGCAGCATGAAGACTGTCTTGACACTGAGTTAACTACACTGTGTGTCTGGCTGTGGTGCTGCAGTCTGAAAACAGTAATCTAATTATGTATTCTTTTGTAAATATTAGTTGTGTATAATTATTAAATAAGGATTATGTAAGCTGCTATGTGAGACGGCGTTCCCCAAAAATCAACCACACAACGGGTCTGGTACGTATTCATGTAGGGCCATATGTATATATAAATTTAGCTAATATATGTATGTATGTTATTCTATCTAACTTGAGTAAGAGATTGGGGGAGAGAGGGGGGAGAGAGGGGGGGAGAGAGGGGGAGAGAGAGAGAGAGGGAGAGTGAGTGACGGAAGGAGGCAGGAAGTCAGAGATGGAGGGAGGGAGGGGGAGAAAGAGTGAGGGAGGGATGGAGGGAGGGAAAGAGAGGGAGGAATGGAGGGAGACAGAGCGAGCGAGAGAGAGCGAGCGAAAGAGAGAGGGGGTGATGACAGAGTCAGCTGATAGAGAATACGCCACAGAGGAGGGAGACTTCAACACAAGCTCAAGAACAAGGAGAAATCCTCACCGCAGTGCCGGTCATGGCGACAGTACAAGTTGTCGTGGGGGCGGTACCAGTCGTCGTAGCGACAGTACCAGTTGACGTGGCAGCAGTACTGAGGTGAAAGTTGTCGTAGACACTCTTTAGGTCGTCTATCTTGTACGGACTGAGAACAACGAAGCCGTTGAGGATGTTACTGGCGCGTATCGCACACTCAAGACACTCGACCACGGGCTTCTGTCTTGCTCAATCACAAACAGGATGTTGAACACCTCCACCTGGTGGTAGCAATGCCAAGCTCACGTCACATGACATCAAATTCAGAATTCTGATTGGCTATTTCATGTAAAGTCCTGAGTTATGAAAAAAATATAAATACACATTGTAAATACATTACAACAAAAGAAATCATTTCAGAAAGGATATTATTTTAATTACTTTTTCAAAAAGTTATTATAAAATCGTAATATGCAGTGTAGACTATATCTATTGTAACATACTGGCCACCCAAAGATGTTCTAATTCTTTTTGTCACAAAGATGGTCGCATAAGTTTGCAATAATGGTCGCAACGTTCACAAAGATGATCGCATCAGTTCACAAAGATGGTCACATCAATTCACAACGATGGTCGCACCAGTTCACAAAGATGGTCACACAAGTTCACAAAGATGGTTGCACAAGTTCACAGTGATGGTCGCACAAGTTCACAAAGATGGTCGCCTAAGTTCACAAATATAGTAACATAAGTTCACAAAGATGGTCGCACAAGTTCACAAAGATGGTCGCATAAGTTCACAAATATAGTAACATATGTTCACACAGATGGTTGCATCAGTTTGCAAAGATGATCGCATAAGTTCACAAAGATGGTCGCATAAGTTCACAAAATGGCCGTATATGTTCACAAAGATTTCGGATCACTCAAAACCTAAAGCCCCAACACCAGGTACTGGTGGTGGTTTGAACCAATACAAAAACTACATTCTCGAGAACACCCCTTTATATATCATCAATGAGATTTTTGGTATATAAAATTTACATGATGTATCATTTCGTGTGACACCAACCTCGCAGTTGCTGCAGTAGTGCACCGCCTCATTCTCTGTGTGTCCGTAGAACTTCACCTCCTTGCTTAGAGAGTGGGCGTAGTCGATGATGACGGTACTATGTCGGAGAGAGTGACACAGACATGTCTTGATGAGGTTGTAGAGTCTCGCGTCGGTGACGTGGACGTTGCGTGCGAGGTTCCACGACTGTTGCACCATGGGAACTAGCGACTTGCACAGCTGTAGCTTGTTGTATTCGTAGCGCTTGGCTGACAGCATGTACTGCTTGAAGGTCAACGGTCCCACGTTCCACGCGATGTTGTTGCACCAGCCCTGTCGACACACACACAAACCGATACTGTCATGTTACGTGTCAATGGAAGGCAGAAAGATTCGTCTCTGTACATGTCTGACGTTCCACGGCAAAGTGGGTATTAAATTGCAACATTTGTATAGATATTATTGGCATAATGAGTCGTCTTTCTACACAGTGTGCCACCAGACATGACAAAGTGTGTATTAAGTTGAACAATTGTAAAATATAGTATTACACCTTTTTCTGGATACAACAGATTATAAGCATTAAAATAACACCTCATTTGTTGAAATATCAGTATTTTTTATTCATTGGTAAAACTAAGCAGATTAAAAAAAAATATTAATTGGGATATGTGGAAAAACCAATGCTCATACCATCATTTAGTATTGCATTACTTTAGCATTATTTGTCAAGGAAAATATCCCGGACGTTGAAAGAAGAATTATAAGGGAGACGTTGATGTGATTTAGACAGCTATTTTTGACTCTCATGAGTGGCGTAATAACCAGTTTGCTGCGGCATGTTAATCTTCAACATATTTAAACTTGGATAACCTAGCACTGAAGAAAAAAATGATGCATAATATTTGACCTGACATGACAAAGAGGGTATTAAATTGCAAAATTGTTAAATAGTGTTTTGTAGGGGAATGACTGACAACATAATCTGTACACCATAGAAACGAAAGTAACTCTGAATAACTACCTGTGTGTTTTCTCGAAGTACACAGCCAATTGCTAAATAAGAGGCCTGGAAGCTAGGCAACCTAGAAACAGGGGAGTGGACGTTGTTGGCACCTCGGTGGGCATGCACTTACAAAGCTCCAAAGTTAGAGAAACAATATAATTATTACACAAGCCGACTGTGGTCACTTACAATGGCTTGAACCCAGTGGACGGTGCCGCCGTTGACCCACACAAGGTCACTGGGCTTCTGGATGAACCGGTAGACGGGAACGTCATTCTCAAACAGGTCCTCCAGATTAGGCCACCAGGACCCGGTCAAATAGATGATACCATTCCTACAAACATAAGAACCCGGTCAAATAGTTGATGCCATTGCTACAAACACAACCAGGACCTGGTCAAATTGTTGATACCATTCTCACAAACACAACCAAGACACGGTCAAATAGTTGATGGCATTCCTACAAACACAACCAGGACCCGGTCAAATAGTTGATGCCATTCCTACAAACACACACAGGACCCGGTCAAATAGTTCATGCCATTACTACAAACACAACCAGGACCCGGTCAAATAGTTCATGCCATTCCTACAAACACACACAGGACCCGGTCAAATAGTTCATGCCGTTCCTACAAACATAACCAGGACCCGGTCAAATAGTTGATGACATTCCTACAAACATGAGAACCAGGTCAAATAGTTGATGCCATTCTCACAAACACAACCAAGACACAGTCAAATAGTTGATGGCATTCCTACAAACACAACCAGGACCCGGTCAAATAGTTGATACCATTCTCACAAACACAACCAAGACACAGTCAAATAGTTGATGCCATTCCTACAAACACACACAGGACCCGGTCAAATAGTTCATGCCATTCCTACAAACATAATCAGGACCCGGTCAAATAGTTGATGACATTCCTACAAACATGAGGACCAGGTCAAATAGTTGATGCCATTGCTACAAACACAAACAGGACTTGGTCAAATAGTTGATGCCATTCTCACAAACACAACCAAGACACGGTCAAATAGTTGATGGCATTCCTACAAACACAACCAGGACCCGGTCAAATAGTTGATACCATTCTCACAAACACAACCAAGACACGGTCAAATAGTTGATGGCATTCCTACAAACAAACACAGTACCCGGTCGAATAGTTCATGCCATTCCCACAAACACACACAGGACCCGGTCAAATAGTTCATGTTGTTCCAACAAACACAACCAGAACCTGGTCAAATAGGTGATGACATTCCTACAAACATGAGGACCAGGTCAAATAGTTGATGCCATTGCTACAAACACAACCAGGACACGGTCAAATAGTTGATGCCATTGCTACAAACACAACCAGGACCCGGTCAAATGGTTGATATTATTCTCACAAACACAACCAAGACACGGTCAAATAGTTGATGGCATTCCTACAAACACACACAGTACGCGGTCAAGTAGTTCATGCCATTCCTACAAACACAACCAGGACCCGGTCAAATAGTTGATGCCATTCCTACAAACACACAGGACCCGGTCAAATAGTTCATGCCGTTCCAAATAATACAACCGACCAGGTCAAATAGTTTATGCCATTGCTACAAACACGAGGACCTGGTAAAATAATTGGTGCCATTCACACAAACACATCCAGAACCCAGTCAAATGGTTGATGTAATTCCTACAAAAACAATCAGGACCCGGTCAAATAGTCAATGTCATTCCTACTAACACAACCAGGACCCTGTCAAATAGTTGATACCATTCCTACAAACACAGCCAGGACCCGGTCAAATAGTTGATGTCATTCCTACAAATACAAGCAGGACCCGGTCAAATAGTTGACGTCATTCCTACAAACATAGCCAGGACCCGGTCAAATAGTTGATGTCATTCCTACAAACATAGCCAGGACCCGGTCAAATAGTTGATGTCATTCCTACAAACATAGCCAGGACCCGGGTCAAATAGTTGATGCCATTCCTACAAACATAGCCAGGACCCGGTCAAATAGTTGATGTCATTCCTACAAACACAAGCAGGACCCGGTCAAATAATTGACGTCATTCCTACTAACACAAACAAAATGAAAGATTACTTTGAGTAAACCACATAGATATTAAAAGTCCTATAAAACTATAAACAATGATTTACATACCGGTAGCTTTGATAATATCCTTCACAAGTTAAACTTAGAGATTTCTGTAACTGAATACAAACCTTAATTAAATGGTCCTGCTGATTCCCTGCAGTATGTTTTCAAATATAAGAAATTTATCATATTGTATGTGAACAGTTTTGTATATTCAACCCCAATTATTTGTTCACACTATTCGTGTATGAGGCCCCAAACCCCCACTTACTGTTCACACAGTTGTATGACACCCCAAATACCCACTTACTGTTCACACAGTTGGTGTACGACATCCCAAACCCCCACTTACTGTTCACACAGTTGGTGTATGACGCCCCAGTAGCTCTCTATCATCCTGAACCACTCACAGTCTCCTGGCCCAATGTTGATGTTCACTGCGGTGTAATTCAAGTTCTCCTGGTGGCCTATCGAGGAAACATAATAACAAAATCTTGCTGATTTATCAAATAACAAGGTTTCAAGCACTAAAAAAGGACAGCTCAAAGCGCTTTACACTTTACTTCCTGACAGATCTGTTCAATCGAACACCATCTCGACTTTTCTAGGAAGCATCCAGCCACACTGCAATTAAATTAAATATCCACCACTGTTTAGAGCAAGGTACTCATTCATACAGCTGAGTGAACTGGAGCAATGTAGAGTCAACGAACTTGCCCAAGGTTCGACATTGCTGCACAGGAATCGAACCCGGTTTCTCTTGGTCGAGAGTCTGAAGCTCTAGTCACTACACCACGGCGCTCCACCCAAGTCCCAAGCACTAGTCATTCGTTTCTGTCAAATGTGCATAATATTGACACACACATTTAGCAAGGATTATGTATTTCATATTTTGTTTTACTCGGTGGTTATACCCCATTATTGGAAGGTAAATCATTCAGATTGTATTAATTTATGCAAGTACTCAGTGGACACCTCTCCTTAATGAAAGATGTCTACACTGGACACACATGAAAATCTGGAACTAATTCATTCACAGCGTAAATCTTGGGCAGTCCGTTGCTTTTGCTTTGATTCTTACATGTTGCACATCTGAGTTGAGGTCTGCGATGATACAGGCGCTATAGAAGTTTGTTATTATTATGATTATTATTATTTCTTCATGTTAAAATAAACCAGTCCAACACATTATAAAGGAAAACAAAATTGCCAAAACAGGTCATGCCCCCCTAAACATACCCCTGCACCTGGGAGGAATTGGGGCATTCAGTGTGAAGATAGTTACAAGGGAACTAACAATAATAAAATAAATGTTGATAGTGCCAATATCCCCCTGAAGGAATTTGAGCTCAGAGGCGCGACATACAATAATCATTAAACAAAATCATTAACAGGGACAAACAAGTGTCGTCATTAGAGCAAGGGATTGCCGAAGAATAGGGTGGAAATGCGATTTCAAATAAATAAGTCTTTAGTTTTTTTTTTTACGAAAGGTTGCTATAGTTTCAGCTGATTTTAAAGTAATAGGGGGTTGATTCTAGATTTTGGTGCAACTACTGAAGAATGTTTGCCAATGTTAGTTTGGTTTTTGGAACAAAATGTTGTGAAACAACGAGTTTCCTACCGGGCCATCGATGATGTACTTCTGTGAGAAGCCACGGCGCAATCTCTCCTGTGCCTTGATAGAGTCTGCGTGATAGCAGTCAGTGGAGAACACTAAGTTCTTTTTGGCAGCCATCTGGTCCAGCACCTGGAGGCAAATGTCACCGTTCGTCTGGGGTAGATTGGTGAGCACGTGTCAGAGAGCCATGCCATCCTGGATGTGGATCGAGTCTTGTGGGTAGGGCACCTCCTCGGGGGTGTCATTTAGCAAGAAATGTAGCATGGAGGCCTTGTTCATTTTGGCGAAGAATCTGTCGGGGGTGCCGAGGCGGGGAGGAACAGGGGTGAGGGAGTACCGCATCAGTTCATCAAGGTCGAGAGGCTCATCCAGGAGCTGTGACTTGATAAGAAGCATAAAGGCCAGGTTGCTCTGCTCACAGTACTGAATGAGCTTTCCCTGTGTGGAGGTGAGCTTGACTGTCTTGATTGCGGCCTACATCGTCTTCAGCTTCTGCTTCTTGATGGGTTCACACTTCAAAGAAGGTCTCCTCAGATGACCCATTCTGGAAACGATCACTGATGAAGGGCTTCTTGGCTTCCTTACCAACTGTGTCAGTTCGAAGGACATCGATCTCGACCTCCTGGGAAACAGGAACACCGGATGCGACGTTGTAGAGCAGGTCTTTGTCAGGGATGACGAAGGGGTCGATGAAGTTCTGGGTAGCAGTGAGTATTTGCTGCTCAGCTTCCTCGCTCTTCTTGATCTCAGCAGCCTCGCGCTCGCGATGCTTCCCTGCCTTTGGACACTCGGGGTCATTGCTGAGTCCACACATCTCGAGCATCCTCTCAAAATATTGGGCATGAGTGGATGTGGTGCGGCACCAACGCTGATAAGCAGCGGACATTGAGAACAGCCATACTAGACCTCCTGCTGACTTGGCGAACTTCATGAATGTCCCCTCCATGGTTTTGTCGACTGTGCTGAGTGCACCGGGCATGAATGACTGTGCCATTGCAATGCCGCCCTTCTCAAGAAGCTCCTTCACGCCAGGGTGTGACAGGTCGATGTTGGTGAGGAGCACCTCCAGCCAGGCCAAGTACCTGGAGTAGTTCGGGCCATCAAATGCAAAGAATATGTTAGCCATCTCCCCATTGCACTTGTGGTAGAGCTTGAGTTTATTGGTCTTCACAGAATAAATGAGGTAGGTGTGTTCAATGAAGCCAAACCAGAAGGTAGGGGTCTTGCCCAGGTAACCGGCACGCACCTTGTCCTCAAACTCCATGTACTTGTTGACGATAATGAGAGTTGAGGGGTCCTGGAGAGCGAGGTCGAGGTTCTCTCGGCTGCAGGACTTGACCAGGTTGAGGAGGGCCACTTGGTTGTCTACATGGACGTTTTCCTCCTGTTCAAACTCCATCAGTAGCCGCTCCATCGCCTCACAGACAGTCTTCTCACAGAAAACGTCTTAGCATAAGCCTTCCCACTGAGGACACTGTTCAGATAGCCGCTGGTGATGAGGCCAGCCTCGAAGATAATCTCAGTATAGCCCGAGCCCCTGAACTTGTGCCCAGTCACCATACCCATGTAATTCATCACAATGTGGAACTGCCCTGGGGTGACTACATGCGACTTGTACTTCTCTGGAAATTTCCATCTGAGGGGAAGGGCCTTCATGCACCCACCGAGGTCGAACGTGTTAAGGACGTACTTCTGTCTGACCCCGGAGGTAGCTTCTGCAGACTGTCTCAGTTGGGCCAACCAGCCTTGCTTCCGGCGACCCAAGCCCTACGATGATGGACAGGGATGGGTGAAGATTGAAGAGGGTGTACTGGAGCCAGTGTGGTTGTGTGGACCCATCTTGCCTCCCCCACTCATTGACTTGCTTGAGAAAGCTGCTGAGGAGGAGGAGGGAGAAGAGGAATATGATCAGCAGATTTACTATGATGAGCTGCTTCTTGGCGAAGATGATGATTAGTGTGTAGCGTCGAGGGTAAGTTTCGGGTAGATAGTTCTTGAGTAGACGTATATACTGATCGTAGTGGATATGTTTTGTGTAGTTTCCTTTCTTCTTGGACTCATAATTAGCCCATTTTCTGCATGAAAATATGGTATTATGTGCATTTTGAAGCAATAAATATGTTTGAATCGTCAAAATAACCATCTCAAGCGATTCCTCATGCCACAGTTATACGAAAAAGTGGGTTCATTTGTCTTTGAACGATGAATGGTTCAATAGTTATGGGTATCCTTGATTTTACCAGTCGCGCGTGACAAAATCCAAGATGGCCACAAAAGGACCCCTTTGGACATTATTTCGAAATGTGAACATCCAAATATGTTTACTAGACACCTTCAAGGTTGCAAAAAAGTAAGTTTAATTTAGAAATCCACTGGGTGCATGGGGGGCATACCTTCTGACTGTACTAATTGTAATTGCCTTAATTGTTCAATTAGAATTCAATTACTTTCCCATCGTTTCTCCAATTGTGGGTGAAACTCCCAGAACTGTTTTTATTTCATTATGAAAACCAAGGCTGTTTCCCCCTGAAATCACCTTCCCTCTCATACTCCCCATTTTTGGGGGTGTTATAGTCAGACAGTGACTCTTTCTGGTGAACATGAGCAGATAACAGCTGTCTGCCTGTCCTGCCACAGTCCTTGCACAGTTCTTGCACAGTTATGTTTAGCAGTGTCTTTCCAAACAATCAGTCACCCATGGACAGGCACAGTGCCAACTAGTCTTTATTTGCCTTATTGACTTGGCACATTGGAAGCACTGATAGAGAGATAAAACATGGCTTCTCTTCCATTGGGGAGGGCATATAGAGCTGACCCATTGAAGCACTAGCTGTAGCAGGCTTCAGCAATTGACAAGTGTCAAGTAGGAGGCCAAGAACAAAAGATAGGCCTGTGGTCCAGTGCTACACAGGCTAGCTGTACTTATCTTAATTTAGTTAAATAAGGCTGTGCACTAACACTATCCTTTCACTGTGGAATTATTTTCTAGTAAGCTTGAGGGTAGCAAGGTGCTGAGAAGCCAATTGTGTGGTAATGATATAAATGTGGGATGATCTTAGATATATATAATTAGTTATGTTTATATTATATTAAGCGAAACAAAAATCCATTTCTAAGTTAAATATGACTGAGTTACTGAATAAATTGCCAATCAATTGTAAGAATGTGTCTGAGCAAATGTGTCAACTAGTGACACACGTTTGTGAAAGAAATGGTGCTAAGCAACACACAGAGTAGTGGAAGCATGCAGAGTAGGCTGGTTTATAGCTGATCAGAGGCAAAGCAGTGGCTGAGGCTGTAAAGCCAGGGTACAAAAGTAGTGTACACAAGTTGTGTACACAAGTAGTGTTTACAAGCAAGGAACAATAGCAGGTACATCTAGAACATAATAAAAGATTCCTGCAAATGCGACACAAATAAACACACAAATAGGTAGAAGACGCATATAAAGGCCCACACTGTGAAGCTACCTAGAAACCATGTTGTTCACTCCAACACTACACCAGGAATAAGGGTAATCAACCACATGTGTGGACAAATACAAAAAGATGGATAGATTTTATTTAGAGCAAAGCTGGCATTTCAACAAGGATTTATTCTAATCATCTCAAAGAGAGAAAAAACTTATTTCATGTCCACAATGTAAGATAAAATAGATTACAACATTTATAAACGTTACAACCAATCATCAACAGCTGTTATTCACGTATGATTGACCGATTTATATGGCTTTATGCTAAAAGATTCAAGGAGAAATTGTGGATGCTGAGAAATCGCATACATTTTCCCTACCTTCTTCTCCTCTACTTCCCCATATACAACAAGTCTCATATTACTTGAAAACATCAATAAAAAAAACATTAGCTGCCCTGGCTATTGTAACTACTGACATTTCAATTGATGCATACGAAATGTGGCTAATGTAGGAATGTTCTTTCCCCAGGAACTGTTTGTGAACACAAAAAGTCTCTCCGTGTGCAGGTTAATTTGTCCCAGCAATCGCTGAAATCACCAGTTACACCACCCCAACAACATAAGAACTTATGTGGGAAGTATTTGTCAGTATTCATCATCTCCAAGAATGCAAGTACATAGCACAGTGGCAAGAATGTGGACATGTTAACTTGCATGATAAGAACTGGATTCTGCTATAGCAGAGCATGAAAAGCAGAGTAGAAAGTTGCTTTGCACATAATTTTAAACATTTCTCACATTTAGTATGTGCACTGAGTGAGCAAACTGTTTGATTCTTTTAATTAAGGACGCCACTTTGTAGAACACTGTAGAAGGTAACATTTTCAAAACATTATTACATCCATTATGTATTTATTTGCAAACACAGCTTTGTACTACCACAACACTGAAGTCTTGCTGCCATCACTGGTTATAAAAAAGCAAAAATGGATATATTAACAAAATATACAACCAATCAGGCATGGGTTCAAGTACTTGAGTACTTGTGTACTTGTGTACTTAAGTACAACAAGTACTGTACTTGGGCTGGTACTTGTCATTTTGCTGAGTGCAGTACTTGGATTTGGACTTGTACTTAACCATCAAAGTACTTGGACTTGGCAAGTACTTTTTACAAGTACTTTTTTTACATTTGTGTTAAGTAGTTGGGTCTATCAGAAGGATTGAAAAAAATGGCTACAGTGAAAATTACTGTTTATTTATTCTTATTTTGTACAAAGCTTCATAACACAGTTCAAACAATTTTCAAAGAACTATTGAATCCAAGCATCTGTTACACTGTCACAGGCAGTCTTTCGCCAAGACAGATGTAGGCTAACTGGTGAAAAGTTTCAACGGATCATGTTTGTGCGGTGCAACAAGAAATGACTGTTGAGTGCTGAACTTCTCAATAGTTGATGCGAAATGCCCGTGTTTTATGCGTTGACGACTTAAATAAATAATGAATAAATGCATAATACTGCTTTTGTGTTTTCACAGCTTTGATTTTCATAATTATGAAACAACGTAGCGTTCAATATACTTGACTGTACTTGACTAAAATTGTCAATGTACTTGACTAAAATTGTCAATGTACTTGGTATTTGTACTTGAGTTTTTCACAAAGTACTTGCCTATATTTTTTTAGATAAGTAGTTGTACTTGGCAAAATTGAAAGTATTTGTACTTGTATTCAATTACATTGTGCATGTATTTGACCCATCCCTGACTGGGACTTATATTATTCTTAATATATATCAATGATTTGGATGATTATATAACAAGCAATGTATTGAAATTTGTGGATGATACAAAATTGTTTAGAAGCATTAAATGTGATGGAGATAGACAGCATTTACAAGATGATCTTGACAGGTTGATGAAATGGTCTAAAAAATGGCAAATGTTGTTCAATTTTGGGAAATGTAAATGCCTCCTCCACACAGGACATGGGAACGAAGATGTACAATATACAATGGGGGGTTCTGTACTAAGTACTACTGCAAAAGAAAAGGACTTAGGGTTAACCATTAGTTCTGATATGAAGGTTTCAGAGCAGTGCGGTATGGCTGCTTCAAAGGGAAATAAAATCCTTGGATTAATTAGGCAAAACATAACGTATATGAAAAAAGAGCTAATAATACTGCTGTACAAAACAATAGTTAGGTTTCATTTAGAATATTGTATTCAAGCATGGAGGCCATA
This sequence comes from Escarpia spicata, assembly GCA_963995525.1. NCBI lineage: Eukaryota > Metazoa > Annelida > Polychaeta > Sabellida > Siboglinidae > Escarpia > Escarpia spicata. The sequence goes on from OZ023208.1 coordinate 2,874,329, forward strand.
TCGCAGGAAGAACATAGATATGCTAGAAAGAGTATAGAGGAGAGTAACTAAAATTATACAAAATCTGAGGCATCTTAGTTACGAAATATCCTAAAAATGTGGTTTAACAACACTAGAGACCAGGAGATTGAGAGGAGATCAGATAGAAGTGTTTAAAATATTGAATGGTTATGAAAATATTAATAGAAATGGTTTTTCTCAGTTAAGAAAGATAGAAGAACCAGAGGACATCAAGTTACATTAGTAAAGGAACAGTGTAGATTAGATATAAGAAAGTTCTCATTCTCACAAAGGACTGTAAATGAATGGAACAGATTATCTCCTGATTGTGTTGGTGCTAGTAGTGTGAATGTTTAAAAAAAAATTTGCACAAAAGGGCGGAATACACGTAGATAAAAAGTACTGGACTCTCGATAAGCCAAAAGGCTTCCTTATCCACCTGACATCTAGAGTTAATTTTCTGGATGGCAATCTTGTTAAATCTTGTTATCATCATTACATTATGAAACAATTGCACAGAAAATTAATATTGTGACTGTAACACATTCAGTGAAAACGTAAAAACATTGCAAGAGGCAAGAAAGTGAACAAACTAAATTATACACAAAAAGATGCCACGACTCAGTGAGAGATCAAAGACGAGAGCTCACAAAATTATCACTGATCTAACACACGCTGTTTACCATCGGTTCGAGTAACTTTCTTCAGGCAGGTAATTCAGATATATCCGAGCTAACACAAATCGCTTCAGAGACAGTTTCTTCCCCCACGCCGTGGCTGCATTTATATTGCATTATCAGGGAATAAATATAAGCCTGAGTGACTGAGATTAATGGAATGTAATTTTGCCACGTGTGTTTTATTCTTCTTTTATGTGTTAATTTTATAGCTCAGCCTAGCAATGTTAATGGATAATTAACTTTTAGACAATTGTTCATATGACAGTATAATACATGTTTGATGTGACTATGTTTTAACACCAACACACATTCTAAATTGACATGTATTTTATGTTGATCATGGCAATGCAGTATCTGTATAATCTTTATATTTATAAGAGAAGTGAGAAAACAGGAATTTGTACACTTATATAACAGACTCGAAGGGGTGACTCAGCTCACACGACAATCCTTGATAGCCAAGTGGGCAGTTGCACTGTTCCGCACCAAATGCTCTGTCTCGGCCTGTGTCACGGTTCTCAGCAATGTCAATAGACACATCTTGAATCCTGGGGACAGACAGACAATGATATGTATATATATAATATATATATACATATGTATATATATATATATATATATATGTATATGGTTAGTTATCACGAAACGTTCACAACATTTTTGTCTGATATAATCATTACAAAAATATACAGCACGGTATTGTAATGGTGTTTATGGCAACCGTCTCGGTGAAAGGTGTCAAGGGAACCCAATTTTTATGTGAGTATCTTCATAACTATGGCCGATATAGTGAAATAAAGGGTATTTTTCACCATTTCAGTCATTTCTTGTTGCACCGCACAAACATGGTCCATTGAAACTTTTCACCAGTTAGCCTACATCTGTCTTGGTGAAAGACTTTGCCTGGGACACTGGGACAGTGTAACAGATGCTTGGATTCAATAGTTCTTTGAAAATTGTTTGAACTGTCTACCCCAAAAGTGGACAATACAGGGGTGAGACCACATTAGATTTCCCCATAGGCAGCCAATATAACGTTTCCTTCATTTCCTGTAAATTTTAACCAACTGTTTTCTTTAAATTTCTACACCATATTTACTCTCTATTCATACACATGCTGTGCAAAATTTGTAAAAATTCTCATACCTCAATTTTCCATAAACCACTTTCAAACCTGACACCCCTTCATTTATGCTAGAACCAGACAATGATTTGCCCTAATGACATCATACAGCAAAATGACACCTGTGTCTATATGCAGAAAAGCACAATTTGACAACTGTCATAATTTGACAGCTCTGGTACCACGCTGCAGAACAACATAATTTCTACTCAATCAACACTATACAAGTAGTCTCAGAAATTCACACAACCTGCATAATGCCATTTCTATTGGGAACTCTGTCGGTGGGTAATGGCGGACGAATCCTTAATGTGGTCTTACCCCAAATAGATTCGCCGAATACTACAAATCTTCACAAAAGTGACACAGTGCTGAAGCAACACATACATCCCGAACTAGGCACCCATCTGCTGAGGAACAATCTCTACTCTGCCATGAATAACATATAACAGGAACTCGGACCCATACCATAACATACTGAGTTGACCACAAAGAGAGGTTTGACTGTGCACAGCTTCAAATCCAGGCTGTTCTACATATCTATGGCATATATATGCCGAAGGAAAAAGAACTACGTCTGGGATAACATTCTAGTTTTGACATATTGACTGGTTGCACAAATGTGCACAAGGTCCGTTTTTTGGTACCTCTGTCTGAAAATCCGACGCCACCTTGTCTTCTCCTCCAATCATATGCACCGATTTGCATGTGCCATGTGCATTGTAGGATTGATATTTTGCAATTTCTCTCACACTTTGATGATATAGTTAGTAATAATTTATGTTTTTATGAGTAGGACTTAGTTTGCTGATTGCATGAACTGTAAGATAGCATAACACTCAAGAGACCAGACCTGGGGCTGAGTACATTTTCATGAGTATGAGTACTATGAAGATGGATGAGTACGAATACATTGCTGAGTATGAGTACAAGTACATTCTCACGAGTACGAGTAAAAGTACAAATACATTAAAAAAAAATATATTAACACATTTTACATTTTATTAATTAATCTAATTTATATAACTCAGCACAAGTGAATATGCAATGGCAGTTGATTGATTTTTTGTTGATATTATAAGTTTGTAATTTATATTTTCTGATCGTAGATTACTGGTTTTAGAGAGAGTTAGCACATGTCCATATAACAGGCTCAAAATCCCCTTTGGACTTTTTAGTCAGGCTGCAGGCACCGGATTATACTAGTGTAGGAGGCAGTCTCACTTGAGCCACCTTACCTCTACAGAGGAAGACTGGCAGTTCTTGTTCTTAGCAGTTAGCACTGTCAGCCAAGAGGCATAATCGCCATTAGCCGTAAAAACACTGCTGGACAATAAACCTTGGTGGACTTCTGATGCTGCATGTGTAATATGCAGCATCAGAAGTTTTATACTGAATATTTCTGTTACTTTGGATTGAATAAATTGTTACTTAATACAACCGTAGTTCACATTCATTCACATTAAACAACTGTTATTAGCCACTAAGTTTCCTAAATAGTTTTGTAAAAAGAGGTACACACTGTAAAGATTATTAATTTTGTTGGTCTTACTGAAATGTCCTATTACCAAATGTGTGGTTACCAGATCTTTAAAAATGACCATTAATTCTGATTATTTTGAATAGTTTTACCCAAATGTCCGATTACTGAAATGTCAAATTACCGAAATGTCTCATTACCAAAATGTCTGTTGCCCAACTGTCCATGGCCAAAGTATCCTTTACCAAAACTTCTGGCTACCCTCCTGACTACATCAAAGGCATTTCCTGTCTAACTGGTGGGTTAACTGCTAACTGGCTCTTTATGGACATCCTGGTGGCTTAGTTAAACAAACAGGTTGATGGCCTGAACAGATAGCCTACAATTATTGTTTGCTTAACAGGGTGTTTCTGACTGGAAAAAGATTCTGTCTGTTGCCATGTTTGGGTATCATAGTCATGGTTGTCAGAGAATGAGGGTGTACTATGTGTAGGGATGGTAAGGTGGTATTCTATCAGAAATAACACAGTATTTAAAAAATAGTTGAACATTTAAATATTTCAGGAAAGTTTCATTTTACAACTACAAATAATATATTTTCCTTAAGTACTCAGATGTACTCGTAAAATCTGTGTACAATGAGTACGAGTCCATGATCCATAAGTTTTATGAATACGAGTACTTCAATAATGTACTCGAGTACTTGAGTACCAAAAAATTGTTAGTGAAACAGCATCAGTGATTTATACATTCATAATATATGACTGCTTGTGTAATTTACATTTGTTGACTTATATATTAAGCACTGCTGCATTAGAAACAACCATTCATTTATGTTATTGTGTGAGAGGAATTATTTTATTATGTAAATTGATTATGTACGATTGTTACTGTGTTGCAAATATTGCACAAATAAATGTTGTTAGAAAAGTTAACCACATAGTAAAACAGTATTATTCAGATGCATAGATCATAACATTGTGATATTTTAAATATTTGACAGAATGTATTATTTCTCAAAGTTAACTTTGAAATAAAATATAACTTTTCTGAACATAAATGGGCTTCTTTTCCACCTTAAACAGGAATAGCATCATTTGACATGGAAAATGCATTATTTGACATTGTATTTTTCTGAAACAGAATTTTGAAACAGAAAATCAGTGTACCTACGGGTATACATGCATCACGTATATTTACTGTTAATTATTGGTAATTTCAGGGATTCCACATGACTGTTATTAATTTGCCAGTGTACCATGTTATAATGCATAAAGTTAGTATCTGGCCACATATTCATACATGTTTTAAATTTATTTATATTTCAAACGGACATCTGTGTTTAATTTGGATTAAATTGGTATTGAAAACACAGTTGCATACATACGCACACAATTACTTCGCTCCTACTTTTTTTATTTGGCTCCTAAAAAATGTAGATAGGAGCCAGTTGGCCCCTAGACAAAAAAATAACTCAGAGGACTGCTATGGGCCCGCTACCGTCGCGGGCCGAGTGTAGGCGGAGAAACTGGACAAAGCGTAATCTGGGCCCGCCACATCGGATCCATAAAAGTTTAAGCCCGAGCATTCGTAACCATGTGAATGAAGCACTTGAATATACGACGTAATGATCATCCAGTCATCCATCATTGGTAGGTCTAATTTAAGATATGTCAAGTCGAACCAAAGACAACACAATCGACATTTCGATGGTTTGGTCGAAGCCGTTGAAACGAGTGAGCATATATATATATATAGATATCATAAAGGTGTCAGTTTGTTTAACGAAGGTGTATAAATATAGTACAAAAGGCCTAATATATATGCCGATGGCAACGGCAAACCTTGACGTACGGCAATTGTAAGCGGCATAAATAAAAATTGCTCTAATTGGAATTGTGAGAGCCTGGAACACATACGGCAGCAAACAGCTCGAATGCAAAACTGCTCGACGGCAAAAACGTCGAGAATCGAAACAAAGGCGATTTTCTAAAAATTGCCGCTCGGCAAATTTACTTTTTGGCCAATAAGCGCGCACGCATACACACACGCACGCATGTTCGCACACACACACGCGCGCGCGCATGCATACATACATAAATTTTATCGACGGTTATACAACGTCGCAAGGTGGGCAAGAGGGGGGGGGGCGGCGGGGTGCTAGTGAAATGGTGCGGGTAACCTCCTCCTTCAACAGCTAGATCGATGCTAAGGTGGTTGTGACGTATAAAGGGTAGTCCAGTCGACCCGTCACCGTCAGTCGGAGTACGGACGAAGTGAACGAGGACGCGCGCAATAACGTCGGGAGCACCGAGTCGCGTCACTGGAGTCTCTGCGGTAACGAACAAACATTCACGCTCACATTTAATGAGGAGGGGGGGGGGCAGAACATTAATTATGTCTGAACCCCCCTGGGAAAAATTCCAGGGGGCAGCTGCCCCCCGATCCCGCGCCTATGGTGTGTTTTATTTTATTATATATGCTATATGTATACGCCGCACGCACACAGAGACACCCGCGCACATTCACACACACACACACACACACACACACACACACACACACACACACACACACACACACACACACACACACACACACACACACACACACACACACACACACACACACACACATGTACGGACGCTTGCACCCAGCCACCCACACACATACACGCACACGATAACGCACAATCAGACATACACGCACGCATGGGTACATACACGAACGCACTCTCATACAAAAACACACACAACACAAGCACAAACAAAAACATGAATCACACAAACACACACGCGCGTTTGCGCGCATACACACACGCAAGTAAACAACCAAACAAGATGTACAAAAACAGGTTCAAAAATAGGTTCGTTCCCCATGCCATAATTCACCTAAACAAACTTTGAGTTAACAAATCACCATAAGCTAGCCGACCGTTAAAATATATAAATTATGCATTAACTACTCTCACGTTTGTATTACTATCATAAACTTATTTTTGTATGCACTACGTTTAACTATGTTTACTAACAATACCTTGTATTCTCTTTATGCTCAGCAAGCAGAAGAAAGTTATCCGATGTATCTATTATTATTGGACAATAAATTCGTATTATGTTGTGTACAGTGATTCCGTCATCATCACCCTTGTGGTGCCACTGAGCCCCGCCTAAGTTGACCGGATAGACAGCTGTCAGCATGTGGCGTCACTTTGTTAAGCCTAAAGCTAGCATATGCAAGGAAACAGCATGCTGATGCGGGATGCAACAAAAGAATTGGAACGAACCTTGGGCAAATTCGTTTATTCTACATTGCTTCAGTTCCCTCAGCTGTATGAATGAGTACCTGGCTATAGACAGTGTTGGATATTTGTGTACGAATAGTCTTCCCACATTAATTACAACGTGGCTAAATTCTTCCCAGAGAAGTCGAGATGGTGTTCGATTGAACAGGTCTGCCAGGGAATAAAGTGTAAAGCGCTTTGAGCAGTCCTGAGGAATGGATGCTGCGCTATATAAGAACTTACCTTTCTACTTATTTTTTGTTCACCCGCAGAATTGTCTATTTTTTGATAATTTTACATTGATTAGATTGGCACGACTAAAACCATTCGTTTGGATCTTGTGTAGCACACGCGTGGAAGCGTGCACACGCGCACACGCACACACGCGTTTCCAGCGCTCGGTGTTATGTATTGTGGAGTTTGCATGTTTAAGATACAGATTACGATTAGTAATCAACTACACGGGTTGGCGATATACCAGAATGCCTCTGGTGTGCATTGCAGAAACGTTACAAAACACGGACGGACATTTACAGCTAGTAACGTTTACTGGGTGGATAATCACAAATTCAACTTAACAACAGGTTTGATAGCTCGTGATGAACGCCTAATAGCAGCTGGCGACTGAATGACAGTCGGTGTTGGTGACCCTAACACATTAGGTGCCTTAGTATTGGGTGCTTTTTCTGTTTGTGCTCCATGACCTACTGGATCGACTGGATCGACCACCACAGGCTCTGTCTCGGATGTCACGACAATGGGAGGTGCAGTCGCGACATCGCTCTAACCTTCAGGTGTAGCTGGGTGGTCATCATTCGCGACCATGTGGTCCACATGAACGGATCGCCCCCTGTTTCCTGGCAGTCTGACCAAATATTGTTGGTGGCCCTAAAACTCTGACCACCGTTCCAGTGTCCACTTCTCCATTCCTCATGTCATGTTTCACTCTCTAGTAGACGTCGAACTTGCGAAGGCGTGAATGAGCTCCAACATGCTGTTGTTTCTGCTTTAATTGCCGATCTTGCACTACTGCTTCGAGACTGAGTTTCGACATCGCAAGTCTGGTGCGTGGCGCTCGGTTCAGGCGTTTTATCGTAAGTGAATGCGGTGTGTTTCGGTATGTCCGACAGACGTTGCTGCAATGGTAGCTGGCTGTTCGATTTTGCAAGCATCTTCTTGAATGTCTGGACATTCCTCTCCACGAGGCCGTTCGTCGCCGGATGGTAATCTGGACACAGTATATGCTTGACGCCATTCAACCTCAAGAAACGACAAAATTCCTCGCAAGCGAACCGAGGTCTGTTGTCTCGCGTAGTAACCCAAATGCTGCGAACATACTTCTCAGTTGCACTATCGTCTTGCTTGCAGTAGTGGGAGACACTGAGACCATGCACTTCCAGCCACTTTGAATTACTATCCACCCCGACAAGGAAGTTCTGTCCGTCTTTTTCTGCAAAATACACATGGATACGTTCTCATGTTCCCGTAGCCCAAGGCCATGGCACCAGTGGTGCTATACCTTCGGCGTACTCGCTACATGGCTGCATTCCCGACAGTTTGGGACACAGTCCTCGATATCCGCCTCAAGGCCAGGCCACCAGACGAAGCTTCTAGCGATCGAATTCATTCTGACCATGCCCCGATGTATCACACGCAGTTCTCGTAGTATATGTTATCTGAACACTGCTGGAATGTCTAATCTTCTCCCCATAATTTTTATTAATTCAAGACTGGCAAACAATTATTTCTGGCTAAGGGCCTGTGTCTCACAAACAGTGGGATGGTGAGCTGCCTCCTCATCATCTTCAGGATCCTCTCGTCTCGGTCTGGGCGTCCTGCTTGTGTTGTTGTTCCTGGCTTGTCACAACCCCCGGCGCAGGCTGCAACAGAGAGAACAACTGTCCATGGCACCAGGGACTGTTTCACTACGGTAAAGAACTCATCGGGGAAATCCACCACTAAACAGAATCCTTGTTACATTTAAGAAGCTTTTCAAAATGCTCAGTATCGAGGCCAACCTCAACGATCCTGTTAACGCAGCATTTCACAAACTTCTGTCACGGAGACATTTGAAAGCACCATTAACACGTTTTTTTTAAAGAACGAAACATTCCCTCTGCCGTTTTAATCTTAAGTGTCAGTTTTAAGTAAACTGTTTAGAGCAAAACATGTACACACGCACGGTCAGGCTTACATAGGCACGTACATGCACGCATCACGCAGACACGCGCAGAAATGAATCGATTGCCCAGGCCGGTGTGTTACCGATTCTTCGTGAATAGCTCGTTTGATGGCTTGTGTCTGTAAACAAAGCCATTTGTTACGGAGAAGGGGGGGTCACAGTCTGTTGTAATTCATGGATATACATAATTATTTGTAATGTTCCAAATGCTAACAATGTCGTTTTCCTGCGGTACGTGCATAGTTGCCTATATAATAATAATACACCAACTGAACCCATGCCCCATTGGATATGCGATCACTTCACATATTTAGGAGTTAGTAATAATTAAGCGATATTTCTCATAAAGTTGATATTTATAATTCTAGTACATTTGTTTTCTATGTGATCATCTTCTCCACTTATCTGACTACGTTTGTACTAAAATTCAGCGTATTCCTAATAACATCACTTTATCTACGGGGTGTCTCAGAACACCACCCGATTTTTGACTCGCTAAAAACGTGCGAAGGTACGAGACATTGCAGTGGCACGGCGAACGATCCCTTCCTTCCCCGTGTAGTTCCACTCGAATTTTTTTTTATAGATCTTGTTCTCAATCGAAGTTGATGTTTGTATGGACCGAGCGTGGTGAGACATGTCTTTCTCTGTTATGCCTCTTTCGTTTTGTTGATTGATCTCCTTTCAGTATAGGTGATACACTCTCTACGAGGTTTATTATCATGGTTTAGTGATACAGCTGTACATGCAACTTAACAATATACTTATACATTACACTACTTGATAATAAATGACGTATCCATAAAGTTCATATTTATATAATATAAAAGTAAATTATTAATATTTTTGTTTTGCTACGAGTTGTAGTATTATTCTTACTATTATATAACTAGGTAATATCTAGTAGTAGGCATCCTGCAGTCTCGTAAGACTATGGATATGTGCCCTGGTGTCGAAGATCAGTTGTTGGCTGCGTCTGTTGTGGCTGTAGAGGCCAATTCTTGAGTGGCAGTCTTTATTGCATATGCTGCACTTGAAGGTGCTCTCGGCTCTGTTCTCAGCCTGGGTGTTTTTTTTTCTACGGTTGCGATTTTCTTCTGCTAGCCTGCGGAGAGTATCCTCTCCTCTTTTGAGACCCCTGTGTAGTTTCTGCCTCCATGTGGATCGATATCCAGCAAGATCTTCCCAGTTGTCAACATATATGTCTAGTGCCTTCAAGTCTCGCATGCATACGTCCTTGATGCGCAGATGGGGACGTCATGCAGCTTTCTTACCAGTGGCCAGCTCACCGTAGAGGATGCCTTTTGGAAGTCTCCCATCTTCCATCCGATGAACATGGCCGAGCCAGCGGGGACGGAGTTGGCTGAGCATGGTCACCAAGCTTATTGACTTGGCACGTGAGAGAACCTCTGTTTTGGGGACTCGGTCCTTCCAGGAGATCCCGGTGATGCGCCGTAAGCAGCGAATGTGAAATGTGTTCAGTCGATTCTCCTGAGTGGAGTACAACGACTCACTACCGTACAGAAGTGTACTCAGAAGGCAAGCGTTGTACACTGTCACCTTTGTATGCTCTGTCAGCATTTTGTTATTCCACACTCTCCTTGCAAGCCGGGCAAGTGTTGAGGCCGCTCGCCCAATCCTTCTGCTGATTTCTGCTTTTAAGGAGAGGTTGTCAGCAACGGTGGACCCGAGGTAGGTGAAGAGGTGGACGACAACTAGCTCATACTTGTTTATGGTGATGTCTGGGGGAGTGATCACATCCTGCCTCATGATGTTAGTCTTTCTCAAGCTGACTGTCAGTCCGAAATCCATGCATGCGTTTGCAAAGCGGTTCATGAGGTTTTGTAGCTCGTCCTCAGTATGCGTGATGACTACTGCATTGTCCGCAAACGGAAAGTCACTGACGTGGGCCAGGCGCATCTTGATCTTCGCCTTTAGGCGAGACAAGTTGAATAATTTCCGTCAGATCTCGTGTGCATGTACACTCCCTCTGTCGAAGAACCAAAGGCGTGCTTCAACATAAGGGCAAAGAATATCCCAAAGACGGTTGGGACGCGGACGCATCCCTGTTTGACGCCACTGGTAACGTTAAAAGTCTCAGAAGTAGAACCGTCATACAGGATTGTACCTCTCATATCATCGTTGAATGAATTGATTACGCTGCAGAGTTTTGGGGGGCATCCTATCTTCGGTAGGATCTTGAACAGATCATCCCTGCTCACAAGGTCGAAGGCTTTGGTAAGATCGATGAAAGCAATGTACAGCGGCTTCTTCTGTTCCCTGCATTTCTCATATAACTGTCGAAGCGAAAAGATCATGTCACTAGTTGATCTATTTGCTCTGAAGCCACACTGAAATTCTGGGTAGAATCTGTCAGCGAGTATGTGTTCAGGATGACACGATCAAACAACTTGCCAACTAAGCCCAGGAGTGAGATGCCTCTGTAATTGTTACAATAACTCATGTCTCCTTTGTTTTTGTATAGCGTGACGATGTTGGCGTCCCTCTTGTCTTGCGGCATGGCCCCTTCACTCCAGCATTAACAAAGAAGTACGTGTAGGGGTTTGAGTAGGATGCTCTTGCCGCACTTGATGATTTCGGGTGGAATTCCATCGCCTTTAGGTGCTTTTCTACTGGAGAGGTTGTCAATGGCCTTGCTGAATTCGTCGATGGTTGGTTCCTCGTCCAGCTGCATTAGAATGGGTAGACATTCTATGCCACCCATGGCTGAGCTGGTGACAGCATTCTCTCAGTACCCTACCCACCTCTCCATTAGCTTTTTCCTGTCATGGATCTGCTCCTCTGTGGAAGACCTCAGGGGAGTTGTCTTGCTCTGAGTATGGCCTACGGCTTTCTTTATGCCGCCATACGTGGCCCCAGTGTTGCCTGTATCAATTGACCCTTGGATGTCATTGCATATCTGGTGCCAGTATTCGTTCGCACAGCGCCTAGCAGTCTGCTGGACTTTGCTTCTGGCTGTTCGGAGTACCTGGAGGGTTGCTTGGCTGGGTGAGCGCTTGTGTTATTCAAGGGCTGCGCGCTTGGCCTCGATAACTGGAGTCATGACACTGCAGTTAACCACGAACCAATCATTTGTCTTCCTTGACTTCTTCTTTCCAAAGATGCTGATGACAGTGCTTTGATCGGGGGTGTCTCCAAGATGTATTGTGTTGGGGCTTCGTCTGAAAGAACGAGTTGGTGATGAAGAGGTCGAAGTAGGAGCACAACTAAAGTCGCTGTCCATACTAATTTATCTTGCCGACTCCGTGATGTACCAGCAGGCTGGCCAGGCGACATGATCGGCTCCCAACCTTGCGTTGAAGTAACCCAACAACAGCAGGTGTTCCTGTGGCGGTATCTGGCTGATGATGAATTCCAGGTTTCCATAAAACTCATCTTTGGCTTCTGATGTTGAGTACATGGTTGGCGCATACACACTGATTATGTTGACAGGGCCATCATACGTTTGAAGACGGAGCGAGAGGAGTATTTCAGATCCGTTTCCGTCAGGCTCTATCATCCCTAGCAGTTTGTTCTTGACTGCAAAGCCTACGCCGTGCTCTCTTGTTTCGTCGAGTCCCTTGCCTTGCCAATAGAACGTGTGGTCCTTTTCCCTTAAAGACCCTGATTCGGCCAGGCGTGTTACTTGGAGTGTGACGATGTCGACATCAAACCTTTTGAGCTCGTTGTTAATGACTGCAGTCTTTCGGGCGTCACTGATGTCATGGAGGTCGTGTGAGATGCCTGTCGTCATGGTACGAATGTTCCAGTATCCCAACTTCATAGACGATTTCCTTTTCCGGTTCCGGTCCGTTTTCCTTTTCATTGTCTGTTTTGTACTCTGTCTTATGTTGCTTGGTGCAGGGATTTCAGTCCACTCTTCAGGCTACAAAACCCTAAGCCCCGCGCAACCAGTGAGGCAGGTGAACTGTGGCGAGACAACACCTTGCTGGCTTGGAGCTGCCCAGCTTGAGGCGGGCGGTAGCTATCCAGTGAGATCTGTAGATCTCTCCCACCGTCGGAAGCAACCCCTGGCGCCACACTCCACGCCAATCGAGCAGGAGGCTTATAACCGGTAAACTGCTGCTTCCCGTGAGGTGAAGCTGGAGTGTCCTCTCCAAGGCACAAGTCTGGGCAAGTTGATATGGAGGGCCAGTTTTTGCCCATGCAGCAAGTCCCCCTCTCCACGTCACTGGTGTATCCAAAGGAACAGCCAGAGCTGATACAGTTTGGCACCAGTGCCGTCGCAGGAGCTACCAAAAGGAAGTTGAACACATCATCGGACTGCCTTCGGGTCTCCCACTCCGGATTTGTTGTCAGGATTGTCTAACTTAGCCTTTCCCATGCATGTGAAGGTATAGCCGCAAGGCAGCGAAGGTTTGGAACAAGAGTTTACCTTCTCCTAGACATGCGACCTGTCAAGGTTAACGAGCCCCATCTGCCCGAAGCGTCTGATTTTAACTTTTAAGGCGCCAGATATCCGCCTCTGCCCCTTCTTCTGTCAGTAAAGAACAATTCCGTCAGGTGAAGGCCAGGAGCTGGACTGGGCTGTCAGAGGCTTTACGAGACGCACACCGTTGAGGCACTTAATAGTTAGTGAGAGCTTATCCTCACACCCGTCCCGCTTAATAGTCTTGGAATCAATAATATGTAATTACCCTATATATGTAAACTAATGTAATACCATAATACATTACAAATAGAGGTGTGCGTATTGTACCAAGGAACCATAGCGAACCCCTGTTAGCATAGCGGACAACTTAGTACCGCGTTTATGACCCTATTGGCCAGCCATAATACGCCGTGTGGCGTCGTTGATGTGGTACGTGTATGGCAGACCGATAGGGCCATAAACGCGGTACTAAGGATATATTATCGTAGGCGCGGAAACAGGGGGAAGGAGCAGCTGCCCCACCTGGAATGTCCCACCCCGAGTCAATATGAGCCTAAATGTGGGTTTTTGGCGAGATTCAAGGGATGCAATTGGAGGTTTGTGGTGAGCTTCGATAATGTTGAACGTCGCCATATAAAATATTCAACATTCAATCTAACTCCCCCTTCTTATGATGTCATCAGTCGAGAGCTGAGACAGCGGATAAGCTGAAATTACCGCAGTGCGGCGGCGAAAACATTCCAACAGCACTCCCTCCCCGTCTTCCGATGTAATGATCCGACAGCGGAGCGGAGTGGTGCTGAAGCTCCGCTCCTCTAATATTAATTTCGTTCCCGCGCCAGTGCATATTATTACTGTATTAATTAATTACGATACACTAAAACTGAATCACCTGCTAACATCCTGCACAATGCACATTATCGGCCTGCCATATTATGGCGTATATTATCATAGGCGCGGAAGAAGCAGCGACTAGAATTACCATTGACTCCACGACGGTGCACGTCAACGACACGCAGTGAGTGTTTGGTTACCGGAGAACGATAGCTGTCGACACAGAAACGCCGGTGAAAACTCCTGCATGAATTGGCAAGCGGCTAATGTAGACAAGGAATGGCGGCGCTTCAAACAGCACTGCGAGTTTACGATCAATGGCCCGCTTGCAACGAAACCTGAAGGTCAGAAGGTAAAATACCTCATGACGTACACGGCCGTCAAAGGACGCGAGATATACGAGACCTTTACTTGGATGCCAGCGACGGGTGACGATCCGGCAGAAAACGCCACTCTGCAAGGCGTGTACAACAAATATGCGTAGTATGTCGCACCGATGACAAACCAAATCCGCGCAACTGTCACTTTCAACCGACGTAAACAAGATCCAGGTGAAAAATTGACAACTTTGTCACGGATCTCCGAATTCTTGTGAAAGACTGTGGCTATGCTGAAGACGACCGCATGCTCAGAAATTCAATTATTCTGAGATCATCGCAAGCCGCGGTCTGCGTGAAATGTCTAGAGAAAGGATACAAACTGACTCTAAACATGGCCATGAATATTGGCCAGAACTACGAGACGTCCCAGGAAATTATGCGCGCAATAAACGTCGATGAAGACCCCACAATTCATGCCGTGAACATTGAAGGTCGGGGATAACCGAGGATACCTGGACGTTCGAGGAACTGATCACAGTCCAGATTCCGCAAAGACCATGCTAAACAGAAAGCGCGATACCAGGCTCAACGGAAATGTCAGAAATGCGGGTACAACATATCGCACGAACGTTGCCCCGCTAAGGACAGCAAGTGCCACTACTGTCATAAGACTGGACATTTTGCGTCGATGTGCCGCAACAAGGAGAGCGCCCACATAATTGAGGACATGTGTGGCTTTGAGCAATCAGATGATGACGGCGACGCACATCTGATCAATACCATCACCGATACAGACGGCGACTGGTGGGAAAGCACAGGTGTAAACGGAACACACATCCAAATGCAGATAGTCACCGGCGCTACGAAATCTCTGATGCCGTACGTGTACAGAGATATGCACTGCAATCACCCAATCATAAAGACCGCTTGCAAGTTCAAATGGTACACTCGTCACCCAATTAAGGTAGAAGGTTGTGTCACACTCCCAACTCGGTACACAACAATTGCGTTAAGGTACAGTACTACATCGTACATATATACCAGAAACCATTGTTATCAGAGCATTTCTGTCGAAATTCATCCCAAACATGAGTACAGTGGACGCTCCACTTCGGGATGTGATGAAACGAGACGTCGATTTTTACTGAGGCAAACCACAACAGAGAAGCGAAGAGCTGAAGTAACTTTGTTGCAGTGCGCCGGTGTTGGCGTATTACGATGTGACAAAAGATGTCACAATACAGTGTGATGCGAGTAGCAACGGACTAGGAGGAGTCCTCCTACAAGACGGTCGTCCAGTAGCCTACACAGCGAGAGCGCTCACACCAACCCAACAGAGATGAGGTATGCTCAACTGGAAAAGGAAATGTTAGCTATCGTGCATAGCTACAAGAAATACCATTACCACATCTTTGGAAAAACTACAATGGTTGAGAGCAATCACAAACCACTTCAGGCTATATGCGCAAAGCCACTGCTACCAGCGCCCATGAGGTTACAAGCAATGTTGCTAAGACTGCAACAGTACGGCATGAACGTGACGTACAAGTCAAGTAAGGAAATCCCTATGGGAGATGCACTGAGTCGTGCTCACCTGCCCGATGCAGTACCTGATATTGAGCCTGTCATGGTCAACATGATTAACTTCATCGCCGTAATACACGATACAAGCAGTTCCAGGAATGCACAACCAATTACCTGAACGAGCTACACGCTATGATCCTCAAGGGCTGGCCAGATACATAGCAGGAAACACCGCACACAATCAGAATGTACTGGACAATATGTGACGAACTCTCCGTATCTGACGGTGTAGTGTACAAAAGTATGATAATCGTGGTGCCGCCATGCATGAGGCCAAACATGCTTGCACAAATACACGAGTCGCGCATGGACATAACGGAATGCAAGCAACGAGCACGGGAAGCACTATACTCGCCAGGGATGACGCAACAAATCGAAAATCTCGTGAGTCATTGCGCTGCGTGTAATACGAACTAGAATAAGCAACGAACCGAAACGCTCAGGCTAACGAAAACACCCGATCTGCCTTGGATTGAGGTAGCTGCGGACATTTTCGAGTGGGAACGAAATAACTAGTTGGTCACTGTGGATTACTATTCTAAGTACATGGATGTCGACAAACTCGAGAATTTGAGCAGCGCAACAACGCTTGATGCCCTCAAATCACAAATGAGTCGACACGGTATTGCAGAAAAATTGAGATGTGACAATGCGACTCAGTTCTCGTCTCGCGAATATGCGCTATTCTGCAAAGACTGCCAGATCGAACATTGCACGTCATCGCCTGCCTTCTTACAGTCGAACGGTGAGGCAGAAAGAGCGGTACAGATTGTGAAACGACTTTGGCGAAAGTGTACAATCAAACACTTGGCCTTGCTAGATTACCGCATTACGCCGCTAGAAAGCTGTAATGTGTCACCAGCCCAGCTGTGCATGAGTCGCAGGCTAGAAACAAATTGCCGATCGCCAGAGAGCTTCTAAAGCTAACTGCCTACGACGTGACAAAAGTAAGACGTACACAGCCTGAACCGGGACAAAGAGAACCAGCGTTACTATCACGACCGGAAAGTCGACTGGGATCTCCCTGTACATCTGCCAGGAAATCCAATGAGGTTGGCTCCATTTCCGAGCTCCAAGAAATAGCTACACGCCAAAGTTGTAAGCCAACATCAAGCTCCTCGATCGCATGTCGTTGAATGGAACGGGAAAAAGCACAGACGCAACAGAAGACACCTGCCACTGTCAACGTTCGGAGCGGAACGGGTATACCCCAGAGTCAGGCCAGAAATATGCCGTGAGCGAGCCTGATCAACAAATGCTAATTTGGGAGTTACTCAAACAGCAGCAGCCCTGAAGAATCACAAGCCGCGTCTAGCGTTCGCAGTGCGCCCGTTACTTACCCGTCGCCCCCCACCGGAATTGTGACCCGTAGTGGTTGTGTGAGCAAGCCAACAAGACGCCTGGACTTGTGAACTATGGCCAGGTTAACCGAAAGGAAAAAACGTCGTGACTGAGACGTTCCAGTCCCACCAGGATAGAATAATCCCTGAGTGACCCGTAGTTGTTTAGTTCAAGACGGCAGATAGTCTACCCTACAGTCTATTTAACTTTAGATGTGTTTTAGTAGTAGTTCGCGCACGAAGAGTTGTTCGCAAGAAGAAGTTGAACTTTACATCTTAGTTTCGAGGAAGCACATAATACGAAAGACACTGATTGTTTAATAATTTCAGTAATTTGAGCTTTAATTAGAAGTGTGAATAATTGACAGAAAATGGAAGCAGACGTGGACCTTTATAAATACGTACTTACTTGGTAAATTGTACAATTGCATAAGTACACGTTCACATTTATTAACTATTTATGAATTGAAAGATCATACATTTTGTTTTAACAGTACAGTTAACATGTCTTTGAAAGAAAGGGAGGTGTAGTGTTCAGGCTTGCTCTAACTGCGCATGCACGCGATTAGCGGCAAGCCGTCAATAAACGTATAGAGTTACCACACTCTCGTTACATAGTCGAGTCACGATATGTTACAATCACGCCACATTGTGTGTGTTCGGCTTATGTCAGCGAACTGAGAATTAACCAACTAATGACCACTTAGGCCAACGGTGCCATTTCCAATGAAAACGGTGCGGTTATTCACGTCTAGCTGTTTGTTCCTGGCGGTAACTCAATTACAGCTGTTGATTTGTTGAATGCGGCAATATTGTCAGACACACGGTCCAATACACAAGTGTATCTATTACAGCGGGGCCAGCAGGCACGAATAAACAGTCAGTGCAAAGGTGGCTCACTTCAAGACGTACGTGACATCACAATTTCAATTTGCCAACACCAATTACGAGAACCAGGGAGCAATGTCTGGTTTGTTGTAATAGTGTGCTATCGACGTATAAAGGCCTACTATCTCACTTCACTCATGTCGGTCACTCGGGTCGAACTCTCTTTCCAAACTCTAGTCTTCTTCATGTCCCCACGCTGCCCTGTGTTGTTCTTCCATGTGTTTGCTGCAACGGTATGGTCTTGGATGCAATCATTATTTAATATTTATCTCTACAACAGTGTCCAACAAATCTCACCCTTATTTCTTGGATCTTCTGAGTAATTCCATTTGTATCTCTATACAAGTGACACGTGTTTTTCCCCGTTAATGTTGAATATGGCTTGCAACATACTTGTAAAACACCCATCTAGTTGTGTTCTGGGTGTCTTTGTTAGTGTCCAAGACTCGCATCCGTGCAGCAGCAGAGACTCCACCGTTACAACGAACCGCTGTTGCATGATCTTGCATGAAAGTATAGGCCAATATTTCAAAACAAGTGTTCTTAGTTCGTTTTCATGTTATTGTCTTCCTGATCTGGATATATTTAGTTGCAAAGATGGCTCAAGTGCCCGACGTACTTAATATATTTGACCTTCTCCTAATACTATCGTACTATACAATACTATCATGTGCAATTTACAATCCTGATGAACACATATAAATCACTACATGGACAGGTTCCATGATGTATATCGGACGTGCTGAATGTGTACAAATCAAGAAGAACGCTGTGATCCATGGATTCAGTGACATTTGAAGTTCCAAGGGCTAGAACAGTTACTTACGGAGACTGAAAATGTCAGTGTTCAGCAGCCAAGTGTGGAATGCGCTACTGGCTCACATTCGTGAAGCAAAAACATTGAACACTCTCAAGAGGCTGCTAAAAACACATTTGTTCCTGGCCCATTTTTGTGTTTAACTATTTCTAGTCAGTTTTTATTACATTTTAAAACAGTATATATATATTCATCTTATTATATCCAACCTTCTGAAAAATTAAATTTTTTATCATGCTATCTTTTTATGCTTTGTTTTTACTGTCCATGATTATTCTATTGATTGTGTACAGCGCTTTTGAGCAGGCTTTTGTGTATGAAAAGAGCGCTTTATCTATTCGGTATAATAATTGTTCCTCCTCTGGTCACAATGTCAATGTTTTCAGGGAGGCTGTATGCCATTAATTCAGGGAATAGAAACCGTCTCAGAATTAGTACGCCTTGTACGAAAATACGTAAATGTGAACGAGGGGCCGTCACGGTGTGTGCATGTGTGCGTGTGTGCGTGTGTGTGTGCGTGCGTGTGTGCGCGCGGGTGTGCGTTTGTGTGTGGGTGTTTGACAAAGATGATGCGCAAAGATTATGCATGGAGAGCCTATATCTATAACAACAACTATGATTGTTTGTAGGCGTCTGTGTCGTGCTGGAATGAACTTTCTTACGTTTCATCCCAGTTCAGCAGATCTGAGACGGCAGTCCGTGGACTGCTAGTAGCAGTGGTGTCATATGTTCTAACTACAAGCATTTTATTCTAGTCTTGATTAAGCAAGCCCCGTGATGACGTGATCTGCCAAGAAAATCGATGCTTTCGCCATGAAGAGCCTACGACGCCTCGCCAACATAAAGTGGGTCAATATCAGCAATAACACGATCAAGGAACGTACCGGTCAGAAGCATGCACCAATACTCATCACCCAGCGACGCCTTCGATGGTTCGGCCACCTGCAATGTATGGCACCAAACTACCCTGCCGCTCTATTATACCAATTCCACCCACAACACACCGGCTGGAAACGGCGCCGTGGGCGTCTTCGCCGTCGATGGATCGACTGTGTTAAGCACGATTTGGATGGCCTGGGCCTCACGCTTGAGGTAGCCGAGCAGCTGACCGTTGACCGCCTCACCTGGAAGGCGATGATAAAGGATGTGGTGTGACCTCTACGCCTGGATATCCGGCAAGAACCCTAAGTCAAGTAAGTCAAGTGATGTGGCGCCACTATTTGTCGCACAAAGAACAAAACTGCATCCAGAGACGTCTTGATATTGCAGTGAAGGAGGTGGGGTTGGTAGGTGTATAATTGAAAGTGTTTTGTGAGCCTCAATTAGTTCTTTGTGAACTTCACGGGGATATAATCAGACATTTTTGTGAGTCTTATGGTTTAACTTGAGGTGCAGTTGAGGGTTTCTCGATCTGAGCCGAATCAAATGTTGTAGTCGCAGAAATTGTGTTGCTGCTGCACCGCCTAACTTCAGCTTCTCCACAGCCTCTGCTCGACTGGTGACATCGGACGACTGGGGGGTGAAGGGGAGTATGGGGGGGGGGGATGCTGTTGAAAATGTTTCGTCACTGCGCAGCTGCAATTTCACCGTCTTCTCGCTGTCTCTTGCGCTGCCTCCTATCTCGTCTCAACAGATGAAATGGGAAGACGGGCGGTGGAGGTCTGTTAAAATGTGTTTGCTGCTGTGTCATGTCGCTGTATCTTCACTTCAAACTTTTCTTCAGTTTCTCCGCTTGCTTAACTGACACAACTGTGACGTCAGAAGATGGGGGTTGTTATTGACAGTTATTTACCGCCGCGTCCGCATAACTTCAGGTTATTTAACAAGATTGCCACGCAGATAATTAACTCTAGATGGCAGGTGGACAAGGAAGCCTTTTGGCTTATCGAGAGTTCAAACTTTTTTATCTACAAGTATCCCGCCCTTCTGAGGTATGTGTCGATTTTATTTTTACATATTCATGGCATAACACGGTGTTCAGGTGTTGTGCTTGGCAGTAGATTCCACCACAGCTGTTTTATTGTTACAAGTTTGATGTATTTCAATTCAAGGAAGTTTTTCATATTTCTCAGGTGCGTGTATAGAGGTGTAGACATTACTTCGGACGTTTACATTTTACTTGAAAATGATTACTGCTGCCGGACTGTTATGGTTTGTAATCGACATTCATCTACACTTGCCTTGAGAACCGGTTGCAAACTTGTCAAGCAGGACGCTGTGGTATATTCTTGGATAACACCAGACCACGAACAACTTCTGTGCAACCCCCGATGATACGCAGTGACGCAAGATGCACTTCAGGATGTGTGTGTGTGTGTATCAACAATGGCATCAGTGGTGCGTTGTTCTAGGACACAGTTGTTGTCAACTGCCGCCAATGCAACCAGGTATACCAGATCTCCGGTGACCTGCTGTGTGAATCTTCTACTTTACCAACTGTGCATCTTCAAGCGTTCGTCTACGAGACGTAAACACCGTGGCGGTCGTAAAGTCGCAAAAACAGATCGGGACAACAACTCACTACGCAAGAGTACCGGCGTTGCCACAACCAAGCCGAAATGTAATACTTTAATAACTGTACCATTGTATAAGCAGGTACAGCGCGATCAAGGCGTACGAGTAAGCTGCGTTTACATACAATCGTGTCGGAAGAAAACACTCGCCATTGCCGATTATATACTTGAAAACCATCTCGATATGATGGCGATATGCGAAACGTGGTTAAAGCCTTCGAGCGACGCCAGTGTGATTACAGACAATGTACCAAATGGATATTCCATCAAGCACACGTCTCGCCCTACCGACAAAGAGGATTTATGGATATATTATCCATAAATCCGAAATCGTCTTACACAAACAGGTACCAATGCGTTTCGATCGTTTGAACACATCGAGAGCAGGCTGAAAACACATACGTCATCCACCAGAATCGTTGTTATTTACCGCCCGCCGCCATCAATGAAAAATGACTTATCAACAACTGTGTTTTTTAAAGAATGGGACCGTTTCATCGACCAGCATGCCATAAAACCTTGACCTCTGATTATCATGGGAGATTTGAATTTTCATATTGACAACGCTGCAAATGTTGATGCACGGCGACTGGTCAATTATGTGAATGCCACAGGAATGGTGTTGCATGTTCGCGGGCCAACCCACAGGAAAGGACACACTTTGGATGTACTCATGACCCGCAGCACGGACGAACACCTTGTTCGAAATGTTATCGTTACAGATATGGGCCTTTCTGACTACTTTGCGATGAGTTTCAACATAGACATTGTTCAACATCGCACTGGTTTGATAAAAAAAACGCACCATTGATGCAATGTCTTTTCGACAAGACATTCCACTGTTCCGTTCAGATGATCTTGACTTGCTGAACGTAGAAGAACTGGTTGATCGATACGATCATATGCTGGTCAGCTTAGTTGATTCGCACGCGTCCGTTGTTGCAGGCAGATAAATACAAGGCTGGTTGCATCTCGCCATTAATCAAGAAGGCTGGACTAAATCCAGAACCAATACAGAAATATCAACTTGTATCGAATCTGACATTTCTCTCTAAACTAATCGAGCGCGTTGTAACAAAACAGCTGAATGTCCAAATGCAAGAGAACAACTTGCACGACCAGTTTAAATCGGCATATCAACAAGATCACTCATTTGAAACGGCTCAGCTTAAAGTACACAACGCATTATGTCTGCAGCAGACCGTGGCTGTGTTGTTGTGTTGGTTATGCTTGACTTGACCGCCGCTTTCGACACCATTGACCACGGCATTCTATTGAGCAGACTCACTCACAGAATCGGTGTCACTGGCGCTGCGCTTGAGTGGTTCAGATCTTACTTGTCCGGTCGGCATCAAGTCGTTCGTATTGAATGAACGTTTATTCAACAACAACATAATACATGCACATTATGGTTTGCTGCTGTTGCTGAAAGAACATAGCTGAAGTAATAGACTTCTGTGTTGCTATGCCCTTCTCGAACCTGAAAAAAACCTGAATAAATACAACATGATTGGAAGTGTCAAATTCTCCCTCCACAACTGCTGTGCCGTTTGGTGTACCGCAAGGCACCGTACTCGGGCCATTGCTGTGCATTGCATATATCACACCGCTTGGCGACGTTATATCAAGAAATTCGGCTAGGTTTATCACCCTTATGCCGACGACACGCAACTTTATGTTTCGTTTTGTCCTAGTGGAGATGGCCAACTGAACTCAATAGGTCGTTTGTGCTGTTGCCTAGAAGAAATTGGCGAATGGTCTCGGACCAATTTACTGAAATTAAATGATCAGAAGACGGATGTCATGGTGCTTGGTACGAACCAAAAGCTGCCACTGCTAACGGAGATTCGTATTTTTGACTCGACTTTGACTTCGTCTTCAAGTGCGCGCAATCTGGGCGTTGTATTTGATCAATCCCTCAACATAACTAACCACATAAGTGCCATTTGCCGAACAGCGTATATGCACCTCCACAACATCAGTCGTATCAGGCGATACCTCACAACATATATGACTAACCCACTAGTGCACGCTTTCGTCATATCTAGATTGGACACGGGAACGCGCTACTGGTTACTGGCTACTGGCCTACCACGTGACCTCAGAACTCAGAATCAAATTATTTGACGTATAAATACGATACATATACAATGAATAACGTAAGTAATATATAAGGTCGGGAGACTCCCATTAAGATACATAATATCGCCAGCACAGGAGCCATCCCATAAATATAAACCACAACAACATTTACACATTCACAAACTCGAGCGAATCCAAAACATGGCAGCCGGAATCATCACGTTCACACCTCGCCGTGCCCACATAACTCCGGTTCTAAAAGAATTACACTGGCTGCCAATCAAATGCCGAATCGACTTTAAAATACACCTTTATATGTTCAAATGTCTGAACGGGACGGCGCCGCTGTATCTTGCCAACCTGTTAACCAGGCACTGTTCCGGACGCACAAGATTTTGGTGCATTTATGAGCAAATTTGACCTTTACCTTGACTGAAGTGACATTTAACCCGAATATTTAAGAAGACATAGGAAATGAATTCGTTATTCTCTCGAAAACGCCTAAAAGTGGTCTCATTTATGGTTCTATTACTTTTGGTTCTCGAGTTATTGCACAACCTTTCTCCGGACATTGGTTTTGTCCCATATGACCGTCACATAGGGGGCTCAGCTTGGCTCCCATGGAAAAATGAAATGTCACGGCCATATCTAACGCTGGTCCAAAAATGGTGATTGTGGAAAGATGTGAACAATTATAACGATTAAGCCCCCTGACTATAGGCCTGGTACAATCTATCAAGGCGGGTAGGATGCAGGAATTTGGGATGGGCTCAGCTCAAAATGAACTGCATTTTAAAAGGGGTAGGATCCAAGTGTTGCACATTTAGGGTTGGGTCCATTCTCAGTGTTCAACATTACGACAAAATACATTTTTTTTACAAAATGTGCATTAAATTTACGTGCAAATGATTGAAGAATAGAACAATTTCCTGTGAACAAGAATATTCAAGACAACTAGGAGGCATTGATCTGTGCTGTGAAGATGTCAAAAACAATTTCTTCAGACCAATAAGAAATAAACATTCCCGTAATTTAACAGCATGATATTAGGTCGGGTGGCAAAGATTTGTTTTCCCTCATGCTGCTTGGATTGATACAGCTAAGCTAGTCAATTATTATACCTGTTAACTCTCCCGTGAAATCTGGGAGTCGTCCGGAATTTAGGTAAATCTCCCGGATTTTCTCTCGAAATCTCCAACAGCACCCCCCATCTACGAGACAGCACGACACCATGGGAGATGTACCAATACGTGCTGAACCAATAAATTTTGACAAAAAAATCTCCAATAGCACCCACCCCAATCATCCTATGTCAAGTTCCGAGATATATGAGAAGCATGCTGAACCCCTGAGGAATCTCCCGGATTTCTACAAAAAAGTTGGCAGGTATAAATTATATATTTTACTTGTCATGTTGTAAGAACTTCTAGGGTCAGGTATGTTTAAAGTGTCAGACGAGTATCCAAAAATAACAATAAATGATTCTAGTACGATTTAACCATAGGAGTAGAATCTCATCGTTAGACACGTCTGCCTGATTCACAGTGTGAACGTTGTTGTCTGTTTATTGCTCTCACACAGACTGCAATATTTATACTTGTCTTTGACGTGAATAATACAGACGGCGTATTGCACACAACAATGTAATCCACTTACTTGAACATGTAGTGCCATAAAACATATAACCGTACTAGCATGTCGTACATTGATCAGCAATGGTGCAGGAATCACAGATGTCAGCACAAGCTGAAAGCAGAAGAACTTGGCATTACACCCAGAATTGTATGTGGTTCACAGAAACACTGCGACGTTTCAGCACCCCTCGGTTCCACTGCGACATACATCAAGAAGGCTGCATGTTAATCTGCAAGGCAACCGGATAACATTTACATGTGTCCGATGTACAGCTCATCTTTGTTCTGCAATGTAGAATATATTAACTGTGTGATATAGATTTCAATATGCATTTGCAGCACAGTATTTTAATTGTGTGAGTGCATTGTGCTATTCCGCTAATAATGCAGTTGTTTGTGTTGGACTCCGCATGATAATTTACGTGTAGGGAAGGACATCACTGCAAACTCAACACACCATTTTGTCTAGTGGTGATGCACCACCAGCACAACGTACAACAAATAACCAATGTTGATGTTGAACGTGTATTAATATCAAACACTGTAGACTGCAGTACATACCTTTACATGTCTTTGAAGTACTTTCATAGACTAAGGGTGACTTGCAAGAGTCATTGTCACACACGTTTGCCACAGAACACTTGGAGCAGTCAGCCACACATTCTACAACAAGCAAAGAAACATCAGTTGAACAGTCACAACAAGGAACAGTAGATGACACAGTCTCTCAAGACAGAAATCAGCCATAGAGACAGGGAGAGAGTGACATAGAGAAAGGAGACAAGGAGAGAGGGAGTGTGAGGAAGAGAGAGAGGAAGAGCGATGGAGAGAGAGGGAGAGAGAGTAAGGGGGAGGCAGAGGGAGGGAGAGAGACAGAGGGTGAGAGAGACAGAACAGGAGAAAGAGGAGGGATGGAGAATGATGGTGAGGAAGAGAGAGAGACATACATAACATATAACATTCACATATTGCAGACATTTCATTACCATGTCTCTGGTAGATGTTTAATGATCATTCCACCTCGATCCGAGAAGTCTCGCAGGACTATCCCTACCCTGCCGCCCCCTTACACGAACATACCATAACAACTTACGACACATTATTGTCAACTTTTATGTAGTACACTACATGGAACAGTACACCAGGCTTGAGAGAGACGATGATCTCGCTGACTGCAGATCCATAGTCCTTCACTCAGTTCACATGCAGTGCATTGAGCGAATTGATGTGCTCATCAGCAAGACATGTGGTTCTGCAACTGTCAATGACGCAAGGCATCAACTCTTCTCCAATGGCAGTCGTCAACGACCCAGGCCGCCCTCTTCGAACATATCAAGAGGTAATTGTTCCAAGCATCTTTCATCTGGAAGCAGTCAATCGCTAACCACCAAGCAATTGCTGTGTTTGGTCAATAGGGATGGTAACAGGATGAGCGCAGCAAGCAATGGCTTCCTTTCTGGACCACTCTCGCCGAAGCAAGTATGGCTGGTGCCCTCCTCCTACATGGTGGCTGCACGAAACGTGCAAGGGCAATTGAAAGAACTGCAGGGCAGGCCTTCATTGCACAGCATTGTGCAATAGCGAGGGTGACTGCCTAAACAATGATGGAAAAGATGCTAACCATTGAACCTCTACTAATGGATAGTAGGATGGTCAGATGATGGATGATACTGTTTAGGTACATTCATTGTAAGTTTTGTTTCGACCCATTGATGGAATGATTCTGAACTATTAAAAAATTATATGTTCACAATAACGGTTGAAAAAATATCAGTGAATTTGTGGATCTAATTGACATATCATTGGATCATTCCATGTCAAATCAATCACTTTTAGGCCATTTTTGCATCACCCCACTCCAATTTTGATTAAATTTAGCACAGTTGTTGGCTCACATGAGAATATCTAAACAATGTTTTTTTAATCTAGTTCAAGTATTATTGATGATATAAGTAACTGAACTTTGACCTCATTCGCATACTGAATGTCATAAATGCCCATAACTCTGCTGTTAATAAAGCTAGAAAAGCAAGCAATACATAATTGGAAAGCCGACAAACAAGCGCACATAGGTATAATGTAAATAACAATTATATATATTTTTTTATTTGAATTTTGACCCCAGATATAGTACTACCTCTGCTGTGTAAATCCATATATATATGCTTACTAATTATATAATTGTTATTCAATACACCAGGGATTATTGTTATGCAATAAGCCACCAGAGGGACTAGATCATGCACATGTACATGTCTACTATGTCTGTAATTTTATGTGATTGGTGGCATATAGAGTAACATTCAAACATTACAAATGAACAAATTTGACTGCATATTACGTATGAAAAGCATTACAAATTGAATTGTATTGACAATTGCTCAGCTTCATGTGTGATGATTGCAATTTCATTTGATTGAGAGATAATGTATGAGACTCATGCATATTCATTGCACATGTCTATGATACTACAGAAGCTGCTATGAAATAACTATTTAGTTAGCCTGTAACCATCAAGTCTACTAGTGACTAATGACGGAGTACTGATCCACTGAAATAGCACCCAGACAAATTAAAGAAAAAAGACTTGCGAAATGTTTCTGCAGAACTGGTTTCAAGAACCTAACATTGGGTTTGACCACACAACATAAGCTATGCAGACAATGTTGTGAAAAGCTGGAATCACTTCTTGAAGTAACTTCGTCATCACCTGCTTCTTCACTCGCACCAATGCCTGGCCAAGAATCTGATCAAGGCCAAATATCTGATCAAGAAAGAACAGCTTTTGAAGAGCATGAACTGTCAGTACTCAATGAATCATTGGATATTTTTGGTGAATCCCCACTCTCAAAACGAAAGTTAGGCCAGGAATCCTATTCTGCAAGAAAGGTGCAAAAAATTAACAGCAGTGGTGAACAAGGTAAAATTAGTTGCATCTGAGAAATGCTTTGAACATTAGAAAACAGCTACTTCCGGTGAGAAAGACTGGTGAAATAATTGCACAGTTAAAGGACAAATTCCGGAAAACAGACAAGAGAAGCGAAAAGATCAAATTATTGACCGTGATCCCAAAGAGTTGGAGCATCCGGAAAACAGCAACACTCTTCAACACATCATACCTCATTGCAAACAGAGCGAAACATTTACTGAAAAATTAATTAAAGATCACATGGTGGATTTTCTTATTAAACATAACTTGATAAACCCATTTCAACATGGGTTTCTAAAAGTGAGGTCATGCTTAACAAATAAATAATAATAATAATCTTTATTTACACACCATCAAATATGTTATGTTTTTGGAAGTTATCACTAAGTGGGTAGACGAGGCATCTCCAGTAGATATCATCTACTTATATTTTCAGAAAGCTTTCGATAAATCAAAGATTACTGCTTAAACTAAAGGCCCATGGCATAGGATATGGTATAATTAACTGGATAGAAAAATGGCTGACTGACAGAAGACAATGGGTGCAGGTAGTAGTTGATGGGGAGGCTTCAAACTGGAAATCAGTTTTGAGTGGTGTACCACAGGGATCAGTACTGGGACCTATATTATTCTTAATATATATATATATATCAACGACTTGGACGGTCATATAACAAGTAAGGTTTTGAAATTTGTGGATGATACAAGTGGTTAGAAGGATTAAACGTGATAGAGTTAGACAGCATTTACAAGATGATCTTGACAGGCTAATCAAATGGTCTGAAAAGTGGCAAATGTTGTTGAAGTTTGGGAAATGTAAATGCCTCCTCACAGGACATGGGAATGAAGATGTACAATATACAATGGGGGTACTGTACTAAATACTACTGCAAAAGAAAAGTACGTATGGTTAACCATTAGTGCTGATATGAAGGTTTCAGACAGTGTGGAATTGTAGCTTCAAAAAAGGGAAATAAAATCCTTGGATTAATTAGATGAAATATAGCGTATTAGGAAAAAGAAATAATTACACTGCTGTACAAAACAACAGTTAGGCCTCATTTAGAATATTGTATACAAGCATGGAGCCTGGAGGATATATCGCAAGAAGGACATATATGCTATAAAGAGTACAGAGGAGAGAGACTAAATTGATACAAAAACTGAGGGATCTTAGTTACGAAATACACCTAAAAAATGTGGTTTAACAAGAATAGAGACCAATAGATTGAGCGATTAGATAGAAGTGTTTAAAATATTGAATGGTCATGAAAATATTGATAGAAATTTTGTTTTCTCAGTTAAGAAAGATAGAAGGACTAGAGGACATGAAGATACATTAGTAAAGGAGCAGTGTAGGTTAGATATAATAAAGTTCTCATTTTCACAAAGGGCTGTAAATTAATTGAACAGATTATTTGGTGATTGTGTGGGTGCTAGTACCGGTAGTGTGAATGTTTAAAAATAAAAGCGACACACACCTCAGAAGGGCAGGATACATGTAGATAAAAAGGGTTGGACTCTCGATAAGCCAAATGGCTTCCTTGTCCACCTGCCATCTACAGTTAATTTTCTGGGTGACAAACTTGTTAAATCTTGTTAAACTGGTGGAGTTTTGACTGACAGCATTTTGAATTATGTGTTTTACACTGATGTAGGTTTTCACGGATGTTCACTTTGATAAGGTTTTGACTAATGGGATAATGAGTGATGGGATTTTGACCGATCAAAGTGGTTTTGAACTTTGGATTGATGGAGTATACACATTGTGTTGTTTACCCAATTAAACCAATCGGGCAACCTTAAAGCCTATATAAATACCATCAGGTGATGGAAACGTATCCCTTATAGCCCACACAACTCAACTGGATATGACAACCCTTTTGCCACTTCCCAAGTGGTCCAACTGCCATAAAACAAATTGTATGTGAGCTGCATAACGAAAATTTTCATTTGTTGGCTGGACATTGTATGCAAACAAGTCATTCACATCTCGTAGAGCTACAAGAACTACCGACCTTCGCAGCACTACATCATTTCTGACTCTTTCAGCAGTCTTCAGAAGGCAACGACCATGACTGTGACGGCAGCATAGTTTGTTCTTCTGGTCATGGCATTTGATGACAGCAACCGCATTGACATTAGGGGATGTCCTCACTATCCGATGGAGGTGTTGGCTCAGTCGGAGCGATGTCACCAGGCAGCAGATCCCGTAGGTGTTGATGGAGACTCACAGCAGTTTGTATGGAGTCAGGTAGTGCATCGCGATTAACATCTTTCAACTGTAAATGTTTTAAAACATGCATTTTATTGCCAATACTGATAAAGACGATGTACAACTATCCAGCACATTTTTAGAACCAGTCACTTTGACTTTGGATCAAAATAAAAGTTATTCATGTTCTTTGAGCAAGAGATTGAGTATGATATGAACTGAATACCAGTGGCAGCTAATAACATACAATACCTATTCAGATAGGATGGTATCTTGTTCTGTGTTCTCGTCTACTAGCTGTTTAACACTCGATGCTTGTCCAGATTTGAATAGGCTTCTTGATGACTTCTATAACAATATGTAGTATTTATGTACCCATTTTATTTTGAAAGCATTTCTGTAAATGTAATCTACTGTGTTGCAGGAAAATTATTTGCTGCCTAAAATGTAAAAAAATTATATAGTTTCTAAAAATAAATGTACGTTTATCATTAAATGTTGAATATGTCCGGTATTGAACAAATTCAAATTTGATTCATTGCATATCACATACAATACAGCTATATAATAGGAACTAACCTTCTTTGCAACTTGTTTTCGTTTCTTTGGTTTTATTGCTGGCTCCTCCTGTAGTACTCAATAAACTGCTTAAAATCATGCATCTGTGCAATAACATAGAGGAGTTATGCATAATGGGCACAATGTATATTGCTGGCAAGTGTAAGATTGGGGACTAATGTGGTAAGTGTGTGGCTGAGGTTATGTGTTTGTTGTAGATTGGCCTTGCTGATACAGCCACGAACTACAAAGATTCATTGAGGTCATCTGATACAGGAACACGGATTGTTTATATATCCTGGTCTTCTTCCTCATCTTCCACAAAGACCACCATCAAGTCCTGGTTTATAATTAAGTAATAAATAAAAGTATGTATGCATGCATATAATATACAAAATAATGTTGCTGATGTAAAATATGTATAATTCTATATATAATTACACAAAATTTTTTCAAAACAGAAGTTTATTTAGTTTTATTGAAACAGCCTTAGCATAGGCAAAATACTGTTCTATGCTGGTGTTGATCACATATATCCCCCACACCCCCAGATATGGGGTCAAATACATTTGTATTTGAAAGTATTTAAATACTTTTTAAAAAGTATTTGTAATTGCATTTGTATTTTATGTTTATGAAATGAAAGTATTTGTATTTAAATGCTTCTGCAAAGTGCTTGAAATGTTGAAATACTTTCAACTACTTTTACAGTTTCATTCGGCATGGGTATTAATATCTGTTATGCCTGTTTTGTTAAATTTAAGAATCAAACAATTTTACTCGGTCGTTTAGTAATTCACCACTTTTTTCATTCTAAAATAATGTCAAGATAAGGCCTTATCATTATGTGTCAGTTGTCACTGTGATGCAATTACCAATAAGACTCTGTTGCACTGGCCTGCCTGTCTTTTGATCATGGTTTCCAAAGGGAGCTAATTAACCAACCTACCTGGCTAACCAATGTGGCTGATAAGGCCTGCTATTGTGTCAAATATTTGCTTGCTGTCTGTGGGTTGAAAGGAAGGTGGTGGCTTCTCAAGTTAGGTGGCATCATTTTCCTATCTACAAGTTAATTGCCCATGGCATGAACCTACAAACCAAGTCTGGTAAGCCTCAGTCCATGGTATTCAAGTTCTTCAGTGTGCTTTTTTATTTGAGCTATATTGTAATGTTTTATTGTAAAAAGTATTTGAAATACTTCCCAACAAGTATTTAAATACTTTTACATTTCAAAGTATTTGAATTTGAACTCTTCAAGACTATTTGTATTTAAATACAGTTCAATATACTTGAACCCATGTCTGACTAGTAGACTCTAATTTAGTAATTGTGCATCAAATTACAAAGATCAACCATATAGAGGCTGTGCGTGTGACGTCACCACTTTTGCGGTCTGCCATCTTCGAGTACAAGCGCTGTAGTATCAATCTGTGTTCCCCCATTTTGTTTCAAAGACAATTGTTGTAGCCCATACAGTTGTTACATTATTTTGGCCAAAACATACGTAGACCTAATTAAATTATCAGACAGTTATATAGCATCGTAAGTAAGTCCCTTACAATCATGACTGCTTATTTATTGTCATATTATATCTACACTGAGTTCGTGCATCGCAAAATTACGTGATAACGCGGTATTGTGATTTGAGTTTTCTCAAACCTAAAAAGTACACACAGAATTGTAACATGCCAGCCAAGTTTATTACCAATTGGAGCTGCCAGTGCAATATTTTACATAAAGTTTCACCGAAGCATTCAAACAGAAGAAAGACATGACAAAATACCGACATCGAAGTGAACGACGCACACATTTTAGGACACGCAACCATACAATGAACATCACTCACCATCGCTTCTTCTCTTGCAGACCAGTTGTCTGATGCATCCGACAGGACCTGTTCTATAGCCATGCCAAGTTACTCGGAAAGTTCTCGACGGGAAACGTATATATATCGCCTGCAACGCCAATGTCAACGAGACCCGAGACTGTTCTATAAATAGCCGCAGACGCTCAAGCGTCGGCCAACAAAACACTTCCGCCGTGGAAAAGCGCAATCTATACACTACAGTGCCCCTTTAAGACACAAATCAGAATATTTTTCTAAATACATATATATACCTGGGTTTGGGCAAATTAACGTCACTGTGAAGAATTAATTATTTCATTCACTGAGTATGATGTTGACATACTTACCAATACTCAAGTTCATGAAACTTTGCAACCAACAAACACGCAGGCCAAGTCAGTGACGAAAATCGTGCCGTGTTGATTTACAACAAACATAATTTGTCAAAATAATCGCATAACATATCATGAATTAAGCATACATTATACAAATTAATTAAACATTTACGTTCAACAAATTACACTTCCAATTTTATATAACATAGTAATTAGTGAATGTCGCAATGTTTGCGGCATGAACCCAGTGCAGTGGAAGCCGAGGGAGAGGCAAATACACGAATATTTCTTAATCAACACATAATTATAAAACATGATATATTATTTTGAAGTTTATAATACATTGAACACGAAACGCCAACACCTTATTCAGTATGTACTGGAACTATAAATGTATAAGCACTTTTACCCGGTCTGCGTAACTCGTCAAGCCTCGGAGTCAGTCAAGGTATAGACAGGACTATACTATATTATAGACTTCCAAATATATTTTTTGGAAACAATTGCTCAAAATCAATTAAACTGTTGTTCATTTTTGAAATAATTACGCTTACTATTTCATTTTCGGATGAACTGTGTGCACTAACAAAGATAATGGTAAATCCAATCGTGTTAACTAACACGTCGAAACTTTAACCAGACCGGCTTTGGTCTGTTTAAAACAGCGGTCTGCATAACACGGCGCTATATGTATAAATGGTCGACGTAAGCTGCAATTAGAAGTATATATATATATATATATATATATATATGTGGATTGCCATAATTGCAATATATATATATATATATATATATATATATATATATATATAATTTATATAGAGCTAACACATGTATATGTATCTATCGAGAGCGTGTCTTGATCACGTATAAAAATGAATATTCTTTGCAGAAATCAGGAAAGATTTCCCCAAAAAATTATTTTGAAATGTCCGCATTAAAAATAACGGATAATTGTTATACATGAACTATTAATCCTATCAGGGTCATTCTCCCAATTCGGTACATATTGTCGAATTATTTTCACGTTTTTCAAATAATTGAAGAAAAAAAACTTATTTATTTGATCAACCTTCATTGGAATACATATTTTCAAAATATGCAGATTTACAATGTATGCATTGTGGAGTAATTTAATATAGAAGTGCACATGTCGCATGTGCATCTGTCCACTCTGTCACTGACATCTGAGCACCTCCTAATTCGGTACATATTGTCGAATTATTTTCACGTTTTTCAAAACTACTCAAATAATTGAAGAAAAAAACCTTATTTATTTGATCAACCATCATTGGAATACATATTTTCAAAATATGCAGATTTACAATGTATGCATTATGGAGTAATTTAATGTAGAAGTGCACATGTCGCATGTGCATCTGTCCACTCTGTTACTGACATCTGAGCACCTAGTGTTGTATATATTTGTCTTACAGCATTCATTATGATATCATTAATGTAATAATTGTGTGTCCCATGTCCAGTAACATATCGTAAAAAAATAGATAAATATTTTGTGCTAAATTTGATAAGTTTACGCTGCCTTTTAGTGCACGTGCATTCTTGAAAGCACATATCACATTGTGATTCAATATGACCCAGCCAAGCAATAAGCACTATATATCACTGTTCAGAAACGTGACATATGGATATATGATAACAATTGTTATATATGTATTACGTGAATATGTTTACACATATTTAATGATAGTAACAGAGTTGACCTGGCAGTAACAGAGCTGACTTGGCAGTAACAGAGCTGACCTGGCAGTAACAGAGCTGACTTGGCAGTAACAGAGCTGACTTGGCAGTAACAGAGGTGACAATAACATAACACAATCGTAATCAATAGCTAAATAAGACGTATAAAACCATGAACTATTGTAATCTAGTGTATTTATATATAGTGCACAGAATCATACACCATAACTGCTAATCGAGTGTTTATACATTGGTAGTACCGGCCACAGAGTTGACTTAATTGGCAGTAACAGAGTTGACACTACAATAATACAAGTGTAAACAATGGTTACTTTTAACATATAATACTATGGAATGTGGTATTCTAGTGGAGCTATAGCTAGAGCGCACAATCACACACCATCACTGCTATCATATTATAACTATATAGGTAGCACAGATTATGAAATGTTGTACCCATAACCATCACCATAGCACAAACAAGATCAGATGTCTATGCAGCTGTCCTTATTCTGAGAGTCAAGCAGAGAGTAAACACTGTTGAATGAGCTCCCACAGATGTGGCAGAACCGGGACTTGCCGACTCCCAACGTTGTCTGGTTCACGGATGAGAAACAGGACATCTTCAACTGTGTACCAGCAAACATCATCCCGATACTGTGGCCAGTAAAGCCGGTTCGCACCCACGCTGATCATGCATTTGACTTCAATGTCCACGTCATCGATGTCAGTGACAATGCCAGGATATATGTTTCCCTGATACCTCACAATGCACCATTTCCGCTGAAGTTCATCAAGTTCTTCAACTTGTTCCACTGACACTAAGTAGGGATGCAGTGACAGCTGCATGTGTAGGAGCGGCAGGCTTCGCAGAACTGGTCTGTTGTACTTGTGCGACAAGTTGTACATCAGCAGCAGACAGTGCAGGAGGAACCAGTTGGTCTGTGACTGGAGGCTTGGCAGGGGCAATTGGCTGCACTCTGGTAGGAAAGGTAAATTCCTTGACGTCGTAGCACATGCGATTCAGTGCTTCAGGGTTGTTGCAACAACAGCGGACATATTTGATCGTGCCACGAACCAGTGTGATGACTTTGTGTAGCTTCCTGGTTCCTTGCACTGCTGGTACGTTCTCAGGGACGGCTGCTTTCTCCACGTCATCTGCCTCTACGCAGAACAGCTTGGTCGATGTTTCCGGGATCAGTTCCCTGTATAGATGGGCTGCGTCAGGGATGTCATGCCCTAGGCTGATTATTCTGTCGGCCTTTCGCTTGATGGCGCCTCTGATGCCACCCGGGGCCCCCTTTCCGTGACTTGCCTCCCAGAAGTTCAATGACCCTGCTTGGTAGCCCATGTCGAAAATGTTTGTGCTGAACAGGAAGAAATGTATCTTCTGTCTGTACTGGAACGTCGGACCATCACTGAAAAAATGCAGGATCTCGATGTCTGGATGACTCACTTGCATGTGTGATCCACCGAAGTAGACAGACTGGATCTCACTTCCGAACTTACAACTGAAGTTCTCAGAAAAGTCTACGTGAATTACACATTCAGAAGGTGGCAGATTTCTTCTGAGCTCTCGGCAAACCAAACACTGGTGCCTGATCGTGTATACGTTCCGTCTGAACTTGCTTAGGCTATTTTTGAAACGCTCTAGCAGTGTTTGCTTTGTTGCTGTTTCTTCCACTTTCTTGGTGACATTGAACGTGCGTTCATTGTCAAGAGGCTCTGCAACGGTACACCACTGGGTGTAGCTTACCTCCTCTTCTTGATCAAACTGGTTGACATCTGGAATAGCGTATTTACAAGTCTGGTATTCACCATATATGCAAGCTCTTTCAACGCCGGATCACAGCTGATGCTGTCAGCTAATTGTTCTGTGTTCTTTGTTTGCAGAATGGCTGTCACTGTCAACAAAGTGAAAGAACACCGTTCATTTTAGATTTGTCTAAATACGAATGAACTTAAAATGGCAAGCATTAGTAGATATAATTTATCATAAATCATGATTACCATGAATAGGTAACAGAGTTGACAGTAACAGGGTAGACAACCATGAGGCAATGCATCTAATACAGCAGTACATGCAGCCATATAATCTCTTTATCACTGTTTCCCGCCACAGAGCAGTGCGTTGCCATAACAAGACTGAGTAATGCTTTGGTATGATGGTTACATAATACTTATCTTTGGGTAACAGTGTTGACATATTATAATTATAGTATTGCATGTGATACTAAAAAGGGGTATTTTAATCCATATTAAGACAGACAGAAGCACATATACCTTCTCTCCATTTAAGGAAGTCGTAGCCTGCTACCACATGGTGCTCAATGCGGTATACTGTACAAGGATCTTGGCTTCTTCAATGGTTAAATTACTGAAGAATTAACATAGTTGACCCACTGTTTGGGGACATATGAAAGTGGCTTGACATTTGATAAATATATAAATAATATGCCTATACAGATCCAAGTCAGATATTGTTGAGATATTTTACTAGATGGTGATGATTATCAAACAATATTACCATTAAACGTGTTGCTGCCACCGAGACCGCAGGACACAGATTTAGATTCAGGGACATGACATTTTTGCCACCCACATCATATAATAATTAGTTTTCCTTTAACACAAATTACTCAAATTATTGCACAATACATCAATTAATAAATATAACATTTATGTATACCCATAACCGATGTTGTATTGCCCTAGATATATGAAGGTCACTGAAAATGCACCATATGTTTCTGGGACTCAAATATGTACCGAATTGGAAGAATATCCCATCAACGTATACAGTAATTTTATACATATAATCGTTAAACCTGTCGAGTTTTTCTTCACATTCATATGATAAGTATACGTTTAATAAATACTACTCAAACATATTTTTATGCCGCGAAGCCAGTCATAGCAATGATCCATTATGGTAATGTATTTATCCAGGGAGCGTTTCCATAAAAAGCCTGCCCCACCATATGGCTTCCACGATAAAATACAACATGAGGCGTCTACAGAAGACACACCGTAACCAACGTGACCGTCATGGCAGGTGTTAAGTATAATTATGACAATCTTGTTTTGTGAGTATAAGCTCCTGTAGACATAGAACATCACATTTAATTAATAAATCATTTATAAATGATAAAGTACCTTTAAAACCGTTACAATTATAAAATGCGATGTTGATTTCCATTATTAGTCCTTGGTGCTAAAGAATGTTCTCAAGTACAAATACACCCGCCGGCCAGTTTTCAGGGTTAAAGACCGATAGATAAATGCATTATTGGACATAACATCTATCTTGAATGATGCATAACTTGCATGTTTAGTTTTAAGTTTTACATATTTTGCATCAAGACTGCGTACCGACTTAACATACAGAGACTGTTCATCGACAGTGATCGCGGGGATCGGCAGTCTGGGTCCCTCGATCTGACGGCAGTCATTATAACACAGCTGTATTACATGTTAAACATGACTTAATACTTAACAAGAAGAATAGTATATTACAAGTGTATTCATAATATACTGTAAAGTTTCAAAAATTTTAGATTAAGTTTGCTCATTGTTTTATGGTTTCCATAATATAAAATTGTAATAAAATGCTTATGGAAAAATAATTGTTTAGCCAACACACTTGATACTTTTTATTACAATGACAATATATATAGAACATTAATTGTAATACAACAATCCAACTAAAAGTAATAAATGGACAGCAAGTATTTGCACACCAGTCAGGAAGTCTATTTTATAGTTAAACAAATATGGTACATGTCTGAACCAAAGAATAACCAGTTTGTGTTTACAAGTGCTGCGTTCAGGAGACTAATGCAGTTGTCCAGTATAAATATGTGGTCTATTTATGTGCATTAATTGTGCCATCTCCATCACTCGTTTGATCTGTTGATGTGTTCAAGCATCTTTAATTAATTAACGCAATAATCGGCTCTGGTTTATTGGGTCGCCAAGCCATGTTGAGTGGGTCGCCAAGAGGTCCCCGAACGTTTCTTTATTGTTCAATTTGCTCGTACCAGATGCACACGAGACGAATAAACATCGCGTATGCGGCCGAAAATGCGTTATGCGCGTACCGGACGAAGATCGCTGCCGTTTTCGATTATTCACTCCATATTGAAGCCATTAAAATACACTCTCCCGGGTGAATATCAAATTTATGAGAATGTCCAAGCACATTATTATAGTGGCCATCGGATTGCGTTGTTATTCTCCTCGTCTCTTTTTAATGTCCGGGGTGAGGCAGGCCTCGATACTGGTCCCCAATTTATGTTTTCTGTTCTTTTTATATCCCGTCACTCTTCTTGCACAGTTGTCTTCAGCAACCGTCTCCATTCCCCTCTATCCTTCGGTCGTCTTCTCCAGTTCTCTCCAAAACTCTCTAAATCTCTCTTTACACAATCACCCCATATCAGTTTTGGTCCATGACGTCTAATTTTACCTTCTTCTTCAGTCGCTCCACGTGCGCAGTCTACATTAGTCGACCGCTCATCAGCTTCTTCTTGAAACTTGTTGTCACTCCAATCTCCTGTCTCAGCTCTTCTTTCTTCGCTTGCCTATTCTCTTCACTCCCGCAATTCTTAGCACCCTGTTGTTTTCGCAAACCTGTACTCTCTCTTGTTGTTTCTCTGTCATTGCCATGGATTATATATGTCACATTGGTATGCTGGTGTGATATATTAACTAAGCACCTTTCCTAAATAATTCGAAATATGTGTGATCTATCTCCCATCACCTCTTCCACTTTCGTGCATTCTTTTGCCTGTGTTTATTCTCCTGCGAATATCTGAGTTGCCGTCCAGCAAAGGGCATAAATGTACCCACTCCGGTTTAACATACAAAACTGTCTCTGATTTATGTTTAGCTTTCTGTTTTGCTGCCCAACCCATGGCACCTCTCCTCCAAACTTAATTTCAGTTCATGTCAGTGAACATCTTCCACTCTAACAGTTGTTCTTACATGTCTGCGTCCCCTTCTGCTACCACCGCCAGATCAACATTATTCCACTACAGCAATGAACTTACCACCGTGTGCCGTCATATTATTACAAGTATGAAGTTAATTTAACGTACTCTTCAAATATTGTCAAAATTGCATGATCTTGCCGTCTCCATTAGCAATCTTTCCTCTCGAGTTGCAACGAGTGTTCTCTTTTCACGTCAACAAACTATATATAATGCACTTATTTGTTGATGTTAGCTCTGTGCTCAGCATGCACTTTTAGATGTTCAAATTATTTCCATTTATTTATGTAATATCTATATAGTTAGAGACAAAAGCCAAGACAGTGAGATTCAAAGAAGAATCCCGGCCAGCTGGACAGCATTCGCCAAACATTATTATTTAAGGGTAACTTTGGAACCTGCTTGAAGTGGCAACTCTACAACTCATGCGGACTTCCAACAATGACATACGTCGCGGAAACATGGACACTCACCTACCAGGCAAAGAACGAGCTAGCAGCCGCACAAACGAGATGGAAAGAAGGATCTTAAACATTACATATCTGGAGAGAAAAACAAATATCTGGGTAAGAGAAAAGACAAAGGTCATAGACGTGATAGAACAAATCAGAAGACAGACGTGGACCTGGGCAGAGCATATCAGCAGACTACAAGATAACCGATGAACATCACGAATCACTACTTGGTGACCTTACGAAGGATAACGATCTAGAGGAAGACTGGCGAAACGACGGAGATACGAACTAGACGAGTACTGGCAGAGGATAGTGCAAGACAGGCAGATCTAGAAACGACATGCCGAGGCCTTCGCCCAAGCACGGGACACGCACTACAGCTGCGCAGTGATAATGATGATAATAGTTATGTTATCACTTAACACAACCGTTTGAATTTGGGTCGCAGCCAAGAAAGGTTAAGAAACGCTGTATTAAGATAACTATACATAATGTTCAATGTTTTGTTTCTGGCTTCATTAACAATAAAGTTATTGATAACACATTTATTGCTTTTATTATTCCTCGTCATTCCGAACATTTTGATAGCTTCGTGGCACTATATTGACCATGTAAATTTGAAAATATAGAATTTGATATAGCTACAAATCAGACACGAGTGTAAGTCCCATTCTTAATGTGAGGCCAGCTGATATGAGATGGTTTTCTTCTGGGTTATTATTATTCAAGAAGGGTTGAAAGCAACCAAAATAGTTCGAAGTGTCTATTTCGCTCTCCGACTAGTGACCCAACTGCCAATTATCTCAACATTCAAAATAGTGCTGCCATCTAGTGGAATACACCGAAAGACCCGTCAGACATAAAATAGCCGCAGGTGGCGCCACTATTTGTATCACCCGCACGGTTTAGTGAGGGTTGGGAGGGGGTCGCTGGGATCCACTCTATTTAGGGGGGGGGGGTATTCACCATAGCTCCCTGGCGTATCCACCCATCTGTTGACAACGCGAATCCTACATACCGATTTTGTGACTGACCGACCCGGTAGTTTTAATGTGCTTCTGAGCTAGGTTTCCAAGGATTTAGGCACAATACAAGTTGCATTATTATTATTTCTAGCAAAACTGCCCATCTCCTGACCGGATAACTTGGTTGTTCGTACGGGACAGTCTTGATAGCAGTATTTTATCAAATGTTAGAAAACACACAGCATCGTTGCATAAACAGTACAAACGTGCTCGCATTGACCTGTCCGGAGATCCGTTCATTTTGGTTGTACGCAAAGAATCTTGGGTAGAATTGCGTTAATCTGCATAGCGTAATGTCAACTTCGGCTAATGAGCAGGCGCGAGTACCAACGTTATCCGTAGAGGGCAACCATTCAAAGTGAGTTTTCCAAGCATCTAACGATTTTCGCCTTGATTGGAAATGTTTTTTATTTCTTTCCCGAAAGTTATTTGACTAATATCCAGGTATTAAAGAGGACATTAGTCGATTCGAAACTGTCGATTGCTCCCAAAATGTCACCGTGTCATATCTACTGCAATTCAGCATATGTGTCGCGTAGCGTAGATTGTGTGGAAGAGGTTGCGCGCCAGCTACAATATTACGTGCTGCATTTACTTTAGCTTTATCCCATACACTAGTCTTGAAAGTTGCTCGAAGTGATAAGATGTTTGAGCCTGCTTTATTGCATATATCAACAATGTCTTTGTACGAGTTGATTTCGGTTCTTTCTAATGCATCCCAGTCGTTCAAAATAAGATTTTCAGCGCGGGAAGCTACCTTTATGTTCGTTGTGATAGCATCCCTGCTAAATTTGGGCCTTGTCTTGTTTTTTTGCTCTGAAGCTTATTTTAATTTTGGTCACGATCCTATGATCAGGACCGTTGGGGTCGGATGTGGAGTGAACTTGAGGATCCATGACGCTGTTTCTCCACCGTCTACGACAAATAATGATATGTTTTAGAGATTTGAACTTATGCGATTGTAGTAATAATAATGTTTATTTTATATAGCGCCATATTCATAACGTTTATAGCGCTTTATATAAAACTAATATATAAATAGTAGATATAAATGCAAGTTAAGTATAATAATAAATATATTAAGACACTAGTACTGTGTAAATATATGCAATTTAAGTAAGGCGGTTACAATGTAAAATAAATCAATTCTCATGTTAAAAAAGTACTTTAAGATGTTGTTTTCGCTGTAAAAAGACATCAAGATACATAACAAAATATGACTAACGTTTAGTAAAATGTTTCTGCGGTCATTCAAGCGTTGTCCGCAATAC
The DNA here is from genome assembly GCA_963995525.1 of Escarpia spicata. Taxonomy (NCBI): domain Eukaryota; kingdom Metazoa; phylum Annelida; class Polychaeta; order Sabellida; family Siboglinidae; genus Escarpia; species Escarpia spicata. Next base: position 2,916,805 of record OZ023208.1, read on the forward strand.
TAAAAAGGGGAGTCTTTAAAGATGCCAAGATAAGATAAAACAGAAGTTTTAGAAGTAACAGAGGTCAGCAGGGCATTCCATATTGTAGCGGCAGCGTGAACGAATGCGCTGTCCCCGGCTTTAATTCGTGATCTCTCAACCAGAAGGCTGTTACGCTCAACAGAAGACTTCTGGCCGGTTTGCAGATGGACACAAGTGTCTGCATGTATTCTGGCGACAGTTCAACATTCAACGCTTTATATGTAAGTTCTGCTATTTTATAGGTAACACTTAGAAGGACGGGCAGCCAGTGCAATTGGCGCAGTGGTGATAACACACTGTCGCACGCCGAGTTATTAGACAAACCGCAGCATTACGCAGTCGTAAAAACAAAACCGAATTGCTATAGTCAAGATGAAAACATGATAAAAACAGTATACTATATAACATAATTTAATGATCAATACGATCTGATTCCCTTTAACACCACACGTTGGAGTTGCATCGATAATGAAGAGGTCTTAAAATATAATAATTGTATTGTCTTAGCTAGCACTATCTATGTCTGCATCATTTAGCATACTGCGTTCAGGTTACATCAAAGACACATCATGACTTAGTTAGAAAGACTACACATGCTATCAATAAAAAGAAAAACTACGCTGATATCGTAGCTATCAAAACGACGTCAAATAACGTCTTCAGATAACAAATAAATTAATGGATAACAGGTACACACACACACACACACACACACACACACACACACACACACACACACACACACACACACACACACACACACACACACACACACACACACACACACACACACACACACACACACACAAACACACACATCACATCAACACACACACACACACACACACACACACACACACACACGCACGCACGCACGCACGCACGCACGCACGCACGCACGCACGCACGCACGCACGCACGCACGCACGCACGCACGCACGCACGCACGCACGCACGCACGCACGCACGCACGCACGCGCGCGCACGCGCGCGCGCGCGCACATACACACACGTGTCTTGTTCAGCGCATACAAGAGCATTGTGCAGTTGGTCACGATATCGAAGTGGGAATTTCTGAGTGCAAATATAATATGCGGTGGCTCGGGGGATATGCGGTGTGGTGTGTTCTGGTAGTGATCGAAGGCACGCGGTAATAATTAGTGACACGTATAATAGCAAGCGTGCAGTCGCCGAGAGTCGCGGCTACAGGCGCTCATCTTTGTATTATATAATTCAACTCTTGCGGGATGATTAGGTGCATGGCTGCGTTGCCCATTCATGGCCATCTTGTAATTGTGTGTCGCTTCGATCAGTCGCTGGTTGATCGCTCGCACGACACACGGATGTCAGCGTCAATTTGCCAGCGTATGGGGTGAGACCACATCATATTTTACATTGGTGGCCATTATAACCTATCCTGTGCTGGATGGATAATTTATCTATGGAGTTTCTTTAAACTTTCTCAGCGCATGAAACAGAATTCGAGTTGAAAATTCGGGACATACCTCGTTTTTTTCAGACAAAATCCACCCAATAACTGACACTATAAATGTCATCCCAATCTGATGACAGATTTTGAAATATACGTATTATCGATGATTGTACATACAATTGCAACGCTGACAAGACTATAGCCATTTGGGACAACAACAACATCCTGCTTGCGCGACGTAGACCACAGCAGCAGACCTGCAAAGAAGAATCATGGTCACGGAAATAAAATGCTACCGCAAAATCCTGACCATATCACCAACGAAGAAATCCGCAACGGAATCAAGCAATACATTGGACCCTTTGAAGACTTTCTGACGTTAGTCTAGAAACGCAAGCTAAAGTGAAATTGTCATGTTATAAGATCAACCGGCCATGCAAAGATCATCTTGCAAGGCACTGTGCCATGATGAAGAAAGAAAGGCAGACAGAGGAACGGGTGGGAAGACAACATCCAGGCGAGGACTGGTTTCACCTTCGGTACCTCCTAGAGAGAGGTATGAATCGCGAGATAGAAAGAGAAGAAAATTGTATTTATTTAACAATGACCTTTAATATTGTCATACCCGAGGGTCGAATTGAAGATCAGATTTCTGCGCGTCAAATTGTGTGTTGCAAAATATGTAGGGTATACTTGTGTCGACATTGACGATTAATGACACAAACAGTGGCGGCTTAAATGCCTGCCACATAAGACGAGGTGAGACGACTTGTCAACAAGAACCCCTCAAAGTCGTGTTCACGCGATCCAGTGCCGACCTGATTTCTGAAGAAACATTTAGATGGTCGTCTACCAAGCATTACAAACATTGTCAGCTTATTCTTGTCAACAGGAATTGTGCCTATAAAACTTAAAGCCGCGCTCGTGACCCCTTGTTCATGATGCCTTCCTTTGACAAATATATAATGAATAACTTCCGCTATGTCTCTAATATTTTATCTCAAAGTTGCAGAGAGGGTTGTGCTGCTCATTAACCACGTCTCGCGCAACAATCTGCAGAAAAATTCCAATCTGCCTATAAGCTGAATTACAGCACTAAAATTGCACTATCCAGAATAATATACTGAAGAACCTGGACAACAAGAGGGGTGGCTGATTCTACATGATCTATCAGCGGCGTTTGACACTGTAGATCTTACGCTAATTTTGCCTTGCATGAGAAGCGCGGGTGTCATCGGCGTCGCACAGCAGTGGTTTGAGTCATACTTGACTTCAGACTGTATGTCTAGGCCAGAGCCAGTCAGACCCATCGAAGCTGCTCCAGGGAGTGCCGCAGGTGTCTGTTTGTGGCCTAGTTTTAAAATACGGAATCTTTGCCGATGATTCTCAATTGTATGTCACATTTAAGATCAAGGACACAAACGATAAGACGGGTGACTGGCACGCATCCGAGCATGTGTGGGAGAACTTAAAGCATGGATGACTCATCATCGTCTTCAGCTGAATGACAACAAGACTGATGTGTTTGTGATCACTACACCGAGCTCGGCCAGTAAGCGAAGTCTGACTGATGTCGTCACCGGTGACAGCATCCTCAAGCCCATTGCCATTGCTCGCAACATTGGAGTGATGTTTGACAGTGAGCGCGGTATGACATCTCAAGTGTCAAAATTGTGCATACTTTCATCTACATTGGATTCGTATCATCAGACATTGCTTGACACAACATGCAACTGAAATCCTGGTTCACTCCCTCGTCATATCGCGACTGGACTGTGGAAATTGACTCCTTTATGGTGTACCTGATCAGCTACTGGACAATCTGCAGGGAGTCCAGAATGTGGCAGATCGCGTTGTGTTCAAAGCCAGTCGCTACGACCACATAACACTCTCCATTGGCTCCCGTCAGGTACCCTACAAGGTCGTACTGATGACGTTCAGAGCCCTTCATCTGCTTGCGCCGAGCTACATCGCAGACCTGCTCCAGTTCTACAAGCCCAGCAAAATCCTCATCAGACTCTCTTCTGACAGTTCACAGTGCACATCTCCGCCATTATGATGATCGTGCCTTCTGCACCGCTGCTCCTCGTCTCTGGAATAGTCTTCCACACGAAATGCTCAAATGTGACTCTATACGCAGCTTCAAAAACTCACTCGTTTATAAAACAGTGTAAGGTCGCAATCAGCACTGAGCGACGGACCGGTGTTTCTCAGAGAGTGGATCAGGTCTAGACGCTTCAACGAGACCCCCTGATGAACCTCAACCTGTTATATCTATGCATGTCTAGAAGGAAATGTATCTGGCTTTCGATCGACTCTTTACAGAACCCGCTGCTGAGCTATCGACCAATTGTGGGACTATTGAAAAACAATTGCCCTTTCATACACGACGTGTTTGTGCGAGCAACGGCCGACAAGAAAATGGAAAATATCCCCCGACGTTGGTGCAGTCCCACAAACACCGGAAGTGCACCCAGCGCGAGGCTTATTTTGCAGCAGCATTGACGCAGCTGTATTGTGATTGCAACTGGGTGCAGGAAACACCCTCGCAAAGCAACTATAATGACGCAGGACACACTTTAAAATGCAACTGACACACGACAAACATTCTGGACTCGACGATGCAGTTTTCTAACGCAATCGACACAATCAATACCAATTTATCATCAATAGTAGAAAGAGTGATACTTCTAGTTTAGTTTCAGTTATTAGTATTTCCATTCCAGCATAAGTAAACGTATCCAGTATCAAAATCAGGTGAAAATATATGTAAAGGCGTGGTGCTATTAGCACAATAACGGGCGTTTGCCAGTTCCAAAAACGGATGTAATTATAATACCAGTAGTAATCATTGTTGTTATGATTATATATAATCTATGCAACGATACATATTGTGAACGGACAGACGGTAATTTCCTTTTAACGCATTTATGTTACATTTCTGTTCTAACAGTAACTACATCTGATGGGATCGAATTAACTATTTTGTGTAAATTTGAGTAAATTTGTACGGTTCTCGCACTGCGTAGTTCGGCGTTGTTGTCATCACTGTAAGATTTGACCTTTATTAATCAGGCTGGCCGTCGTTATTAATTGTGTTAAACAGCCATTATTCTTTTTATGTGCATTGTGTTTATGCCCTTGGATTTTTAGTGCTATGTTTTTATTAAATTTTTATGTTTTATAATATTGACTCTTTTAACTCTCGTTGTACCAGCGCCATTGAAAAGTGTTACTTGGAGCCATGTCGCTCTAAATTACTCTTTTATTTATTTATATTATTATTATTAATGGGTAATGGGGACTTGCGGCAAGTTGGGATTGTGAGGCCCCCACATCCCTGGCGGTGGTCATTTCAATGCAATGTTAAACGACAACATATCGTAAAACAAAACAAAATCACATTCTTCATGTTTCCTGGCAAACACATTTTTGTAACATTACGTTGACCTGTATTGTGGTTACGGATAAATCGACTGCATGATAACGTCACGAAAACGTTCAGCATAAAAAGGTTTTATTCTTGAAACGTCACGAAGCTGAGAGATATGAGGTGGTTGGCGCATTGATATGCCGTCTCAGCGTAAATACTAAGACACACTACCATTTCCGCTGTGCTCGATAACATGTGACAACGATCTGTGACCTGTCACAGCAAAGTGGGTATTAAGTTGAAAAGCTACGAAATGGCATTGTGTACCTTTGTTGTTATGTTTTAGAGTGGGAGGACACGTTTTAGAGTGGGAGGACACGTTTTAGAGTGGGAGGACACGTTTTAGAGTGGGAGGACACGTTTTAAAGTGGGAGGACACGTTATAGAGTGGGAGGACACGTTTTAGAGTGGGAGGACACGTTTTAGAGTGGGAGGACACGTTTTAGAGTGGGAGGACACGTTTTAAAGTGGGAGGACACGTTATAGAGTGGGAGGACACGTTTTAGAGTGGGAGGACACGTTTTAGAGTGGGAGGACACGTTTTAGAGTGGGAGGACACGTTTTAGAGTGGGAGGACACGTTTTGTTTGGGTTGTCCTTGTTAAAGTTAAAAACCATTCAGGATGTTAATTACTTATTTACATTAACTTTTTGCGTAAATCTCTGTATAATATTTAACAATAATATCGTTTGATGGCGACACGGTAGTTAATCTGATAAAGGCCACAGAAAGCGGTCGAAACTCTTTATGAAAATATTCCATGTTATACCACGGTAAAATATGTGTACCATGGTTCACCATGTTTTACAATGTTTACCACCTTTCCCCATGGCTTATCATTCATGGTTTTTGACCATCGTTCATCTATCTTGGAATACCATATGTTTACCATGGAAAACCATGATTCATTTTCATTAGGGACGTATCAGAAACGATCATTAGACTGTACTAAGAGAACGAGGGATTATTTGAGTATGATGAGCATCTTCACACACATTCGGTATGTTGACAAAGATGCTCAAACACTTAATTTTCATAATTTTCTGGAACATTCATGCTCAAGAGTATTACATTCACATAATCGCTAGAAGAGGGATGTTGCAGTACATCAGGGCCGTAGGATGGTTGATCTTTGTTTAGGTTGGGTGCGTTTTACGGCGTAGGTCGTATTTTGTGGTGTTGAGGGATCGTATTGGGGATTTTTTTCAAAGGAATAGTGTTGGAAATTGTCGCGGTTGAGGTGGAGCGATGTTGACATTTGCCGCGGTGGCGTTAAACATGCTTGCCAAGTCTCAGCACATTTTGCGTCACGATTTATAATTAACTACAATTAATGCCCCAAGCGGAACTATTTGTCCTCAACGCGGCGGGCGTTTGCACCCATGGATAGAGGCCATTGCATGACAGTGCTATGAAACTGTAAACCACGTGATGTCAATAATGAGGTGTGCTGACATGCGTACCGGTATGCCTTCCATTTAGTGAACTGGAAGTCTTTTAAGTTCGTGTATGTCTGGAATCGTGGAGGCATTTACATTTCCCAAACTTGAACAACATTTGCCACTTTTCAGACCATTTGATCAACATGTCAAGATCATCTTGTAAATGTTGTCTATCTTCATCACTTTTAATCCTTCTAAACACTTTTGTATCATCCGCAAATTTCAATACCTTGCTTGTTATTTCATCATCCAAATAGTTGATATATATTAAGAATAATATAGGTCCAAGTACTGATCCCTGTGGTACCCCACTCAATACCGATTTCCAGTTTGAAGCTTCCCCATCAACTACTACACGTTGTCTTCTGTCAATCAGCCATTGTTCTATCCAGTTTATTATATCATTTCCTATGCCATGGGCCTTTAGTTTAAGCACTAATCTTTTATGTGGTACTTTGTCGAAAGCTTTTTGAAAATCTAAGTAGACGATATCTACTGGTGATCCCCATCTACCCACTTAGTAATGTCTTCCAAAAAACATAACATATTTGTTAAGCGTGACCTCGTTTGTAAAACCCATGTTGTGATGGGTTTATCAAGTTATGCTTAACAAGAAAATCCACCATGTGATCTTTAATTAGTCTTTCTAATAATTTGCAAACCACTGATGATAAACTCACTGGTCTATAGTTCATTTCCTTTCGTCCCTTCATCTTTCCTCCCATCTCATTTTCTTATCTCCTCTCCCGTCCCATCTTCCCTCTTTCCTTCTCTACGGTCGCTTTCTCCCCGTCACCTTCACGCTTGTCGCGTTTTCTGTCGTCGATTTTCCAATTTCTTCCCCTCCAATCACCTTCTCTCCTCTCAATCTCCTTTCCTCCGTCTTCTTGCCACTGCTATTCTCCTTCAGTCTTGCTGTATTCCCACCTCTCTCCCTGTCGTCTCTCTCTCCATTCCACCTGTCTCCTTGCTAATTCCCATCTCCATCCCCTTTACAATATCTGTCAACCTAACTATCTCCTTCTGCAGACACTCCACCTTCCAACACCCCATGCACTGAAAGGTGAATCCCCCCTCTATGGTTTCAGCCCATGACTTCCCACAGCCGGACAATACAAAATTTAGCCAGCTGTGGCAATGATCGCACACCAAGTGTCGCTTTGCCTTGACTTGCCGCTTGCAAGGCGCCATATCACTATCAAAATATATTTAATAACTTAACTAATTTAGTCTTTATAAAGACTGTTTCCTGTGTACTACAGCACACTTTATGTTACATATGTTAATTACACAGCTGACTATCTATCCTATCACGAACGCTAACATTACCGGTAGTGACCTAATTTAAATACAATCAATTACGTTATGTTAGGCTGCTTTATTTATTTAGGTTACGCCGCGCCCTAGCGAATACGCAGGACACTAATTGCATAAACAATCTGGAGTTCGCCCGACTATCGCCCTTGCTTAATTTTAACAACAATCCTACCTAATCAAAATATCTAGCAAGTACCAACTTACACATATATTATGTTATGTAAGTAGTTTTATGGTTTTTACTTTATCTCCTATATATTCTACCACATAATCAGGTTTGTTAAATCTTGTTTACAACTTATCGAAGACTAAGTTACCCTATTATCACTCATTATACCAAAGTGTACTAAAATACTTTAACTAACTAACCTTAAGCACAACTGCCACTCAATATATGTTTACTGCAACTTTATGAATGATATTAAGGCAACAATAATACTTATCAATCAGTAATTCCACTTGTTTATCAACTTTTCTGCACTACCAATTTCAACGATCTATCTCCGCCAAATATAGCCTCGAATTGCTTCTATGGTTAGTTACTCAACCTCAACACGTATCACCAAATAGAACAGGGAGCCAATCATGAAACATAAACGAATTATAGTACAACACGTTTTGTGTATTATTAAAAGAAGAAACAATGTAAAACGGATGTAATGTGAAATCTTATATAGTTCGCTATTTCCGTATATACTATCCATGACAAGCGAACATTAACAAAACACGAAACTGGTTCTCATATCTGTTATGGTATGTTAACAAACACAATTCTACCACGCACATGCAATCACCCACGCTCAGTGGTAAGAACTAATGTTGATCCCGAAGCGCAATTTATTTACGCTGGAAGAACGCAAGAAGACAAGAATGCATTCCGATTCAACTTGGAAGAAATTATCGGGTATGTGGAGCCGGAAATAATGTTGGTTGTAGCAGGCCGTGAGCAACAGCAAAGGAAAGTAAGAAAATGGACGGGGAACACGAAAGAGAGACGGTCAATATCTTGTGGAGACGCTCGCCAGAAATCCGTTGGTTGCGGAACTTCGCTTCGGCCAGCAATGGTAGCCACCCAAGATGACCCACACAACAGGGACAGAGATGGGTTTGTTGATTGTCAGAAGCAGTTAGCATAAAAAGGTTGGGAAATGAAGTTTTTGGCATGAGAGCATATAACGATCCAACACCAAACATTGGTTTATGAAATGAAGATAGGAAGAGGAAAACAGCGAAAGAGGAACAAAGGCAGATGATCAGGTGGTGGAAATGTGACGGAGAGGTGATGGAAAATACAAAACTGAAGTACAGTGGAAATTCAGGCTACCTTAAGAATGTTCTAATTTGTAATTGAAAACCACATATAGTAGCTTGTATTCGTTTTACGTCAAATTTTAAAAAGAATGTTTTTTTTTTGTTTTTTTTCTCTCAAAATAATTGCCTAGACACGGCTTAGCAGGAGTAACGGTGATTTTGGTCGAAATGATTATTATTCATAATGTTTTTAAACCTGCCTAATTACTGGTGACAAATACCTACCT
>OZ023208.1:2926187-2933687 GCA_963995525.1 Escarpia spicata
TGAGGGTGATTAATTTAAATAAAATGTATAGCATGGTTACCGTCATTTCCATAATTCAATTTGTTAATACGAACTAAAGTTGTGGAGTTCGAATATGAATATCCGTCCTTTAAATTCCACTTTGTAAAGTTGACCAACGCTGGTTAATTGGCCGATGAATATTGGGTATAGTAAATAACCAAACCTCTTCAATGATTCATACTCATGTCAGCGTTAATCTGAAAAGCCGAATATTTGATGCGTCTGAACTAGGCTTATATTTCCGCACAACAATGGAATGGACAGGTGCACATGATTAATTCAAGATTCGTTGTTTCAAAACGTATTAACATGTTCTAAAGACTGGTATTTTTCTCCGGCGTGAGCTTGTGTTCTACGTGCACATTGCTTTTACTAAGCAACAAGCTTCTGGTTCTGTACAGTATGATCGCACTCATGAATAGTTCCACGCAGGGTTTTCAGTAGGTGATTATTGGAGGTAGCTGTGCCATTGCGATAGTTTTACGATAGCTCCATAACTGTTGCAATACTTTTGTGATAATGTCATAACTGTTGCATCAATGTTGCGATAGTACCATGGAATAGTGAGTACCAAGGAAGAGCAGTCCAAACCAAAAGTTATGGGTGGCTCCATTGCGCGATCTTACAGAGAGCGTTGATTCACAAAATGGTGAATATGAACAGACGCTGATATTGTCGACAATTATTGATGGCATGTCGTCGGTAATTGCAAAGGTGCCATTTCAAAATGACATTAACAACATGTTGACGAATGGTGGAAAACGGCGACCGTAAAAACAAGTAGAGTACGCAGAAATATGCAAGACCATCAAAAAGAAAGCGAAGGAGGACATCAGAAAGTACGAACAAGAGATCATACGAGAAACGATTATGTCACCAAAGAGCCTGAACAAAGCAAGAAGAACAGAGGCACTAGGCCGAGACAGACTGATTACACTTCTAGACAAGCAGGGTAGAGAAATACAAGACCAATATGTGATCATGGAACGAATAGAGGAATTCTACACCGAGCTATACGACAGTGAACAGAGTACCATAATTCACACCGACCCGAAAGAAGTACCAGAGATAACACCATGGGAGGTGGTAACAGCGCTAAGAGATGTGAAGAATGAGAAGACATCAGGCAACGACCATGTAAATATCGAAACATTAAAAGCAGGAGAAGATATCATCTCGACGACTCTGGCTAAGCTGTATACTAAATGTTTATCAGAAAGACAAATATCCACCGCTTGGAAGAACGCAAAGTTGATGGTTTCAAGAAGGGAAATAAGAAAAACTTAAAGAACTACAGACCGATATGTCTGTTATCAAACATCTACAAATTACTCACAAAGATACTAACGAATAGGCTAGAGAAGACACTCGACGAAAACCAACCACGAAAGCAAGCAGGATTCATAAGCAGGTACTCAACGACAGACCACATACTTGTCATAAACAAACTGAAAGAGAAGTGCCGAGAATATAATATCCTACTCTGCATCGCTTTCGTCGACTACGAGAAGGCTTTCGACTCGGTGCAAACTCAAGCAATACTGACCTCCGATCAAGAACAGGGGACACAAGATGTGTACATCGATCTCCTGAAAGACATCTACACCAACAGCTCGGTGACAGTCCACCTACACAAAAAGAGCAACAAGATCAACATCAAGAGAGGAGTACGACAGGGTGACACCATATCGGCCAAGCTGTTTACGGCAACACTCGAAAGCATATTCCGAAGACTGAACTGTGAAACCAGAGGCTTGAGGATAGACGGAGAATATCTCAGCCATATTCGCTTCGCCGACGACATACACTTATGCGCTACTACACCGCAAGAACTACAAAACATGCTGCAGGAGCTAGCTGATAAAAGTGAAAAACAAGGTATAAGGATGAACATCTCTAAGACAAAAGTGATGCTAGAAAATGACACACCAATATATATCAACACGACGCAGACGGAGAACGTTGAAAGCTATATCTATCTGGGACAGCGATACAGTATCAGAGACAAAAAAAACAAGACAAGGAGATTCAAAGAAGGATCACCGCCGGCTGGACAGCTTTCCCCAAACACCGGGACATCTTCAAGGGTAACTTTGGTACCTGCCTGAAGAGACAAGTCTTCAACTCATGCGTACTTCTAGCGATGACATAATGCGCGGAAACATGGGCACTCACCATCTAGGCAAAGAACAAGTTAGCAGCCGCACAAACAAAGATGGAAAGAAGTATATTAAACATCACATATCGGGAGAGACAAACAAACATCTGGGTATGACAGAACACAAAGGTCATAGACGTGATAGAACAAATCAGAAGGCAGAAGTGGACCCGCGCAGGGCACATTAGCAGACTACGAGATAACTGATGGACATCGCGTAACACAACCTTACGAAGGGAAACGATCTAGAGGAAGACCAGCGAGACGATGGAGAGACGAACTAGACGAGTACTGGAAGGGCACCATCTGGCAGAGGATAGCGCAAGACAGGCAGATTTCGCCCAACCACGGGACACTTCGGCTGCACAATGATGATGATGATGATGATGATGACAGGTCATGTTGTTATGTGACAGTTGTAACCCTACTGATCTGATTACAACAAACGTACCATACATTTGTTGTCGCAGACAACCACAAAAGAGGCAATCGCTTGAGTAGCTGCAGCTTTGTAGTTCAACCAGAGTGTTTACTCCATTATCATTGCGGAGTGGAAAAACCCTAGGGACACAAATTTATAGTTACATAGGTGTGATATTCTCCTTTTACTTAATAGCTATATTAATTTTTGTCCTATCCATAGTACAGAATGTGTATAGTGAAACAATATTATAATACGATAAAGACAGAAGTATGAGACACATTTGTTTTATGACCATTCTGCGAAAAGTGCATACTGAAAGTGACAGGCAAATCTGGTAATTTTTGAGGTTATGGTTATAGTTAGGGTTAAGGTTAAGACAGCAGATCTAACACTTTTAGTGCAATAATACTTGGCACCTCCGTCTATTATTAAGCACAGCAGCTGGTGCTGCCACCAAACGAAAGAAAAGCAATCCAATCCGTAAATTCTAATTAAGCCGAAAGAGGGCAGCAGCAACAACGCAAGTGCGACATTCCAGCGTGGTGTGTACTTAGTCCACTAGAGGGCGCCTATCACCATGAAAATCCCAACAACCGCTGTTCGCGCACAGTATCCGTAGACACCTTACAACCTTCTTTGGTGTATTAATTAAAATATTATTATTGAAACGAAAATTGTATATGTTGCATCTACATTTACCTGGCTGCATAAATAAATACGGTGACGACATTGTATCGCGCATCCTCCTAGCGACTATTCGTGACGGCCACAAACATATTGTTATTACGTACATTAGGCTATATAAACATCTGTAACACTGTCACACTGAAACACGCCTCTGTCTGATGTTGCTGAATTATGAGATGCAGGTCTGTTCGCGGGTGACCTTGATGTTATTGCTTCACGGGAGCGTGCACAAAACACATCATTGCAGTGAGCTCAACCAGTGAAAGTGTTCGCAATGACGTGCCTGGATATTATATATGAGACGACAACTCATCCTACACGTCGCTATATAACAAACGCACAGACGTATTTGTTACTGTACAGTCTTACGAACTGCCTTCCCTCGGTGTATATATATACATATATATATGTATGTATATATATATATATATATGTATATACATATATATACATACATACATACATACACACACACACACACACACACACACACACACACACACACACACACACACACACACACACACACACACACACACACACACACACACACACACACACACACACACACACACACCCACACACACACACACACACACACACACACACACACACACACACACACACACACACACACATACATACGTATACATATATATGAATAGTTTCAATGAGTATACAAGCCGTACTTGTGACTATAAAGTCTGCATAAATCGGTAAAAACCTATATATCCGTATAAATCCGTATAAATCCATAGCAACCGGTATATATATATATAACACCGTATCTCCATAGTGTCAGCAGTATTTGTGCTTCGACTGTTTTCATTCGATAACATTTGTTAAAAAACCTTCCAAAGTCTCCACAATACACTGGAAGTCCGTACGATGTCCAGTCTACGAGACTTCGGTTCGTTGCAGTATGACTCCTGCGAGGTGTCTCCCGTCGGGTCCGGCCGAGTTAGCAGTCTGCGAGCGTTCGTCGTAAAGTGATTTCCGGCTGCTTGGAGTGTGCCGAGAAACTAGCCTTGCACGGCCACCCGCCACCCTAGACGATTAATGGAATTATTTCGCCTACGCCTACGCCCACCCATGGAGCAACACCGTTGCAGTTATCAGCATTACAGTAGCTTGCTTCTAACCTCTCTCCCACTGGTCAATTATGGCGACAATAAAAGCGCACGTAATACGACAGTGGCGCCCCTGGAGTGTGGTTCACCAAGAAAGAAAGTAGAAAAGCATACCGGGTACGAGTGAGATCTAAATAACTACCTTTGTGTTTTAATGCATCGTCAATCGCGCCTGGAGGGAGATATTGCCGCACAGCCCTAACATTGGCGCATTAATATATATATATATATATATATATATATATATATATATATTAGCGCATTAACATATATATATATATATATATATATATATATATATATATATATATATATATATATATATATATATATATACATATACATACATAGTAGCCAGCAGGCGACAAACATGTACATGGTGTTCCCATTTCAGACAATTAACATCATTACTGTTTGCATGTGATCGCACTAACATGTTCCTTATTGCAGCAGAATGTTCTAAATTTTATCAATTTGCTTTCAAGAAAATCAATACAAAACTGTACTGCCGTTATTCGTCGTACAAAACTAAGAATAGTGTAAGTTTGTGAGACTGTGATACTAATGTATTTAATATGTTATTACAAAACAATATAACATAAACATAAACAAATGTACATTTGTAAGGTAAGTGTCGATTTTGCTAATGCTGTCGTTTCTTCATTTTTGATAATGTTCTAAATATTACACTAACCACTTTGAAGTTATACTGCCTTTCAAGTTGCGTTTGGTAAGCACAAAATTGAGATTATTTCACACTAATACTTTTGAAGTTGGAATACGCCCACACTCCTGACCGCAAATTGGGACATAACACAACTGATTCTGCGAACTTACTGTTAACTGGATTTATTCCGGATAGATGAAGAGCTTTAATAAATAAAACACCTGTTCTGTGTGCTACAAGTTTTCTCAAAATCACAATATCAAAACATGCTAAACACTGACCTCTACTAGCCTTGTATCTGAGATCCAATCCAGCTGTAGACATGGCGATACTTTTTATATTGATAAAACTTTAACAAATATAATACATACTACATATTAGATTGGTACACTCCGATCGTTTATTGGCAAATTGGCTGCTGCTCTGTATACGTACTTGTAAATAAAACTGACATCGGCGTGACGAATAGGGACACAGTCTTATACACAGTTGGTGTCATAATGTAAACGGACCCCTATGGTATATGGACCCTCCAGTGAGAAATTGACTTTTTAACGTGTCGATTGATTTGGAAATGGTTCTTTGGCTTAATGTCGCCATGGAAATTGATGAAATGCTTGAAATTTAATGAGTCGGTGTCTTGTAATATAAGTACATATATTTTGTAGGACATATCTACCAACAATGGTGACAGTTTATACAAAACGTTTACTATACACATACATATGTTTTGCCAAAACATCACATAACATTATAGGTCAACATTTCAGTATTTGATGCTTTCCAACATTTGGTAAATATGACACCAACGTTCCCGCAATATTTGATGGCACAGAATTTTGTCACGTCATTTCAAAATTAAATATTTCAAACCTAAGGTAAAATAACAGTTCTGACTGACAATCACACATAGTACATCATACGAATTTCCGTGAGTTTCCGGCAATCCCGGATGCAATGAGGATATTTTGAATTTTGAGATGAATACGGCCGTATACCTTTATAATAAGGATTTACATTAAATGGAAAGATTGCGATAAAGTATTACATTCCCTTCTGTTCTGCACGCACGTACAACATCGATTGACAAAACGGTTAGCAGTCGACGAGAACAAACTGTTGATTCAGATGGCAGATTCACGACAAGACGTTTGGTTTGGTGAAACCTTATATAATACGATATAGCTAGCACACGATGCTGTTCGGTGATAGCTAGCAGATTGTGTAATGCTTTTATATTTCGTAGCTTCGGAAAGATTTGATTGCATTGAGACCAATTACGTAACTCAAAATTATATACGAATTTAAACGGATTATACAAATCTATCGGGAATGTCAAGTCCATTACGGAGTTCAACCCAGAATATGCGGCATTTCTGCACTAGTCTTGTATCAAGACAGCATGTGACATTCTCAGACATCTACGCCATACTGAATGTGAGCGACTTCATTAACCTGGCGATTTATCCAGGCACTTCCCCGGCGTGCACCGCTCAGAGTGTATCGAGTACTATGGTCGTGGAAACACGAGTACATTTGTGAACGCCCTCGCTGTCCTTAAATCAAGGATCACGCGCGCTTCGAAGCGCGAGATTTGCGCAAGCATGAACGCTCGTCACTCGAGTCATTCAAAGATGTCCTCTCGCACGACTCCCGCGAGACACGACCAATCAACACGACGGCGTGTTGGCACGGGACACGTCGACCGGTGCATCTTACTTTAAAGGTGACTCCTCGGTACGATCTTTGCCCGTCTCGTCTCAGACTCAGTTCAATAAACATTGAACCTACCTAGCACCCACTGTGACACGCTATCTCGTTTGTACATATTTGTTTGATGATTTGACAAAATCATCGGAAACCCTTCTTTGACACTTTCTCACCTTTCCCCGCCTTCTCCCTGTTCGTCCTGTCCTGGGCCCATTCTTCCTTCATCTGCCATGCCTTTAAATCTTTCTTCACGGTGTTCTGCCATCTCAACTTGGGCCTCCCATCGCTCGTTTCCCCTCTATCTTCCTCTCCATGGTGGCTCTTATGTCTTCCCATTCTTTCCTTCTTTTCACATGGCTAAACCACTCCAGTCTTCTTCTCCTCATGATGACAACAATGCTCTCCACATCGGCTCCTTTCAAGATGTCCTCATTCCTCCGGTGCTCCTGCAGGCTTACACCCATTGTCCACCTAATCATTCTCATCTCCGTTGTTGCCAGTCGCCTTTCGTCTCTTGTCGATAGTGGCCACGTTTTACAGTCATAGAGAAGTGTCGGCCTAATTACCGTTTTGTAGAACAGGACCTTCATCTTTTGTGGCACCTTCTTATCACATACACTGTAACACTCCAGATATAGTTCCCTCCACCTAGCCCACCCCTTTGACACTCGGCTCTCAGTTTCCTTACTGACACCTCCCTCCT
>OZ023208.1:2938687-2971187 GCA_963995525.1 Escarpia spicata
TACATATATGTCTATATATATTCATAAATTAAAAATGTTTGCTTCCCACAGACGTAAACAATTTCTGTCATAAAACAGTTTCCTCTCCACGCACACGTCACGTGACATACTCTTATACTTGGTCACAAATCTGAAACAGTAAATTATAATTATGTACTCTAATTATAACGCTCGTATTACGACAACAAACGAAACATATTTAACTAATGGATATTATTTATCACTACGTGATCTACTGGTGCCAAATATTATGCCTTACATATGCACAATAAACATCACCCGAATTAATTTAACGCCCGGATAAATGTAAGCGCGCCGGAGACGCAAATCGGTACGGTGCCAGTAGACGGGGACGACACGTGAGGGGGACGACCTGTACACGCGCCTGATGGCGGATCACTTGTGCGCGATGCAAGCGGGGACAGCCAAACGACAGTGCCAAAGGGCCGCGCGTCGTTGACACTTCGATACGTGAAGGCCATGACGGCGGGGGAGACATTACGAAGAAACAAAATGTGACACGTGTAGTCCATACAACCAACCAAGGGAGACGATGGTGGGGTAAACACCCGTTACTAGAAGATGATCTTGAAAAAAATGAGACAGACAGACAGACAGACAGACAGACAGACAGACAGACAGAGATAGTGTGACGTCGGATCTAAAAATGGCAGCGATGAACGTCCGAGAGTCGGAGAAAATCGCAAACGATCGGTATACTAATAATAATAATAACAATGATAATCATATCGGTGGAGAAGTAACGTCGAGAGAACGGCATGGATCGGATGACATGGCCCTCGCCCCGCTGAGGATCACGGGAAGATGAAGAAGAAGATAAACCAAGCCTCGTTTAAAGTATTGCGTACATGTGTGGAGGCCAAGTTGTAGGAAATGTATGGTTATCAAAATAACACCTCAGTACTAAGCTATAGATGAGATTCGCCTCATTGTGGACGGTTAGGTTGGTCGTCAAATCCGTGCCTTGAACTGGTCGTGCTCACACCGAATTGGTGAGTGCGAGGAGGGCACTCCCTTGCCTTGGTCGCATTGACCTGACAATCATACGTGGCGTCTGTAGCAATATTATGTGTCCAGATACCGCGAATTTTCGTTTATAATGGATTAGATTCGTCTGGATTATTTTTCGTGGATGATGTATTGATCGGTGGACGCCGAGTGCCTGGGCAGGACCTGCGTGTTACCTGTTGCAGGCACTGTGTGACAGGATGTCGGCGAAACAGCGCAATCTCGTCGCCAAATGCTTGTTGACTGGCTACTGGCGATATTATAGAAATCGCGCACGTCTCTCGTAACAATAGTAGGACACTGAAATAACCTGTTGTGTTTTGCACATATATAAGGTCTACATTTACAATTAATAACCATTTGTTGCCACCGTTTGTTTGGAGTGCAGTGGTGGAGTCAGTAGCTAGAGGTTCGAACTCTCGACCGAAAGAACCCGGGTTCGAAACCTGTGCTGCAGTGTCGAATCTTGGGCAAGTTCGTTCTCGTTACGTTGCTCCAGTTGACTCAGCTGTATGACTGAGTACCTGGCTATAGACAGTGGTGGATATTTGTGTACGAATAACCTTGCGCATTAATTGCCGTGTGGCTAGATGCTTCCCAGAGAAGTCGAGATGGTGTTCGATTGAACAAGTCTGCCAGGGAGTAAAGTGTAAAGCGCTTTGAGCAGTCCCGAGGATTAGATACTGCGCTATATAAGAACTTACCTTGACTTTCACCGTTCTGTTTTTAAACATACGGCTGACTGTTGTTGTTATGAACACGACACTACATTTCCTGACACTAATATTCACCCGTGACATTTTGAGGTAACTGTCATTGCGAGGAATTTATGTTAATAATACATCAGGACGTGGGGCAATCAGCGCAGTCCTACAGAAATAGCCAAACATTAATGGTTCGCTAACTAGTCAGAGTAGCGCACGATTACGCTCGTTCAGTACCAGTATCTACGATTAGTCTACGCTAAGAATAGGCGCATTCTGTGATGGATGTCGGATACGACGACGTCATCACAGTTGGCCCCAAGAACGAGTCTGTGAGTCGTGATCTCCAATAGGGAAAAGCGCCAGTGACCGATCGCATGTATACATAGGCGATTAACATGTCACCACCATTTGTTGCATGTTACTACGTCATTAATTAATGCTAACACACCTGATGTCACTGGAGTAACAATGTCATCAAACGCCACGGCATTCTACAAATGTCTGTAACTCATCAACACTACTGGCGACCACTACTTGGACAACTGGCGACTTGAAATGATAATACGACATGAACTGACTGTACTTGACACGGCGTTGAATAACATATCAACAAATTGTGTATTAAATGCAGAACATTTTCCAAGCGCAGGACGTTTTGTTTTTCTATGATAGATCAGAGCCGGGCGTTTTCCTTCAATGCGCAACATTTGTTCTCACTTTCATATTTTTTCTAAATTATTCATGATATTTACACACCAATTTTCCTTATTACAGTAGAACAACGTATCCACTGATACTAAATATTCGGCGTCGGCAGTTTCGTGAACTTTTTCTTCGACAATATTGACAGATTTACCTATGTGAACTGCCGAAATACGGCCAGACATTCCGTCCGACAACTCAACCGCCAAAGCAGGACATTTTGACCCAACGCTTTTTGGCTTCACAAAGGAATTGAAATGGTTCTTCTTCACTTTGTTGGTTATTTAACAATTATAATGCCAAAATACTTAATTTGTTTTAATTATTAACTCAACTGGTTGTCATGTTTCGGTCGAACTGGCATGATCATCAAGCTTACGGCATAAATAATATTATTTTAAACAGGTATCAGGGGAACTAATAACAACAATTCCACGTAGGACCAGTGCTACGATTATATAGAATTGTACGCATGCGCACATCAGTATGCAAACATAAACATAAAATGTGTATTAAATGGATGCAATCCGATCTTTTTTATTGTGAGATCATGTTACGCAGTAACTGTATACGTAGTATCACACATTGATCGCCCAAGTATGTTTTTAAAAAGCAGAAATAACTTCAGAATTGAACGTTTACGAACATGGCCGCGCGTCGCTCAAATCTAGGAATAGCCGATGCACCCAGAAATCCAGAACGGCTACATTCAAAACGAGAGCCATTGGAGAAAACGGCGACAAATATTGGCTAAAACGTCGACAAAACGCATCGTAGTCGTTGGATATACACCGTGTAACACGCTTACTATTTAATAATAGTTGTTCCTGGTTTGGTTTGTTGATGTTTTAGATCTGTCGACGTCTCGGTTGTCGCTGTTATGATCTTTATTGGGGCCCATAAGCTACTACCAATATGACGTGTTTCGTGTGTACGTTATTTAGGGGTTATACGCGTAATAGGTAATATTATATAATGTGCCAACGATTTCTTTAAAGTTGGTAACTTTGCATAATTTCATTTGAATGCCTCCGTTTTTTATTTACGATTCCTATCGGATCCGAGGTCACGCCTTCGAAAACGTCGCGCAGCCAAATAAACACATGGTCTCCTACCGAGGCCATACATTTCAACAACAGAAAGAGTTCATAAAACACTTAGGCCGAGAATAAGTTATAATAAAGATATAGTTTACCCTGTAAACATGATTTCATATAATGTTTTTTTAATATTTATTTTACTATTTTTAAAATTTCTTTATCTTATTTAATAATAATAAGCAACCATCTTATTTGCATTTATTGCTTACTCCTGTAGGAAAATCTATCCAGCTTCGATCATCTAGTTCTGACCTACTTTTTGTTCCTAGAGCTAACACTAACATTGGAACTAGGGCTTTTTCTGTTGCTGCACCAACTCTTTGGAATATGCTTCCTCTTAGTGTTAGATCAGTTGAAAATATTACAAAATTCCGTCGTCATTTAAAAACGTATCTTTACAACCTTGCTTATCCACCTTAGCTCCCTAGCGCCTTGACCCATCTGTTGACAACTGGAAAACTACTTATGGACTTTGAGATTGACCAACCCTTTTGTTTTGATGAGCCTCTGAGCTTGGTTTCCAAGGATTTAGGCGCAATAGAAGTTATCTTATTATTATTGTTATTATTATAATAACTTTATTCAAATTATTACCTTATTTTATTTTTATTTTTATAAATTTATGTGTGTAACTATCTAATTTTAAAAAGCTGTGTATTTTTATACATATTTATATGTACCAATTGTATATGTTTTTGGCCTGAAATAAATGTAGTATTCAGTATTTACGATAATAACGATCGGACGGCCGGCATTTAAATGGTCCTGTTTCAGTTTCTGAATATCGACCGCCATAAATTAATTCCCAAAAATTTGGGTTCAGATATATGTTACTGTTCTACATTATATGGTATCTTGTGACCGTGTCGATGAGATGAACAACAACCGTAATTAGTAAACAGTGAGTACAAATCGAAATGTTTTGTCAGACAAAACATGCGCAACAACAATATAAATAATTATAATAAATCAAGAACCGACACTTATGACTATAACAAATTGCCCTGAATATTTTAAACAACAAAACAAACAGAACGTTTCGTTTTATCCAAGCAAGTTCTAAATTAAAAATTTATGGTCTAGACTTAAACTATCAATTATGTACTTAAATGTATGTAATGTGACGAAACACCAAATGTGAACTTTTGTATAAAGTAATTCGAGATGTTGTATGGGTAAGCTACGAAATGTGAGAATACTACGACACGGCAAGCTGAATCAGTTTGAAACCGGATATTGACTACTAAGAGTGATTGATTGATTGATAAAGTGAATAGTTAAAATATATGTAATAACAGATGGTCGGTAAAACAATTTGGTAATACGATAACGAGATTCAAATTAAATAGTCTGTCTGGAATGTGTAGCTGTAGAATAATAAAATAAATTAAATATTTATTACACGCCGCATATCCGAATAAAAAAACTTTCAAAGGTGCTACAACAGCGTATAATGTAGATCAAGACAAACGGCGATAAATTTACAATATTTAACAAGATTTAACAAGATTGCCACCCAGAGAATTAACTCTAGATGGCAGGTGGACAAGGAAGCCTTTTGGCTTATCGAGAGTCTAACCCTTTTATTTACATGTATCCCGCCCTTCTGAAGTATGTGTCGATTTTATTTTTAAACATATTCACGCTATTAGAACCCACACAATCAGCCGATAATCTGCTCCATTCATTTACAGTTCTTTGTGAAAATGAGAACTTTACTAATGTAACTTCGTGTCCTCTAGTCCTTCTGTCTTTCTTAACTGGTAAAACAATATTTCTATCAATATTTTCATAACCATTCAATATTTTAAACACTTCTATCTGATCCCCTCTCAATCTCTTGGTCTCTAGTGTTGTTAAACCACATTCTTTTAGGTATATTTCGTAACTAAGATCCCTAAGTTTTTGTATCATTTTGGTTGCTTTCCTCTGTACTATTTCTTGTATACAATATTTTAAATGAGGCCTGATTGTTGTTGTTTTGTAGAGCGATATTATTAGTTCTTTTTCCTTATACGCTATATTTCACCAAATTAATCCAAGGATTTGATTTCACTTTGAAGCTGCAATTCCGCACTGCTCTGAAACCTTCATATCAGCACTAATGGTTAACCCTACGTTCTTTTTTTTACAGTAGTACTTAGTACAGTACCCCCATTGTATATTGTATATCTTCGTTCCCATGTCCTGTGTGAGGGCATTCATATTTCCCAAAATTGAACAACATTTGTCACTTTTCAGACCATTTGATCAACCTGTCAAGATCATCTTGTAAATGTTATCTATCTCCATCATGTTTAATCCTTTTAAACACTTTTGTATCATTCGCAATGTAAACACATTGCTTGTTATATCATCGTGTATATTAAGAATAATATAGGTCCCAGTACTGATCCCTGTGGTACCCCACTCAAAACTGATCTCGAGTTTGAGGCCTCCCCATCAACGGCTACCGTTGTCGTCTGTAATTCAGCCATTTTTCTATCCAGTTAATTATGCCACGGGCCTTTAGTTTAAGCAGTAATCTTTGATGTGGCACTTTGTCGAAACCTTTCTGAAAATCTAAGTAGATGATATCTACTAGTGACCCCTCGTCTACCCACTTAATGATATCTTATAAGATAACATACTTGTTAAGCATGACTTCGCGTTTAGATACCCTGTTGAGATGGGTTTATTAAGTTCTTTAACAAGAAAATCCACTATGTGATCTAATAATGTGCAAATCACCGATGTTAAACCCACTGGTGTGTAGTTCTCTGACTTGTTTCTCGAATCTTTTTAAAATAACGGTATAATGTTTGTTTCTTTCCAATCTAAAGGAACCACTCCCTCTTCTATTGACAAGTTGAAAACTGTTGCAAAGCAGTATGTTAATTTGTTCTACCATTTCCAATAGTAGTTTGGGCGAAATCCCATCCACTCCAGGTGATTTATTATCCTTCATAGCCCTTATTTTCTTAGCTACAATTTCCGGGGTTACAATTTACTGTCATAAATAGTTTGACTCCGACCCCTTGAACTTAGGCTCTGGTACTGGCAGTGAACTAATATCTAATATCTAAAACTAAGATACTCATTCAGGCCTTCTGCCATTAAGAATCCCTCTGATATTATATTTCCAGCAGTACTATCTCATAGAGAACCGACCTTATCCTGAACTTTCTGTTTGGAAATGCATAAAAACTCTCGCTGTCAAGCTAATTGTCTTTATAGCTTCTCTTTGAATTTCTAATTTCAGTTGTAGCTTGGTTAAATGCTTCTTTTTAAATGGTGTAGTCTTCATAATTTCCAGTACGTCTACATGACTTCCACATCATTTGTTTGTACCTAATTTTTTAATGGCTTCTTTCGATAAGTGTTTCTTTCTGGACCGTTTCCTTTGATTTTTCAAGGAAACAAATTTATCGATGATACAATCAATTTCACTCTTTAAGATATTCCAGCATTATGTTGCTGTCTTATTCTTCAGTGTGTTATTCCAGTCTATCTTTGCTAAATATGTCCTCATGTTCTTATATCTTCCTTTGTGGAAATTTCTCCTGTACTGCCTTTTACTATTCCTTTCTGATTTTAATTTGATAGTAAAATGTTTCTGGTTGTGATCACTACACCCCAGTGGCTCCACTATCCTGACATTGTCAACTAATTCATTCTGTGAGGACAAAATTATGTCTCACACATTCTCACCCCTGGTTGATTCTAGCACATGTTGAGAAAGGAAACTATTTTGTACTAGAACTAAACACTTGTAGTCCTCACTCCCTGTACTCTGTAGATATTTCCATTATATATGACCATTGTTAAAATCCAGTTCCGTTTGCTCACTTCCCTTATAGCGTTTTGTACTTTTTCGCCTGGATAAAATAAATACACCCCCCTTCTTCCTATTCTACATTTCCTAAACATCACATAGCCTATCAGTCCCAATTCGGCATCTGATGTATGGGTGGTGACCCATGCTTCGGTTATACCTATTATGTGAGGGTCAATACGTTATATCATAATGTTTAGTTCACTTCTTGTGTTTACTATGCTCCTTGCATTTAAACAAACGCATTTATATCTTTAGGACGGTGGTCAAGACGTGAAGGGAGAGACGGTGGTAAAGACGTGAAGGGAGAGACGGTGGTCAGGACGTGACGGGAGAGACGGTGGTCAAGACGTGAAGGGAGAGACGGTGTCAGGACTTGAAGAGAGAGACGGTGGTCAGGACGTGAAGGGAGAGACAGTGGTCAGGACGTGAAGGGAGAGACAGTGGTCAGGACGTGAAGGGAGAGACAGTGGTCAGGACATGAAGGGAGAAACAGTGGTTAGGACGTGAAGGGAGAGACGGTGTCAGGACGTGAAGGGAGAGACAGTGGTTAGGACGTGAAGGGAGAGACAGTGGTCAGGACGTGAAGGGAGAGACGGTGGCAGGACGTGAAGGGAGAGACGGTGGTCAGGACGTGAAGGGAGAGACGGTGGTCAAGACGTGAAGGGAGAGACAGTGGTCAGGACGTGAAGGGAGAGACAGTGGTCAGGACGTGAAGGGAGAGAAGTGGTCAGGACGTGAAGGGAGAGACAGTGGTCAGGACGTGAAGGGAGAGACAGTGGTTAGGACGTGAAGGGAGAGACGGTGGTCAAGACGTGAAGGGAGAGACGGTGGTCAGGGTGTGAAGGGAGAAACGGTGTCAGTACGTGAAGGGAGAGACAGTGGTCAGGATGTGAAGGGAGAGACGGTGGGCAGGATGTGAAGGGAGAAACGGTGTCAGGACGTGAAGGGAGAGACGGTGTCAGAGTGTGAAGGGAGAAACGATGGCCAGGACGTGAAGGGGGTGACGGTAGTCAGGACGTGAAGGGAGAGACGGTGTCAGGACGTGAAGGGAGAGACGGTGTCAGGACGTGAAGGGAGAGACGGTGGTCAGGACGTGAAGGGCAACGATTTTAGTTATCAAAATATATAATGTGGAAAGTACATTTAATGGATATAAGTGACGCGAACAGCAGATATTAGGGCATCGGTTTCAATCGGGACCGTAGTATCAGTAACGAGTGTCGTGCAATAACATCTGTGACCTCGGGGATTCATCCAGGCCAGTAGACTCAACGGTCGCCAACGCCAGTAGATTAGACAGCTGTAAATGATACACTGTTGTGTAGCGATGATACTATCTTAAACTACCAGTGAACCTAGTCTGCTCTTGGATTAACGTTTTATGCTGATTGGTGGTATTATTAGCTGGATTGGTTGACCTCCGGGGGTTCAGGTTAAAGCGACCGTACGTTCATTGGTTAACTGATGTTTGGGGCTATTCAGTGACTCAAATGCCTCACAACTCAACATTCATTTTACGATTATATAGACAGATGAACACATGTAATCAGATGAACAATGATATGTTTTGAATCTTTATTATTCTAATATATTTACCGTCAAACATTTTACAACACGGACATTTCAAGACCAATCTCTCATTGGGTAAAAACGTTGCTTTTCACCTTTAAATGGGAAGATTTAATTGTGTGTCTTAACTGCGTTTTAATGTCGCAAGCCGATCTCTACATATGCAACAAAACCTATATATGTATTGTATCGTCAAATACTGTATTTTAACCAACAATACTTAGATATGTGAGATCGTGATGGTTGCTCATAACATATGCGTTATATATATACTACTAAATTACAATTAAAACAGCGTCCATTCCGCTTAAACGAGTGCTTCTAAATAACCCATACACATGTTGTGTTTCCAATATTTTAGCGCTTTCTCAAAGCATGTGAATATTTCAATCACGTTCAGTATAATCTATTGCACAACCAATGGAGTTCTTCGAACCGGAGAGAAGCCAGTCAGCTAGTAGATGACATTGACATCATAACTGCATCTCACAGTCACCATATCGATTGTATCTTTGTTTGGCTCGGTAATGTTTTTCATGGCGTGCTGTCCCTGTGTTCTATCTTGATATACAAACCTGTATGACAACTGGGTGTAATCGCACAATGTTACACTGAGACCCGTAGTAAAGACGTCCAGTAACACAACTATGCATTTTATGGTTGATACTACCGAAAATGTCCCCAGTCTGATTTAGAAATGGAAACAATATCAACATAATAACAACATTTTATTTTGTTTTAAATGTAGATATGTTGAGGTTTTTGGAACAACAAATCTTCTCATCCAATCTACCCATGTCTTACTGAAATAGCCATTCAAACTATAATATTGTTTGGCCAATTTCTGCAATGTGTACTACGTAATCTGCCACCTTGTCTTATTACAATTAACTTAGCACACTTAAAATCACCATTTAAGAAATGCAAATGGTGCCTAATGCAAAGTGAGGCATTGGAAACGGCATGAACAACAATAATTAATATACACATTATTTACCACCAGAGAGGTGTCATAGCAAAATACGAAGTTGTTTTGCTGATATGGAAATACGAGAAATGGTTAAAGTTGTTCGGTTTACAAAAGCTCCTATTCTTAAATTAGGGAAGCCATAGGGTCTACAGTTTATTGTGTTGTGTTATATTGTACTTGGCCCTTGTCATACATTGTACAACAACGGGGTTCGCCTCGAGAGAACATATGGCTGTTGGTGTGGATTTCAACTAATGATGTATTTGGATAACGTAGAATACACACTTTGGTGATTTGCAAGTATAAACTTTATGCACAGAATCGACAAAAGGTATAAAACACAGAACGTAAAATTGATTGATTTTGGACGTTTGGACTATGGCGTGATACCTCGATACAAAATATATCACACATGTTAAAATACCATGTGTAGTCAAGTACACATGCGTACATAAATGGTGATAGTGTGTCCCTTCGATTCTTTACAGTGAAACGACTACATCATTTATTATATTAGTTAACATTTATAATGACATCTAGAGCATTTGTGGAAGTATCAACTAGTTATATATCTCGTCGAAATAGTAGAATGATCACGGAATATTACGATTCACATTGTCCTATATGGATGACGTAGAAGACGTAGAAGACGTAGAAGACGTAGAAGACGTAGAAGACGTAGAAGACGTAGAAGACGTAGAAGACGTAGAAGACGTACAAACATAAACCTTTCGTTGATTGATTTGTTATAATACGTGTTCAAATATAACGTAGCCTGAACATGTGGTCGATCATTCGCCATCTGATGTAGCAGATTTTGAAATAGCAGATAACTGAAATATACACTCATGATTAATTCCAGTTATAATATTACCGCACTTTGTAATAATGTAAAATACATATGTTGCTAATCGTGGCAAGATGTTTACATTACATATAGGCATAGCTACTTTTGTAATACAAATTAACCAATTCAACAGAAGAAATTGCAATTGTCATGTCTTTTGTTGTGTTTCAAAAGGAGTGCAATTAATTTGGATGACGTTGACAATGGATAACGTAGAACATAGAATCGTCCTGTAAACGATTGATACAGGTGCGAAACGAGTCCATCACCTACAAACATAGCTACTTGTACTTAAAAGCGTATTGTGATCTGCCTGTTGGAATATGTGGTAATAGGGTCGCCAAAATACTGTACACATCGTCGATCTCTGGGGTCTTCTCTGTGTACAGGTTCGTGACATGACATACTTCCGTGCAACAAAGTTTACAACAATAATCTCTTCCTCTGTGTTCCATTAACGCACGACCTCTTTGCTGATTTCTGAGAATAATGAGTTGTTGCTTCCTCAGTTGTCAGCGGGTCGTCTTCTTCGTCTTTTGCCGTTTCATATATGGTTACTTTTGGTTCCCTTTTGTTTTCATCATGGTATAGCCTGGTCGTGTGGGAAGAAAGTCGTGATTCAATCCCGACGTCTTAACGATGTACTATGTAATAGTCGAGTAGGATCACAGCCTTGGACTCTAACAGATCCGAGGGATGGTTGTGCTGACCCTTCATTCACCGCACCGTTCACGCCAAATGGTACTGCACGGCTGACTCCGTCTGGGAGATACCCCACGCACAGACGTCTTAACGATGTACTATGTAATAGTCGAGTAGCATCACAGCCTTGGACTCTAACAGATCCGAGGGATGGTTGTGCTGACCCTTCATTCACCGCACCGTTCACGCCCAATGGTACTGCACGGCTGACTCCATCTGGGAGATACCCCATGCACAGACGTCTTAACAACGTACTATGTAATAGTCGAGTAGCATCACAGCCTTGGACTCTAACAGATCCGAGGGATGGTTGTGCTGACCCTTCATTCACCGCACCGTTCACGCCCAATGGTACTGCACGGCTGACTCCGTCTGGGAGATACCCCACGCACAGACGTCTTAACGATGTACTATGTAATAGTCGAGTAGGATCACAGCCTTGGACTCTAACAGATCCGAGGGATGGTTGTGCTGACCCTTCATTCACCGCACCGTTCACGCCCAATGGTACTGCACGGCTGACTCCGTCTGGGAGATACCCCACGCACAGACGTCTTAACGATGTACTATGTAATAGTCGAGTAGCATCACAGCATTGGACTCTAACAGATCCGAGAGATGGTTGTGCTGACCCTTCATTCACCGCACCGTTCACGCCCAATGGTACTGCACGGCTGACTCCATCTGGGAGATACCCCATGCACAGACGTCTTAACGATGTACTATGTAATAGTCGAGTAGCATCACAGCCTTGGACTCTAACAGATCCGAGGGATGGTTGTGCTGACCCTTCATTCACCGCACCGTTCACGCCCAATGGTACTGCACGGCTGACTCCATCTGGGAGATACCCCATGCACAGACGTCTTAACGATATACTATGTAATAGTCGAGTAGCATCACAGCCTTGGACTCTAACAGATCCTAGGGATGGTTGTGCTGACCCTTCATTCACCGCACCGTTCATGCCCAATGGTACTACACACCTGACTCCGTCTGGGAGATACCCCATGCACAGACGTCTTAACGATGTACTATGTAATAGTCGAGTAGCATCACAGCTTTGGACTCTAACAGATCCGAGGAATGGTTTTACTGACCCTTCATTCACCGCACCGTTCATGCCCAATGGTACTGCACACCTGACTCCGTCTGGGAGATACCCCCATGCACAGACGTCTTGCGCATTACCAGGTGCGTTTTACAGTTCCACACGTCCCATCCCATCTCAAGTAATGCCATGAGACCAACAGCATTTTGTTGAACATGATTTGTGTCATTACACCGTGTTGGAATTGTGATTTAACTGCATTAACTCGTCGTCTGAGAAGCATGTGTGTCTGCTGGATTTTGGGCAAGTTTGTCTTGACTCATTAAACGATGATCTAAGAGAATGAGATGAGAGTTAAAACACTGTGAGCCGTCTGATCGGACAGCATTGCTGTAAGGCTTTTATGTGGCATTTCTCCATCTGTACGCTGACCTGCGTCTTTGAATAGTAGGCATTCCTGCGCTGTTTGAAGAGGTGGCACACGTAATTGATAGAAACAATATACCTGCACAATACAATCAGCTTATGTCAACACGTCCATGAGAAACTGCGAAGGTCTAGCTTTGATTTGAATTCTTTCTGGGAGATGTTAGAATGCCCTCTGCTTGAACTTTGTAACATCCTACTCCGCTCACTTCACATGCTTTCCTTTCCCTTATTTTTCTGTCTTCTAGCTTCCTTGATCAACAGGCCTGTTTTGGCATATTACTGTGCCACGCGTTCCCTCTATTTGGCCAAGTAATGCGCATAATTTGGTGCATTACGTTTCCTGTAGCGCACGTGAGTTTGTGCCAAATTTCACGACACTTTTTGCAAATATCTGTCCTACCTATCCATACTAATACTCGAGAACATAATTTATTATTATAACAGGAAACACACATATTATTCTGAAAGGCATAAGTATGATTAATTACATCTATCATCATAGGTGACAATAAATGACAAGCTACGGAAAAACACCCAAGAGAGATTATCTAATCACAGTACCAATACATGGTGAGAAAATGGTAGCGAAATGTGTTCTACGTTATCCATCTGTGTTCTACGTTATCGATTACATGTTACGATATTGATCGTTTGCTCTGGGAGGGGCAGGAAACCTTTGGCAAATAGCGCACTTGGCAAGCAGCGCACTGTTTCTGCTAGTCTTCACTTCAATTTAATCACCAAAATGATTCACTATAAGTGGAAATACATTAGTAATTTCTCAAATGATCTCTGACGTGTTCAGTATCATGTGTTTGTCAGACATATAGATGTAAAAATAAAGACTTTGTTTTGTATGTACAAGGTGAGAGTTCCATCCACTAACAGACCGACGTGTAAATTTGGCGCCATCGGAAAGGTAACGACATTCTTTTCTCATGCGTTAACGTAGAACACGGATAACGTAAAACACGGTCATTTGGTATTATCGAACCCTCCGAGATCACATAAGGTGCGCACGAGCAACACTGCCCTTGTTTAACAAACGAAGTAATTGATCTACATTTACTATATCCAATTATAAACCTGAGAACGTTCATAACTGAGAAAGTTGGATATCCAACATAGAACACATTATGAACGAGGACGCTGCTTTCCTGTAGTTTAGATGTTTTGTGACAACTATGAAAGTTGATCTATGTTTTTATCGTTGGGTGATAACTTCATATGTTTAAATTAAGGAGATGTATTTTCTAGCCAGTTAGTGCTTTATTGAAATTAGATATACGAGCATATCTTCGGATAACGTAAAACACGTGATTTCTGTGGACATTTGTTTTAGTCCTGTAAAATGAAGGAACTGTGTTTATATCTCGAAAGAGCATAATAAATCAGTGGATATGTACACCTACAATAAAATAAGATAAGTTATTACATGGTTAATATATATTAAGTATTATTATTACTACGATAATTTGTAATGCCCTCTATGCTGTAGGCATGCCAAAACAGGCAGTTTAGCATCTTTCTGACACAAAAGTCTATATATTATATAATATATTATCACACCACATAGGAATATCAACCATGTCCAAAAATAGCACACCGAGCTCCATTTGAGCAGGCTGTTTATATTGCTATTAAAGTCATTCCAGTGTTTAGCCGGACCAAAGACACATTTTTGGCTACTGGGGACATTTTCGGTAGTATTAACCTTATGATAAAAACATGACATATTGCATAGAGCTTATCTATGTCCCAAAGATATTTTACATATATTGAACCACCTTGGTGCCAACTTAATCTGATCTTGAACGTGACACGTTTTCTAAGATGGTGCCCAGTTGTAAGTTTTAAACTTTATGCCGATTTGTGCAGAATTGTTCAATTTATGTGATTTTGTGGTTATTTTTATGTATCATATAATATCAACGTTGTGTTCTGATATTCATGTGGTGCATTGTTTTCAACATTTCCAGTGGATGGCTAGCTATTTTAAATGTTTACCAAGTTTACAGCCGATATCATTCCAGTCGAGTCTTCTTGGTGTCATTCAACCAACGATGATCGTGAGCGTTTAAATAGGCGGTTGTTAAAATTTGACTCATGACATCTACCGCGTTCACAACATAGTCTGCTCTATATATGTGTAATATACAGATTTTGGTAAATAAAAAAATGTTCTGTACGTCGAGATTTCGTAATCCAGTGTCTCTCAGCCTTGTATATTTGTTTAATGTACTGTTTTTATATATTTATTTTAAATTTATATGGACATGCTGCTTGATTGTCTGAAATAAAACCACGTTATGCTGTTATTATTATTATTGGTATCAAAGCGCTTTATAGATAGGACCTAGTTTTCGTAAATAATCAACATGGTTCCCGTAATTACTCTCAGTTAAAACATCCAAAACGATTACTCGTTCTCACAAAATTATCCAGCCACTATTAATTGCACATATTTATGAATCATAGAGTTTGTGTCCCCAGATACGCCTATTTCCGGTAACATTATATTTACGGTGTAAGAGATCCCTAAAAGGGGACGCCATTTCATAAATCACATACGTTCTATTCGTCTACCATAAACGCGGAAGTAAATGAATGATCTGCTCCAATTTCCAGCGAGTGTACGAAAAAATAACCGCAAGAGATGCTGGGACGAAACGCACGCATATAACACCGCCTGGTACGTCGTGGTGACTGCATAGTGGCGGCTTGATAACGCGGCCTGAACTAGTGACCTATTTCCATCAGCCCCCCGGCTAATGTAGCTACAGCCAGACGGTGTACTAACGTCGGCAACATCGACTCGCGTTGTCAGTGTTGTCAGTTTCCGAATGGCAAAAACACGACCAACATCAGCAGCTGAACGGCGCTTTCCATACTGTCTCCCACCACTACAATGCATTGCTTTAGGTTTGACTTTCTGGCTATCGGGCGATGATCGCCCGAAGCGGACTGGGTCTAGGCATGCGGAGACGGGAAGAAAGCTGTGCACTACGTACCGAGCTTGAGGAACGCCACATACGTCGTGCAGCCATTCCTCCTGCAGGATCAGCGACTCCTCCTCGTGTACGGAGATCGAGCTGATCCCCCCGTGAGAGCCGGATGTTTCGACGCCGTCCAGGCACGGAGTCGACGACTTGAGCCCCATTCCGCCGGGATCCGGCCTTCCTCCGCGGAACCTCACCGATGCCGCCCCGTGCGGACAGCGGTGTAGGTGGCGGCTAGCGTTCCTCCGCGGTGCCGTCCGACATGCAGGTGTGAGCGAACGTCCCAGCTTCGACGTGACCGTCTCGCCGCGGAATGTCCCGGTAATCCGCCGCTGGGCGAGTCCCACTCACTGTGCCTCCGTGTCCGCGGCTTCTTTGTCCGTCAACGAAACACGCGCGGATGTGGTATGCGACGACGGCGAGCCGACGTGAAAGCGACCATCTCGCGGCGATCACAGCAGCTCGCGATTGCCCCTGGAC
Source organism: Escarpia spicata (assembly GCA_963995525.1). NCBI lineage: Eukaryota > Metazoa > Annelida > Polychaeta > Sabellida > Siboglinidae > Escarpia > Escarpia spicata. Next base: position 2,955,090 of record OZ023208.1, read on the forward strand.
TTCATCGGTGGCCGGGTGCTTCGGTGACGGCGGGCACACACCGTCTGCGTGCGGCGGGCGGGCGGGCAGTGATCGCAGGCGGACGAGTGCACGCGTCGCACAGCGAGCGGCGTAGACAGTGACTGGAGCGCCGCGCAAGCCGCCTGAATATAGCACGGCCGTCGGGCTCCGTTATACGATACAGCAAGGTGATACTAAACACTAGCCAACGTTTCGTCGCGCGCGCTCGCTCGTAACGGCCGGCAGCGTGCACACGATCGCGTATACGTCCGTCCGTTCGTAAGCTCGTTTGTGGGTGCACGCACGTGCGTGCGTGCGTGCGTGCGTGCGTGCGTGTGCGGTCGCGTACGGTTGCACGGAACCACCACACTAATGTCCACCGACCGGAAGCATCCGTAATTTCACCCGTAGCCGGTGACGGTTGTCGGCTCTGCGTCCTCGCCTCTGCGTCCTTTTGTTTGCGCGCATCCAGGCACTAGCAGACGCACTGCGCGAAATCAACGCGTTCACATCTCTGGCGGTGGCGGCGGCGGTCACGTGACCTCCATAGTCGACGCTAACGATGACTCGTCAGGCAGTCATAAATCTTGCCCTACGTCGACGTCGATAAAGAAATGCACCTACAATCGCACCGAGCCCGTCGCCGCTAGGTCACGATCGGCGGCTCTTTCTGCTCGAGTGGACGGCTTCACTGCGGTCGTTTACCGGTCTAGTCGGCAACTGACCGCAGCGTCGGATGTGGGTAATGCTCACACGAGTTCGCCCGTTAGCTGGCCTCGATTATCCAGATGGCGGATCGAGGCTCGATAATTAGACCATGTCGCTCTAACTATGGCCTCAACAGAACCTTAATTACACCGACACAACAGAAAAGTTAGAATTTATATTAACTACATATAACATTAATATTCTATAAAAACAATGCAGCCAAAACATCTAAGCGCTTGATTTCATTCCACAAAAATACACATTTCTTGCTAGCCAGTTTCACCCTGAACTTGAACTCATATTACCATATGATTTATTGGTCTGCAGTACGGTGTGAAGACGCCATCACTCGGGTTGTGCGTGAACCGTGTCGTTCGCGTGATACTCGCCGGACGTCGCCCCAGCTTACAGACATGTGTCAGCCGAGTTTCATTGATCGGTTGCATCGAGTGAATCACGTAACGTCCGCTGGGTGCATTCTGGCTTACTACAAAGCTAACCCGCCGGGGCGCCTTCTGTATCTACCGCAGCTCCACTCGCAGCGATTATCGCGTTTTATGCGCATTCGTTATCAATTTTCCCGGCTGTCACCCAACATACGTTAGCCGAACGCACAGTCGCAGCCTGTCTGCTAACGACCGGTCGTAATTATTGTTAGATCCGACTGTCGCCTTAAACCTGCTTGCCAACTGGTTAGGTTGTCGCGAATCCGGTTCTTTCATCTCCAAATGTGTAATGTGTGAATTGTTTAAATTATATCCACAATATATGTTTATAAACGTGTATACATTTGTATAATTTGTAAAAAAAAGAAAAAAGAAGAAGAAGATATTTCAGCCGTTACGTCTGACCTGACCGACATTTAGATTTAAAACAAAATATAATTTTTCCGTCACATGTTTTTTGGAGAGAGCAAGGAAAGTCGACAATGTCAACTCAATAACATTTGCATAATCATGCTTTGCATTAATTCAATTTATCTTCAGTTAGTTACGTCCAGTCAATATTTGCCGTTTTATTTTGTATAAGGTTTTAGTTACAAATGCATATAAAATTTATTGTAGTGATTATGATTACTGATATTGTATTTTAAGCGCTTCTGAACATGTGTTTATATCCAATGCAAATAAAGTTAAATATTATTTCAGTTACACGAAATTCCAAACTAAATGCGTATCGCTTAGCTATTGAAAATATCTAGCGAAACACACGTGGTGGATTTGGGCCAGAGAAACAAGAATGTGAACGACCGACCTAATGTCCCGAATGCTGGACATCTCCAGGGCTGGACTTTGTCAATATCAAGGCCCCGATCGCCGGTAGCTTTAAATCAAATTTACCTAAATATGCAAAGCCGAGATACACCCGTCGTAAAGGGATGGTTTGTAGACGCGCGACGATCCATGTGGGATTAAGCTATGGTCATCTGTTAAACCGACCGATGCCGATGGTCGATTATAGTGATGTGGCCAAACTACGACCGAGGATGCAGGAGTCGTTGAGTAGGTTCGTTCTACCGGCTTAGTGAGAGTGAGCCGCAAGAACGACTAAACATCATTAACACAACACTCTTCTGGTTTATTTAAACGAAAATCACGTTGAAATATGGTAGGCACAAATAAAAAAGTAAAGGTAAGTTTTTATGTAGCGCAGTATCCAGTCTTCAGGACTGCTCAAAACGCCTTACACTTTACTCCCTTGCAGACCTGTTCAATCGAACACTATCTCGACTTCTCTGGGAAACAAACTTGTACACATTTTGTAATATGCTGTTTCTCGTTTTAAAACAGCATTGTCATTTTAAAATGACACCTTGTTGTCAACTGTAGACAGTGAGGACGTGCGCACGCGGACGAAATACAAGATGGCAGATTCTATGGCGCCAAACCCTCGGGTTTCCGAGAAGGACAGTCTATCCATGTCATTTTAGCGCCAAACCAGCCACACAGTGTAGTAGTAACCTTACATATATATATGTTTTACTCCAAATATAGTGAATAGTGACAAAATAAATGTCTGAGAAAATCGCGGCATTGGAACTTTTCCATTATGAACCGAACTTGTGTGTTAATGTTGCAAACAGAAGGTCAATGAAACTGTATGGGCACGGACCAGGAATATAACCCTATCTTGATCACTTTCAATACTCAGTATTAAGGTATGTGTCGATTTGTGTTTAAATTGTCATTCAAATAACACAAAACATCGCAATATAGATAAACAAATCTAACTAATTTCTCAATTTTCTGTATACGTCACAAAATATTATCAGTCTACAAAATCTACTGATAATATTTTGTGTCGTCTACAAAACAATGAGAAATTACGACTGAGTGTTGATATTTTGAGAATTTTTAGAGCTCGGTGTCGCATCAAAACCGAAGGTCGGCGTACAGTGCGAAGGTCGTGTGGAGGGGTGAACTATGACCTTGAGAGACGCTTGCAGGGATGACTGTTTCGGACAGATTAATGCGAGCAAACACCGGCCGGTGCCACGCAAATTGAGATGATAGATCGCTGGAGATCTGACAATGTACGAACTCGCGTCCATCAGGTTTTATTACGTCAACGAACTGTCGGACATCAACAACACGGGACAACGACTGCTATTTCCTGTCGTCTGGAGGATACACGTGTCACGTGACCTCGTTACAAATCCAGACCACGGCGCTTCCCAAATTTTCGGTTATTGTTGTTCTTCGCCGGCAGATCGATATAGGCGTTCGCAGTGCATTGCCCGTAGCCAGGTCATCGAGCGATGTCATCTGGTCGTCGTCTCCTCCGGGGCGGGCGGCAGCTGATGCGGGGCTGGGCCCGTATATACAGTGGCCTCATCAAAGGCACGTTTGCCAACAAAGCCAACAATGGGCACTTTGTAACTACAGTCGAATTATGTCATTACGCTCGGCGCGTTAAGCCGAGTTCACGGACAACCTCGTTTGCACTGATACTGTCCCATCCGGCCGTCATACGAAGGCTGTAAGCGACGGGACGGGGACGGGGACGGGGACGCGGCCTAGGGAGGTCGGGGCTGGATGGAACGCATTTCCCTTCCCCGTGCAGTATGCTGAATCCGTTCACGATATGTGAACGGATTCAGCAAAAAAGTCAGTCGGTCTCGTGTTATCATTGATATCATAAACGTTTGAAAATAATCCTTTTCCAATCATTCTACTAAAATATGTATTGATCAACTCGTGTATCATAAATTACTACCATCGTAAAGATTATGTATATATACATGCATGCGTATACATACATGCATACATTCGTACGTATGCATTCATGTATGTATGTCTCAAGTGTGATCTGTGGAAAACGAAATGTCGTTGTACTTGTGTATTGCTGTAGGTCCATCTCTGAATAAGGTCAGCATATGACAGACACCGCTGTTTTTGTCACTGGCACGTGCAAGTAATGGAGATAACAACTATTATTAGCCTGTGCTTGAATTTATTGATGGCAAAATAAATTAATATTTTATCTACGCTACGCACGCTCTATCTACATTCCGCCAGTCCCAGAATGTTCATTCACAGATCATCGCTTATAAAGATTTGTCGTTTTTATAGAGACATTGCTGTTACTTCAACTGCTTACACGTTTCTAAACGAACGCACGAAACTACGTAGGCCTAGCTATATAGGCCTAGGCGTCTACAAGGGAACAACCTAAACGAACGCACGAAACTACGTAGGCCTAGCTATATAGGCCTAGGCGTCTACAAGGGAACAACCTAAACGAACGCACGAAACTACGTAGCTATATAGGCCTATGCGTCTACAAGGGAACAACCTAAACGAACGCACGAAACTACGTAGCTATATAGGCCTATGCGTCTACAAGGGAACAACCTAAACGAACGCACGAAACTACGTAGCTATATAGGCCTATGCGTCTACAAGGGAACAACCTAAACGAACGCACGAAACTACGTAGGCCTAGCTATATAGGCCTATGCGTCTACAAGGGAACAACCTAAACGAACGCACGAAACTACGTAGCTATATAGGCCTATGCGTCTACAAGGGAACAACCTAATAGTAAATTATCACGCAACAGAAAATGCGTTACTTATCACCTTTGCATATATTCTAAAAAAGCTTCTTCTGGGCAGAGATTTTCGTTTTAAAATATAATCTGCACAAACCCACCATGACCCCAAGCCAACACAATACAATTTCTTGGTCATTTAGGGCATATGACATCAACAATCAACATAATTTCAATTAGTACGCGAAAAGTCGTTCATATAATTTAACCGCCGTTTACTTAATATGTGGGTCAATGCGTTGGCAAGAACAGTGACGTTCCCATAGGTTCACTATGGAACAGACAATGTAGAATATAACGCTGCACACCACACAACATGAACTACTGTGTGTATGTAGGTGTGTGTTTGAATTTGAACAGCAATACAAAGGTTAACCAATATAATCTTATATACCCTCCTGAATTGGTTTACGTGTGTGTGTGTGTGTGTGTGTGTGTGTGTGTGTGTGTGTGTGTGTGTGTGTGTGTGTGTGTGTGTGTGTGTGTGTGTGTGTGTGTGTGTGTGTGTGTGTGTGTGTGTGTGTGTGTGTGTGTGTGTGTGTGTGTGTGTGTGTGTGTGTGTTTGTGTTTGTGTATGTGTTTGTGTGTGTGTGTGTGTTTGTGTGTGCGTGTGTGCGTGTGTGCGTGTGTGCGTATGTGCGTATGTGCGTATGTATGTATGTATGTATGTATGTATGTATGTATGCATGCATATATGTAAATAATTATATAATATAGATATATATATATACTGTATATATAAACATATATACATATATATATTCAACATTTTTCAATCCCATGGTTTGAGTAAAAACATGATTTTTGTCATGTAACGTGTGAGTCCGAGTAAAGACGATATTAACAATGCCGTGAGGTTAAGTGAAGCATCCACAATCCCTAGGCTCGACGTATGTTTTGAATTGGTGGTAACTCGAATTGGATCACTGCTGTGGCGCCGCCTACCGATCAACACTGCACAATGCCTTGTATGCATACTGGGACGCTTCCCTATAGCGTGAAAAAACCGGCATATCGGTCTACAATTATGTTAACAACCACATAAACATGTTCTCTGTAATATTGTCTGAAGTTGCAAGATTTCGTGTGCCATAGTCACAACAGAGTGTCAGAGTCATCGTAGAATCGCCAGCCTGGTGGCCAAACGTGAATATGAGCGTAGAAAGTGAATTTTGTAGAGGACGCTCTACAGCAAAGGTTTTATTTATTTGACCTGCCAGAGATGTCGTATACGACCTAAGGTTCCCTGTTCAGGTGGATGCCAGTAACGAAAATGTGTTATTGGTTTGGCGGCCATTTTAAAGAATGACCGCAAATTTCTCATTTGGTAATAAGTGCGTCACATAGTACCAACATTTTGTGTTAATATATAAGTGTTAGGGGTCAAGCGTTTCAAAAGTTTTACATTTGAATTTGTGCGACATTCACATCCGCCATTTTAAAAATATGGCGGACGTCAATACAAAATTCATCATATCTTAGCAACAACGTCATATCGAGCAGTAATGTGTATGTATGTGTATATATTTGTGGCAACGATTTAAAAAATGTTAAGTTTGTTCTTCGGTGACAATTACATATTCGCCATTTTAAGATAGCGCTCGTCAAAGCCTATTATTCCAGCATCTTAAGAACGACGTAAGTGAAAGCCAAACAGTTTAGTGGATGTCAAAAATTGTCCGTTACGACGATTTCAAATATATGACTTTTGTTGTTCATTTAGATGGAAGGAAGGAAGGAAGGAACATCTTTATTCGACAGATATAATACAAATCGGTACAAAACATGTAAGAACGTTTTCATAAAAAAAACTGTCGGGAGACTCTCACTAAGGCTTTCAAATGTGCCGTTGAATATGAGAGCCACCCACTGGTAATTTTAACTAAAATATTTCTCCTACTCCCATTGTGGTGTACAACCATAATATTTATTATATTAAGTTAACCCTACAAGCTGCTTTAATAGATAACAAAAGAAAAGAATAGATGATGTATGTATGATATGGTAGGCTAACTGCATATGTAGCTGTGTTTGTCCGTGCAAGCGTCTTTGTAAAATGTCAGTAGGTACTTTCTAGTGTATTTAGAGAAGCTGCAGAAACTATGTGTGTACATTTTGTCTAAAATGCAGGGTGGCATTTTTCTAAGTAAAACTGGTAGGTGGTATCTAATGCATTTTCTGGCTCTCGAAGTTTGACTGAATGGGATAATAATTTGATGATTTTGTCTTGTAGGATAATCATGATAAGTAACATTTTGTAAAAATAGCGATTCGAAAAATATAGGAACACCATGAAAAATATTGGAACGCCATGAAGGTAATTACATAATTAGATGAAGGTAATTACATTATGCATTATTAGAATAAACAGGCAAAAGCACTAATATATTAGACAACTAGTGAGAAAAGCTACAACACAGAACGAAATCACGCACACAAACAGCGCCGGTAACATCTGGTGACTGTGACGGGAATAGAAAGGTTGAGTGTTGTGGAAATTGCTCATTCGGAGGCGTCACCTGACACATATAGGAACCCGTTTCCTGTTGTTGTTATTACGACACCCTGCAATCTTACGATGACATAGGCGGATTTACCGGGAGACGGGGCGCATCCTTAATAAAACTATGTAATGTTTAATTTTGGGGACCGCTTGAAGCATATAAGGCGTTCTTTGAGTCAACCCATCCATTTATATTTATACATCAGAAAAGCATAATCGCATTTTTGAGCTACTATGTTTAACTGCTTTCAGCGCAACTCCCACACACACAACAGGAGGAAGACCCTCCAGCACCTCGTACACTGTGCTCAACAGGGCAGCTGCTTGCACGGCTGCTACAGTACAACAACGGGTCCCATCAAATTAATTGTGTGTCCCCCAAGGGAAGGCAAACACTGCATAAGCATGATAAATGTACTAATTGTACCGATAAATTGTTCTTCGCAGAACCATATTTAAATGTTGAACTTTTTCTAGTAAGGCGAAAAGTTCCTTTGCCTTGATTAGACCAGGGGTGGTAATAGTTATGACTAGCTTACATAGAGCAAATAACGATGGGCATAAATTTTCACCAGTCCAGTCGCACCCTTAAGAGAAACGTGGTTCATCAGTAAATTATCTTTGATATGAGAAAGGACATCAAGAAAATATTTAATTAAATACATCTATATAACCTAGTGTTGTATTTTCTGAAGTACATCGCAAAAAGATAGACCAGAAACGAACAGCCCAGAGACACGACAGAGCACAGAAAGAAGCAAGTGGACCTCGGCGCCCAGGAGGAGAGACTGCTCCAAAGTTCGCGTATTAATATATAGATTAGCGGGATTTTCCCCGACTCAGTCGGACGGCGTCCCAATTAGCGGTCAGGGGTATAGGAACCGCCCAACATCAAACATATTAGCGGGTAGCAATGCGTGCTTCCGCAAAATATGCCAATAACGGCTGCTTAGAAATTGAATGTTTCGTTTACAATTTGAAAATGTGGCTAATTAAACGCAATTTGGCGAGTAGCATACCTGCAGTATTATGTATTCTGGTATTCAGAACATGGCATTAATTAAAACATGGGGAAAATACAAACACGGATTAAGCCACATAGTTAGACGTCATCTTAATTAAACGTAGATCTACACCGTACTTTATATAGTGCTAATGGGGTGTCGGTTCTCACGAGTATTGAGATCAGAGGATTCTCAAGTATACGGCAATGGAGGAGCGTTATTAACAAACGGGTTCTTAGGACTCTCATGCTTCATAAATGTAACGGAGGTCAAACGTAGTCAATTAGTTAGAGAGTGTGAAAGCATGCACGCGCCGTAAAACCTATTGGACAGCTGTTGAACCGTGTAGATTAATTAACGTTGCTAACTGAATGCATTTCCTGTGAGGTCGTAGGTAGCGCTGCTAAATAATTCAACAACAATCTATCCGGGATGGTGCTGTACAATGTAAATGGAAATTTTTTAATTGGATGATTAATGACATCACAGAAGAACTGAATTTATTTATGCATCTTGCAAACGCGAGTGGTCTGCTTATTTTGCCTATCGAGAGATGCACTTGCTATGTTGCATTGCTTACTTAACCAGATAATCTACATCCAATAGGATTTGTTTCCTTTTTGATCAAATGTATGCTTTTGCAAGCTGATCTACCGTGGTCAGAGAAACCAGGTATACATGTGCATATTATACGCTTGATGTGTGCAAAGGCGTGATTTAAAATATAATAACATCGTCACAATGTATTCCGTAATACTCAAAACAGCTCAGTCTAGGGCTAACATAGGAATGGTTTATTTTTAGAGTTGTCATTCTTTGGCGTAAGCGCATTCACGGCGGGTTGAAGGAAATCGTGTTCTTCTTTATTTGTCTTTCGGAAGACAAACACAAGCAAAGTTGGGTTAATGAAACTACCCTACTTTTCAAAGGGCATGTTCTGTACTGTAACCCTGGTCCCGTCCACAATCAGTGCGGCGGCTTGACCACCGAGCCACTGGGCCATACATAAGGCTCTTTTGTAATGGTGATATGTTTCGCCTCTAACGAGAAGCACATTGCCCTTTCCATTACAGAGAACACCGGCACCACTCCAATAAACACATCAGCTTATCTGGACGCCAACACGCATTGCGTTATATTCTTGTCGTGTGAAGAATTAGGGACGACTTAGAATTGCTTATTGCCGAAACACTTTATCATGTGCGTTGCTATTCCATCTAACCCGTGGTGACGACAACAAAACGAGCAGATGCTGACATGAATCTGCAATGGTAAGCCGCGAGCCAGGGACACATTCGTTACTATTGATGGGTTCAGTGCTAACACTATACGTACGTATTTTGGCAGTGCCAAAATTATACTAACTATTGGTCGCTATTTGCAATGCAGTTATTAACAGGTATAGTTATGATTCCATAGGTACGGTAACGATATGCGGATGGAGTATGCGGTAAAACTTTGAAGAGAGTGCCCAGTGGAAGTTACTGGAAATATTTCATATTATGGTATAAACGGGTACGTTTTATATACGCGGATGCGGATAAATGTAGCAATTCGAATCGTATACGCACAGGAATCGGATAGGTAATTTCCAGATGTGACGTCACTACTGTAACAGGGGCATTTTTCATTCCACACGCCGTTCCAATACGTATATGAAATTCTAGGTTAAGTAAAGCAGTAGGACGTTCCAAATCGTCCTGTTCCCGGCTAATCTGTGTAACTGCTACGCTGGCCTTGAGGAACGGGTGGATTTTTTTCAGAAACATAAATGACGCGTGTAGAAAACCACACATAATCGCAACTGAATCAGTCTCAACATTCATTTGTTTTTCCCTGAATATGATATTATGGTAAAATGCGAAGAGATCGACAACGGGTTGTCTAGACAACTACAATATTAATATAGTGTAAACAGGTTGTTATGAACACAGTTACGCTTAGATTGCCCCCAAATGCTCACAACTTCCATTTCGAAAGAGAGTTGATTAAGTACGCAATACGGCGAACAATAACGGATTAGGAATCCATTTTGAAGAGTTACATATTAATTACCTTTGCTAGAACGGAAACATTGTATGATATACCGCAGTACCGACACTACTGATATACTATTATAATAGGAGTAGCCTTTGTTACTGAGCGACCTAAACTATCAATTAACTGTCCAGTGCGCCGCTAGGTGTCGCTACTCACTACGGCTGCTGCAGTAGAGCAGTTATTTTTCCTATTGGCGGCCATAAAATCAACATTAATGGTAATATTATAACCCCTCCGCAACAAATGTAGCTGTTCCTGGTGTTATAGGCATACGACATGTTTTATTTTAAAAAGTGAGTCATCAGATATGCTTTGCAAACTAGGCACACGTCTGGAATGCATAATGCATAGTTCTATTTGTCGTATGTGTATATTATTTTATATTAATGTGTGTAAAACACATTTCATTACTATTTTCGACGCGCGGACGTACAGAATTTACTAGCGCTCAGTGACGTATTTCTTCTGTCGCCATGTCATTTAATAATATCACCTACAATATCGCCGACACCCATCTTCAAAGTACTTTTTGTGCCAGATAAAAATCAAAAGACAACGTGGTGTGCTGTCGTGTAGTTTTTGTAAAGCCAACAATGCAATACTTCAAAACTCGGTATTCTCAATATTAACTGCAATCTGAACATCACGACTGGGGTCTGCAAAAGTAACCATCAGTTGTCGTGCACGTGATATGTAATATTTTACACATAAAACACATATAACTGTGTATCGTTATGGTTGCTGTACACACTGTACACAATAATACATCGTCTGGGTAACGGCACGGATTCAAGGCAAGTGCCAAAAACGACATCCGATATCATTGGTGATGGATGCTAGATGTTGTGGTAGCAAATGCCCCATAGTATCGGAACTGCAGTGTCGCGTGGCGGCATTTCCTGGCGCCAGCACTGCACTCCCTGGAGTCGTTGTATTTGTTTTCGGGGCTGCCCAGTGAGTAATGCTTTGGCATCGAGTGTGCGTGTAGCAATAGCACACGACTGGTTATGTTGCAGCGCGGCCGCGCGTAATCCTTGCACAATTGCGTAGGTGGTAGATAGCACAGTCGACCTGCGCTGCGACATGGGAATCTATCTTTATCGATGCATCGATGACATCTATTATCTTCATATAAGTGACATGTTGTGATGTTTCGTCGCAGATAGAAACAGTAACTTAGCTCAATCTGCGTAACCATGAAACAGTCACTATTGACAGTTTTTACAGTATATTCTATGAATTCTCCAGCATCTATTTCGGGGCTGCAATAATCATTATATATGCGCATTTAAACTGTTGTATTTTGCCTTTCAGGGTTGCCAACACTTTAAACTTATGACATTAATAGTAACATTAATACACCATTTTGTTATATTCCTTTGTGGGTTAAGTAGCGCATAATCATCGCAAAACTGCGTAGATAATATAGACAACACAGAAGCTGCATAGTGCAGCGACGTGGGAATCTATCTTTATCGTCGCATCTATATGATATCCATTATCGTCATCTAGATGAAAAGTTGCAATGTTTTGTCGCATACATATAGAAACATTAACTCTACTAAATCAGCGTAGATATTCTAACAGTCAATATCGACAGTTTCTGCAACATATGAGTGTTCTAACAAATGTTTTGGGACGATAATAAACAATATGCATATGCGTTTAAAACTTGTCTTGTATTTCGCCACACATCTGTTTTAAGGAATCAACACGGGAAACCTACCGACGTTGTCATTGGAATGCTAGTATTCGTCGTCATCATGAATATACGTATGTGGTATACATACGACGTTACAAAACAACCGACGACCCTGTGTCATCACGACTGGGATCACGACACATTCATAAAGGTACTAGAACTGTAAACGGACAAGTAAGTACACACAATAGCAATGAATAGGGAAAACAACGAAGATATGGTCTCATTTACGTTGTGTATGAGAATTTGATAGGGGTGTGTTTTGCTAACAGCATAATCTATACACTAACGAATATATTCTGTAATACGTTCGGGTTTGTACACGTATACAATTAAGGTTGTTTGGTTTCCACATAACATGCAGCGGTGTTAATATATTATGCTAATACAAACAACGAAGAACACGATCTATGAAGACAACTACGTCGGTCAAGTGTTCCTGGCACAAGAGCAGCTGAAGGAACACGTCTCGTAAAGAAATGCCAAGCGATCTGAAAACTGCGAAGTCGCGAAAAGAGCGGAAGTGACGTACTCACCACGAGCAGCTACAGCAGCAACACCAACAGAAGCAGCAGGCTTTCGAGCCTCGTTCTGACGAGTGTTCCGGTGATGACGGCGGCGTGCCCTGCTGTTGGTTGCTGCCCGGCCGATTGTTGCGCATTCTAATATCGTTCTCCGTAGCAGGCGACGGGCCACGGGAAGAGATACTGCTCATCTGCAACAAAAAGGTACAAGTGAAATCTAAGTTCTTATATAGCGCAGTATCCAGTCCTCATGACAACTCAGCGTTTTACACCTTACTCCCTGGCAATTCAATCGAACACCATCCCGACTTCTCTAGTAAGCATTCAGCCACACTGCAATTAATGCGCGAAGGCTATCCGTACACACATATCCACCACTGTCTATAGCCAGGCATTCATTCATACAGCTGAGTGAACTGGAGCAACGTAGAGTGAACGAACTTGCCCAAGATTCAACAGCGCAGCATAGGATTTGAAACCGGGTTCTCTCGATTGCGAGTCCGATGCTTCCACATTCGCAATGTCCAAGAAAACGTAATTTGTGTCATATTGGTTCAAACTCCCCACGGCCGCGACCAATACATGATTTTGACCAATCCAAAATGGCTTCCAAAACCATAGCCAATACCCACCGGACTTAACTGACATGACGTGGTTGCCGAGACATTATCCACCGGTTCTGATGACGTCAGTGGTTTTACGTTTATGTTTATATGACCAGCGCTTCAGAGAGAAAAACATGCCAAAATTATTCATTGACAACACCGCAAGAAATGAAGATTAAAAAAGAAATTAACGTGATGTTTCTTGAAGATGTAAAATGATAATATTTCTTCAAACGCAAAAAGTCTGACGAACAAGAATACACGAATTAGCATTATTTAAAAATGCAGTGGAAACCTCCATAAGTTTGAATTTATTAAACACGTTTAACAATGTTTTAAAAGTAGGTATACATACCAGTGTGCAATTTTGGAGCATTTTAATGAATTTCCTTCCATGCGCTGATATGATGTCGCCTCTTTCTGAGAATAATAACTTGACTACCAATGTACTCGAAATCACGGATCCGGTAAATAACCAACAGTCAATGTTAATTTTTACTCGACTACTAATACAGTTGAAACTATGATCTACATATAGTCAGCAGTTTGGAAACAATTATGCTAACACGATTCCCAATGGTGGATGCGCTAAATAACCAACAGTCAGTAAATTATAATACGAATCCCAACACCTTAAGTCCAGAAACGCAACAACCAATAGTATACCAATTATAACTCGACTCCCAAAAACTCGACACCACGAACCTAGCAAACAACCAAACGTGTATCAATTCTGGCACAACTTCCGACTCATTTGAGTCCAAAAACGAAGTAACCAACAGTAAATTAGAATTCCCAAAACACATAACATCACGTACGCGCCACATAACCAACATTCGGTGTCGAATATCGTTCGACAAATGATACATTTGACACCATGAATTCAGTAAATAGTCACTGAGCACTCGACTCCCAATACACTAGACACCACGAACACAGTAAATAACCAAGAGAACATCAAATATAAGTCAACTCCAAGTACATGTGCACCATGAACGCAGTAAATAATCAACAGTAGATCACATATTATTCTATTCCCAATACACTTGATACTACGATTTCAGTAAATACCCACCAACATATCAATTATAACTCTACTCCAATATACTCAACACAACGAATGCAGTAAAAAGTCACGAGTAGATCACATATAACTCTACTCCCAATACACTTGACACCACGAACGCAGTAAATAACTAACAGTAGATCAATTATAACTCGACTCCCAGTATACACTTAACTCCACGGACGTTGTAAATAACCAACAGATAACAGCGTAGCACCCACTAAACGTGACATCACGAACACTATTGCGTTGGAAAAAACTGACGACAGGCGAACAGATTAGTAGGAAGCCTGGGTCAGGATGAAACGCAGCCGCACAGGTCGTCTGAATTCTCCATTTTAGTTTGCGCACTCAGCGAGCGAGCCGGAAATTGGCGAACGAAGCCCACTTACACGCAAGGACGCTGTCCCGTGGACTAGGTCGACACAAACCACTATTGATCTCTCTCACTGTCGCTCGTGGTAATACACCAATGCTAAGACGTGACTCATCAGAGCTACATGCATGCGTTGCGTGATAGTTACGACTTGCCGATTTAAATATTGAAATAAACACCGAGGCTAATCAGAGACACGTTCTTTGACACAGGTGATTACACCAGATGCTACTATAGCTGTGTATGTAGACATATGTCGCTTCATGGTTCGCTTCATCTTCAGCGTGCACGTGAAGAAGTGTGTAGTTATTTGCGTGAGCGGTATGCCTAAAGACAGTCGATCATTTAATTCTACATTTGTTCCATATAACTGTAAGTCAATAACACAAAGTCTGGTGTTGACAGCGAAGTTTAAAGGAGCCAGTCAGTTTCTCTACCGGGAATTAGCGGGCGTAGTAATTTGTAACAGGAAGTCTGCTGTGTCGAACATGGATCAATGGGACATCGTGGAACATCAAAGTGTATTGCAGTTAACTCAGCCCGACTCGGCAGTATTGCCAATAAAGTTTGTTTTTAAACTGGATGTTTTGTTTACTTTTTGAAAATGCTCCGGGGTCGTACCTTCCAAACTGCGAACGTTATTACCGGTTTACTAAACACAGTTTGAGAGCAGTTTACCTTCAACAGAGTTAGTATAGTTTTAAGAACATTATATTATGAATACATTAAAAACTAGGAACAGACTGCCTCCTTTTGAGAGCTACATTTTGTTATCAGTTCATCTAAAGGATCGTCCCTTTAATATGTGACAGTGCACAATATGAACATTGCACAAATATTATTGCAAACTTCACCAGATTACATCAGATTAATTACAATGAGATAGATACTACGTCGTGTACAATGTTAAACTATTTGTGTTTATGTTGTAAGCAAATCGGAAACAGGAAGACAAGACAAGAGTGTCCTGTGTGGTATTTCAAATGCCCGAACTCGATGACGTGAGTGGATAAGAGGACCAATATAATTAAAAGTCGAACCTCCCTTAAAGTATCAATATCAAAGTACGTACAAATTAGCCATGTCATTATATACTTCATGTTATAATCATTATTGCCGCGGTATATTTACTGCCACTAATTGCATAATATATGAATTTGACAGAAATTATATATAAACAAATCCAGTGATAAACGTTATCAACTTGAAAGGTAAATATTTATTGGTCGTTTTTAGTGCCGTAAAATGGTCACACACAGTCTCTGTGTCGTATACCAGCATTATTAACTTATCGTAAAATCGTTTCTTTATGGTACAATATAAAAATTAAGAACGATCGCGATAGTGGATATAAATACTGATATGTATATTAGTTAATTCAGTGTCACAATATCTGCAATGTCACGTAAAACAGTATTTCAGTTAACAAATGAAAACCTGGTTATATTTAACACTTAATGTATTCTAAGATATAAAACATGACACATCATTTACACAAGACGAGGTCAAGTTTCATT
>OZ023208.1:2973687-3031187 GCA_963995525.1 Escarpia spicata
ATGTTTAAAGGTTGCATAAGCGGAAACACAAGAACTGTACTAACGGGAATTTTCGTACCAGGAATTTCCTTAGCATCTACTAAAGCACTAAAAGCAGCTCTGATCTGAGTTCAGTTTGCCAACGGTTAACTGGCGAAAAGGTGTGGGAGCCACTCCCCTGTTGGTGGCAACTATCCCCATGAGTGGGCGCGAGAGCAGGTGAAGGTAATGGTGTTAATGTGCGTCTGTCGTTCACACTAACCGCCGCGTTATAGTCAACCCGGAGGCAGAGTCGGGCACCGTAGAACATAAGCAAGGCTGTTACTTCGCTTTCAACCCAATCGGCGTATTTCGTCGCAAGCGTACGGGCACACATAAACTGATTACATAATTAGGTAATGCTGTGCTCGTCAACGGCGGTGCAGAGTGGATTTTATAAGCACAATTACGGGACGAAACTCCGGCATATTATATTTTATCCGATGATTCTCAGCGCCGCAGTGACAGCATCACTGATGGATATGTTGCGCCTCTATAGCCGACCCTGCTGCTTCGGCTAATGCAGCCACACCAACAATAATGGGCTCTTCTGTCATCAAGATTTTAATTAAGCAGGTACGTTACGCGTGCAGATTAGACGCCAATAAATTGCACCTGCTTTTCATCCAGTATGCCAGCAACGAGTTGCGCTTCGTTGATAGTCGCGGAGATCACACACACATATTGCGTAGATGTTTACTAATTAATGCAACACAACTAATTTAACATGTTAACTCGAGCACCAATCGATTATGAGTAACTAGGTATTCCCACACGGAAATACCACGTTGTTTTATGCTAAACAAGGTCACACCTTCTATTTTGTGTTGTGATGGTAGCATTAGTCCCTAGCAATGATTCCAACAATGCATTATATAACGCTGCATTAAATACACACTAAGTGTACGGTATAATAGATTAAATGACAAGGTTCTGGATCTTTGTAAGAGTTATTTACAAAATCGTATTCAGTACGTAGAAATTGAAAATGTTAAATCTAATGAAACAGTCATCAAAACTGGTGTCCCTTAAGGTCAAATTTTAGGGCCACTCTTATTTATTATATATAATATTATAAATAACATAGCACTTTCTAGTGACCTTTTCAAATTCATAACGTATGCTGACGACACCACCCTTACTAGCACACTGAATACATTTAACGATTCAGAAGGCCAATTGCGAAGTGAAAATATTAACAAAGAACTAACAAAGATTTGCAATTGGTTGAAAGCTAATAAACTGTCACTAAACGCCACAAAAATAATAAATTAATGATTTTTCATATGCCTCAAAAGAAAGTAGAATACCCTGTGTTACAAATAGATGGGGCATACATTGAATGTATAAATGATTTCAATTTTTAGGCATCACAGTGTCTGAAATTAGCAAAAACATTATGTGGCCCAGATTTTGTTTGAACTGGACCAGATCAATTTTGAACTGGCCCTGCTGAATTTGAACTGACCCGACTAATTTACAATCCAAATCGACACATTTCCATTTTTCCACATTCTTTAATGACGTACGCGAATGTCTATCATTTGAATTTTACATGTAAGTATATAAAATATTAAACAGTAATAATGTTAACATTAACTACATGTACACTAACATAACAGAGCTAAGTTACACTAACATAATATAACTTTGCATTGCATATACATAATATATATATATATATATATATGTGTATATATATATATATATATGAAATGCAAATGCAATGAAAATATATATGTTATATATGTATATATATATATATATATATATATATATATATATATATATATACGCAATGCAAAGTTATATGTTAGTGTACATATAGTTAATGTTAAAATTATTACTGTTTAATATCTTATGTACTTACATGTAAACTTCAAATTATAGACATTCAGGTGTGGAATGTGGAAAAATGGGTCAGTTCAAAGTCAACTGGGCCAGTTCAAAATTGAGTTTTAAAAATTCTGGGCCAGGTAATTGATTAATATTTGCATATATATATATATATGCAAATATTAATTATATATATATATATATATATATATGCATCAATACATAATTAAAATTAGGCCTTAAAAATTTACAAACATGTGTATGTAAGCACACTTTAATAATAAAGTGCAAATTATAACATAATATTTTAATTACCAAACTAGTCTATAATAATAATAATAATAATAATATTGTTCCAAATGTATGTCCTAATTGCTCAAACTCTTCCTAAAGCTAGTACTTGTGTTTAACTGTTTAGTGTTGCATTCAGATGCATGTATACAGTACATCTGCCTCTTCTTTTTAGGTGTTTCCAGGTATATTCGCTAGGTGACACCACCAAACTATGTGGCCTTCACCTTGCCGATGTTAGTTACGTTACGAAATACGCTTTTGTCACTAGTCAAATTTGGATTTAGGCCGTTTTTATTTGTAGATAAAGAACAGAGAGCGTGCCTATATCTGACCTACAACCGAGACAACTTCCAAACACCGTAAAATTTAGTCCAAAGACGCGGCAAAACAATGAAAAAATGGCGTTCAGTCTTACTCTATGGCATATGCCCCCGCCCCCTATATTGGCGTATTGACCCTATGGTTTTTACCAATTATTATATAGACACATAGATAGACACTCTTGGAAAACTGCACTGCCTGTTTAGACTTGGCGTCCGTTGGCTTTGCTATTGAATACAACCGTTCGCGTGGTAAGAGTTCAGTTTTGACGAACTATTGTTGAATCATTACCAAAGTTGCGTTTACCGTCTCCTATAATTGAGTCGGGTCTACGAATTCTAACGAACTATGCATCCTAGCCGTGTCCGCCGAGATAAACCGGTGGCGTCTGTGAACCGGCGGTGTCGGGCCGATATCTTAAGCATTTTGGCGAATTGAATCGGCGAGATGGATTTTGAATCGGCGGCCGCCGTTTCAATGGCCTTTATTTCGAACACTGAATCACAATAAATAACCATTTAAACTGGCAGAGTCATAAAAAAATAGCAAATAAAATATCTAAAATAATAGGTATATTAAATAAACACTTTTTTTTTTACAAATTAATACATTATATATTATGTACAATGCACTTATTCTCCCTCATATTAATTATGGCTTACTTTTATGGGGTCATCAGGCACATCGAATTTGTTTTCAAATTACAGAAAAAAGCAATACGAATAATATCCTTAAGTAATTAGAAAAATAATAAATATCACATATGTCTTATTTATAAAAGACTTCAGTTGTTAAAGTTGGATGACATTTATAAAATCCAACAATTAAAATGTTACTACTAATTAATTAATAATCGTTTACCCTACTACTTCAATGTTATTTCAACACACACGTCTATGATATTCATCAGCACTACACACGTGAAAGAAATAAAATGTACATGTCCAGAGTCAAACATGAATTTGCCAAAAATGCATTAGACAATACATGGTAGAGATAGTTAACAATACACCAAGTATTATAATTAAAAAATACATCCACAGTCAACATGGTTTTCCCACATACACAACATGTTTTTATTTTAAATTATGAATCCAGTTGTCGTATTCATAATTGCTTTATTTGTAATTCATAATACGTATTGAAATGTATACCTAAGTATCCATACGTACGTCAATGTGTACACGAGTACATATAATCAGTCCTTGTATTATGTATGTATGTATGCTGATACATTGAGTAATCGTCAACTATAAAAACAAATCATATGCTATTCTGATTTCTGTCATGTGAATTTTGTTGTTGTTTATATTTATGAGATGGCTCCTGTGCTAACGACATTATATATTGTAATGGGAGTCTCCCGACCTTATATATTACGTACGTTATTCTTTATATATGTGTTTGTGTGTGTGTGTGTGTGTGTGTGTGTGTGTGTGTGTGTGTGTGTGTGTGTGTGTGTGTGTGTGTGTGTGTGTGTGTGTGTGTGTGTGTGTGTGTGTGTGTGTGTGTGTGTGTGTGTGTGTGTGTGTGTGTGTGTGTGTGTGTGTGACTGTATATATGTATATATTGTATTTATAGGTCAAATAAATTGGAGCGCAGAGGTGCAGTGAATAGAGCTGCGATATCAAACTTTGGGCAAGTTCGTTCACTCAGCGTTGCTCCAGTTGTATGAATGAATACTTGGCTGCTATAGACAGTGGTGGATATTTGTGTACAAATAGTCTTCGTGCATTAATTGCAGCGAGGCTGGATGCTTCCCAGAGAAGTCGAGATGATGTTCGATTGAACAGGTCTGCCAGGTGGTAAAGTTTAAAGCGCTTTGACCAGTCCTGAGGACTGGATACTGCGCTATATAATAATTACCATGTTTACCTTTATACTAATAGAACAATGGCATAGACACTGGAACCAGGTGGCCGTCTCGCTGTCGTATTTAAATAATAGTCAAACATGAGTACTGACATGTGTCAAATTGGCACGGTAATCAGTTGCACGCCTGTGATGTTTACGTAACAGCCAAATTCAACACGATTATTGACATATGTCGCACTGAAACGACAACCAAATACCATATCGCCTTTTTAAGTAACACGAGCACAAAGCTGTCATCTCATATCATTGTCACGACGGGCAGCATCACAAGACAACACCGAATTTAAGGTCTGAGATCAGCAGAAATTATGTTTAGCGTTTACGACTATTCAAGAACTATGGCATATTTGGTCATAATTATTCAAAGCTGCATTATATGTGTTTTTATAGGTACGCATAGTAAGAAAAGTATTAGGTACCAATGACATTTACGTCGACCTCGAAATATCACGTGTGCATGTCACTGAAATTGTGACAAAACGTGATTGACCTTCTGGTCAGGTGTAATCTAATATGTAATACGCGAAGCGGCACTATCGTGTAATGTTAATGACATGTCAAAAATCAATCAAACAAGTATGCTTATCTGGTATAGGTAAACTCTGGTAAACTCTCCCCTGCCTCTGCCTGTGTCTCCTCTCCTCTCTTTATCTCTTATATATATATCCTCTCTCTCCATATATATATATATATATATATATATATATATATATATATATATATATATATATATATATATCTCTCTCTCTCTCTCTCTCTCTCTCTCTCTCTCTCTCTCTCTCTCTCTCTCTCTCTCTCTCTCTCTCTCTCTCTCTCTCTCTCTCTCTCTCTCTCTCTCTCTCTCTCTCTCTCTCACACACACACACACACACACACACACACACACACACACACACACACACACACACACACACACACACACACACACACACACACACACACACACACATATATATATATATATATATACACACACATAAATATATACATATATATATATATATATATATATATATATATATATATATATATATATATATATATATCTATATACATATTCACGATTTAATTAAACCACCCACTGAACGCTCTGACAAACGACCGCGTAATGTGGTAATGTGGTAATGTGGGCAGTGTGAGGCAGTGCCTGTACCCAGGTGTATGACTATGACAGCCCAGACACAGATCCGTGCATGACATGACTGAACGACGAATGCGACAGAGCCTCGGTTGGAAGTCAATCAGTCGTCTCTGGTCCGCGTGACGTGCTCACGTTATGAGACATGTAATAATCCTGGTTGACCTGACGGCTCGTGTCTTTATGATACACACAAGCACGTATCAAGCACTCGGCTGCGACCTCGCGGCCGAGAACACGAGCTAGAGACGACTAACGACGTAAATGTCACGAGGTTATATATTAGTGAGTCCGGCCTTCGTCTGTCGTGTCTGGGTAAGGAATTAAGTGACGCGGTTCGCCTGGTGCCGACCGACCGACAGACCGACCGACCGACAGACTGACCGACCGACCGACAGACAGACCGACCGGCCAACCCACCTACACGCTTCATGGTCTTATTTACGAGAGCCAGTTAAATAATGCGCACGTTGGAGATGCAGCCAATTTAAAACATCCGCTCGACAGAGTTGTGTCGTTTTTTTGTGATTGTAAAAAAAGTCATCCATTAACACATTTTTCTTGAAAGCAACATTTTTATTGATACACCTTTAGTGTTTTGTGCAAAACTACTCTCATTTGGTACCGACATTTTTACTGATACAGTTTTAGTGTTCTATGCAAAATTACTTTCGTGAACCCTTAGTACAATTTTTGTTTCGTTCAACACCCGCTACAACGTCGTTTTGTCACTTCTACTACTATTCAGTAAATGTCTCAGAAACATCTGTATCCCGGCGTACAGTTGAATTGTAAAGAAAATGCAGCCACTTATATATGCCTGGTGGTGACGGCTAACTCGCAAATGTAACAAATCAAATATGGTGTTCCCTCACCTCAGATGTAGCCCAAATGTGTGCTTGACAGACTCCAATTAGGACAGGTTGTGAACAACTTACGATGAATCATTCACAATCTGCGAATCTCTCTATCCAGCCTGAATAATGTCACCGACTTGCCCGTTAAAATTAACTAAATTCTGTTTAATTTTGTCCAAAACTTGCTTACCGCAGATGTTGACACTTTCCCCACAAAACTGCTGCTGGTACATTATCTTGTTGTTATATAAAACCAACGAATATTGGCGATATTTCGGAACTCTATCCCACCAAAACGAGAAACAGCGATGGAACTGTGGTCTTCCTTCGAAAGGCTTGCACCTCATGCTGATCATATAAGCAGAATTATTAGACCCTGGTCATAAAAACTGTTGTATCACTTTCTGGCCATGCATGCGTATATATGGTGCATTATCGCCGCAATAGCAGCCCAGTCAGATTTAACAAGATTTAACAAGATTGCCATCCAGAAAATTACTCTGGATGGCAGTTGGACAAGGAAGCCTTTTGGCTTATCGAGAGTCCAATACTTTTTATCTACATGTATCCCGCCTTTTTAAGGTGTGTGTCGATTTTATTTTTAAACATATTCACGCTACTAGCACCAACACAATCAGGAGATAATCTGTTCCATTCATTTACAGTCCTTTGTGAGAATGAGAACTTTCTTATATCTAATCTACACTGCTCCTTTACTAATGTAGCTTCATGTCCTCTGGTCCTTCTATCTTTCTTAACTGAGAAAAAAAAATGTCTATCAATATTTTCATAACCATTCAATATTTTAAACACTTCTATGTGATCTCCTCTCAATCTCCTGGTCTCTAGTGTTGTTAAACCACATTCTTTTAGGCGTATTTCGTAACTAAGATCCCTCAGATTTGGTATCATTTTAGTCGCTCTCCTCTGTACTCTTTCTAGCATATCTATGTCCTTCTTGCGATGTGGCCTCCATGCTTGTATACAATATTCTAAATGAGGCCTCACTATTGTTTTGTACAGCGGTACTATTAATTCTTTTTTCTTATACGCTATATTTCGCCTAATTAATCCAAGGATTTGATTTCCCTTTGACGCTGCAATTCCGCACTGCTCTGAAACCTTCATATCAGCACTAATGGTTAACCCTAAGTCCTTTTCTTTTACAGTAGTACTTAGAACAGTACCCCCCATTTTATATGCACACGAACTCGCTAAATATGCCTTTGGGGAAAATTAAGTGATATATCTTAAATTCAAGTAAACTAGACCAGAACTGCATCGTTACCTGCTAACGTAATAGCAAGATCTCACCTTCAACGAGGCTCTGACAGGCTCTCCACGCTAATTAAGCAGCTGATATGTTGACCGTTGGTTTATTGTACGCGTTATTATGTATGTTCGTTAATTGTGTTAATGTGAGCAGACGACTCGATTTAAAAGCTTCTTCGAAGTGTTACACTGTTAACAATAATTCCATCTATACATGCTTAATATATTTAAAGTATCGTAACGATCTAAAGTAATTGCACGAATATAACGATTAATAAAACATTAACGTGGTGTTGTTATTATGACTCTCGAGGGGAACACCGACGCTGATGAACTATTGTTGTCGGCCAGCTGGAGAGCTGCTGAAGGTCCCGGAAGATGCCGAAAGTATCTCATGTGGCCGACCAGATAACGGAAGACGACAGTCCCCGTGGGATCAAACACAAGAACCGGAGCAGTGGAGCGCAATCTCAGGACGACTACGTACGTCATTGCGCAAGACCAATATAACTCATCCCAGACTCTCAACATGAAACACTGAATTATATCGAAGTGTTTCTGTGTGTGTGTGTGTGTGTGTGTGTGTGTGTGTGTGTGTGTGTGTGTGTGTGTGCGTGCGTGCGTGCGTGCGTGCGCGCTTATAGCATTTCATCAAAATTAAAGTAAAGCTCTCTGTACATGCGATCGACGTCAGCGCACTTGCGAACGCTGATCGAAATAAAAATTGGTTTGGGGAAATTGCATCGATGTATGGCCGTAAAGGAAAAAAATATTAAACCAATTGAAGCTGGTTCGTTTAGGATCGAACCATCGACGTTGTGAGATGGTATATTACATAAAATCGCTAACGTCGTCGAATGACGCATGAATTGCGATGCAGATTATTTTTACCTACAGTTTGATAGCATCTTGCGGCTATTCTCCGAAATATGCTTAATAATGTATACCAGGAAGGGTACGTATGCAATCGCATCTAATAATAACGCAACGTTCATTGCAATAAGTCTGAGAGGCGTCGTCACAAGAGGATATATAGACTGAGCTAACGTTGATTCAGCGGTTCTTTGGAACTAGGACACTGTGTCCTCGGGGAGTCATCATAGACGTTGCGTAGTTAATTGAGTTTCGTCTGGGTCTTCAGAAAATATTTCTTACGTAATAGTATTACAACTGTGAAGGTTGCCTTTGGTTCTGTGATCAGTTTGCCTTTATTTATGTACGAATACATGCCTGCCTGCCTGCCTGCCTGCCTGCCTGCCTGCCTGCCTGCCTGCCTGCCTGCCTGCCTGCCTGCCTGCCTGCCTGCCTGCCTGCCTGCCTGCCTGCCTGCCTGCCTGCCTGCCTGCCTGCCTGCCTGCCTGCCTGCCTGCCTGCCTGCCTGCCTGCCTGCCTGCCTGCCTGCCTGCCTGCATGCCTGCCTGCCTGCCTGCGTGCTGGCGTACCTGTCCGTCTGGCCATCTGTCCATTTGTCTGTCTGTTTGTCCACCCGCGACAATTCAGCTGGTTTGTGGACATCACGGATCAGCTACAACATTTGTCACAATGTCATAGATTTATACTATCGAGAGCTCGGGCAGACTCGAGATTGAGCTAAAAATGTCAACGCTAAGCAATTTAGTTCGTGTTTAATCACCACCGTGAGGCAACGACGTCTGCGTCTGGCAGGGCATGTGATGCGCCTCGGTGAAATTGCTATATTGTTCTCCTTTGGAAACCCTCGGGCGTTCAGAGAAGAGGCCGCCCGAACATATGACACCATTCAGAGAGACACCGGCTACAGTGAGACTTGTCTGACTGCCACAATGTCAGACAGAAAACAATGGAAACACGTCATCATGTCACCACGTTAAATGGATGACATAGGTAAGTAAGTTAATCAAATAGTCGAACATTCGTATTCAGGATAGTGATACGGATGACGAACAATCAAACCGCAGGGATGCTACCGGATAATAAGAACAGCGGGACGACACCATGCACGGAATTACTCCATTTTGGGCGCGTTGCTTTGTAAACGTCAGTCACTAAATATCTATCATTTCTCATGGAATGAAAACACGTGTATTTCGAATGAAAAGTTTAACAAGACAGCGATCCAGAGCAAAAACTCCACATGTCCAGTAGACAAGGAAGCCTTTGGCTTGTAGAGCGGCCAATACTGTTGACATATATGATTTTGTTTTGAAACATAATGTACACGCTGCTAGTGTATAGACCACCAGCTGGCAATATGTTCCATTCATTTAATCTTATTTGTAAGCATGAACATTTTCTCTTATCTCGTTCCTCATTAAATATACTTCTCGGGTGCTGGTCACTTACTGGGGTCGTCCGAAATTGTCGGCGTTATCGTACAGAGGGTACACAGAAGAAGGGTGAACGACTTGAGAAAAGAGAGTGGCATGCAATGCAGCCTAACAGCAGGAGGATTATTGAGAAGCCGGATGAGATGGGCAGGCCACTTGGCAAGGATGGATGCAGAATAAATAGCAAAGAGAGCAGAGGCGGAACAACACAAAGGACACAGGAAAAGGGGAAGGCCGCGTATAATTTGTCCTTATGTTTCAAATTATCTTTTGAACTAGATTTTTATGACCGAGACCGTTGACGTGCACCGAGTGGGCTTCACTGAACTACTGTCCTATATGTGTCAGTGCCTCCTGTGCACCCACGCCGTCAACATGGCTGCAATGTAGCTTTTCTTAGACTATCAATCTTTGTTTCGATGTTGTTCAACACGACCATCTATTTCTCCTCAGGGGAGGGAGGTCATGAAGAGTAATACTTATCTATACGCTTTCATTAATGTCTACAATGCTGAACGACCCCCCTACATCGGGTGTATTCGAGTTGTTTATTGTGGAGCACATCAGTTTTGAGGAAACTGATACAAAACATTAATCATAGTAATTTCTAAATTAATCACTACCCATAATAATGGAAATGCATATGAAAGATATCCAGTATCGATAACGTATAAATCAAATCAACTGCGTTGATATGTCTCTTGTAAATATGTATTCGGAAATAAATTGTTTTGTTATTATTTTATTAAACATATTTCATCATTACCCACGGCAATATTTTTATAAAGTCTCGACATTTAAACGATTTAACGAATTTAACATTATGAACGCTATACCACCGTAGTGGAGCCACACTCGTTGCCATGGCAGCGCACCTTTAACAAGATTTAACAAGATTTAACAAGATTGCCATCCAGAAAATTACTCTGGATGGCAGGTGGACAAGGAAGCCTTTTGGCTTATCGAGAGTCCAATACTTTTTATCTACATGTATCCCGCCTTTTTAAGGTGTGTGTCGATTTTATTTTTAAACATATTCACGCTACTAGCACCAACACAATCAGGAGATAATCTGTTCCATTCATTTACAGTCCTTTGCGAGAATGAGAACTTTCTTATATCTAATCTACACTGCTCCTTTACTAATGTAGCTTCATGTCCTCTGGTCCTTCTATCTTTCTTAACTGAGAAAAACATGTTTCTATCAATATTTTCATAACCATTCAATATTTTAAACACTTCTATGTGATCTCCTCTCAATCTCCTGGTCTCTAGTATTGTTAAACCACATTCTTTTAGGCGTATTTCGTAACTAAGATCCCTCAGATTTGGTATCATTTTAGTCGCTCTCCTCTGTACTCTTTCTAGCATATCTATGTCCTTCTTGTGATATGGCCTCCATGCTTGTATGCAATATTCTAAATGAGGCCTCACTATTGTTTTGTACAGCGGTACTATTAATTCTTTTTTCTTATACGCTATATTTCGCCTAATTAATCCAAGGATTTGATTTCCCTTTGACGCTGCAATTCCGCACTGCTCTGAAACCTTCATATCAGCACTAATGGTTAACCCTAAGTCCTTTTCTTTTACAGTAGTACTTAGAATAGTACCCCCCATTTTATATTTTACCTCTTCATTCCCATGACCTGTGTGGAGGCATTTACATTTCCCAAAATTGAACAGCATTTGCCACTTTTCAGACCATTTGATCAACCTATCAAGATCATCTTGTAAATGGTGTCTGTCTCCATCACTTTTAATCCTTCTAAACACTTTTGTATCATCCGCAAATTTTAACACCTTGCTTGTTATATCATCGTCCAAATCGTTGATATATATTAAGAATAATATAGGTCCTAGTACTGATCCCTGTGGTACCCCACTCAATACCGATTTCCAGTTTGAAGCCTCCCCATCAACTACTACACGTTGTCTTCTGTCATTCAGCCATTTTTCTATCCAGTTTATTATACCATTTCCTATGCCATGGGCCTTTAGCTTAAGGAGTAATCTTTGATGTGGTACTTTGTCGAAAGCTTTTTGAAAATCTAAATAGATGATATCTACTGGTGATCCCTCATCTACCCACCTAGTGATGTCTTCCAAAAAACATAACATATTTGTTAAGCATGACCTCGCTTTTAAAAACCCATGTTGAGATGGGTCTATCAAGTTATGTTTAACAAGAAAATCCACCATGTGATCTTTAATTAGTCTTTCTAATAATTTGCAAATCACTGATGTTAAACTCACTGGTCTATAGTTCTCTGACTTGTTTCTCGAACCTTTTTTAAATAACGGTATAATGTTTGCCTCTTTCCATTCTAAAGGAACCACTCCCTCTTCTAATGACAAATTGAAAACTGTTGCAAGCGGTGCGCTAATTTGTTCTACAATTTTCAATAGTAGTTTGGGCGGAATCCCGTCCACTCCAGGTGATTTATTATCCTTCATAGCCCTTATTTTCTTAGCTACCATTTCCGAGGTTACAACTAACTGTCCTAAATAGTCTGAATCTGCCCCCTTGAACTTAGCCTCTTTTGTTCCCTGGCCTCCTCCAGGGAACAAAACGCCATTTTGTCGTCGCCAGACATCACAACGATATTACGAAACGAAGACTAGGCAGCAAAATGTCATCCTTACATTATTGATCGAAAACTGTTCGTATCGCCGAAATACGATATCTCTGTAATGCTGTGCAGATGTAACTTGTGCGATGCTTAGGATTCGCCAAAGGTATTTAGTAAGTAAGCTGTACCACGGTTCGTGTGTCCAGCCGCAGGCTAACAAATTGTAAAGTCGATATCGGCAGCTTGGTAACAGGAACAACCAACGCCGAAGACCATCTTAAGCAAGTGTCACACTGTCGCACTTAAAATGATAATGACTGACATAAAGCAATATTCCGCACCACTTATTTGTGTATGTGTGTGTGTGTGTGTGTGTGTGTGTGTGTGTGTGTGTGTGTGTGTGTGTGTGTGTGTGTGTGTGTGTGTGTGTGTGTGTGTGTGTGTGTGTGTGTGTGTTTGTGAGTGTGTGTGTGTGTGTGTGTGTGTGTGTGTGTGTGTGTGTGTGTGTGTGTGTGTGTGTGTGTGTGTGTGTGTGTGTGTATGTGCGTATGTATGTATGTATGTATGTATGTATGCATGCATATATGTAAATAATTATATAATATAGATATATATATACTGTATATATAAACATATATATATATATATATTCAACGTTTTTCAATCCCATGGTTTCCTAAACATTAAATAAATAAATTACTAATTACGGATTGTGCACATAAGTACCCACCGATTTTGTTTATACATTTACATGTTTAATATGAAGATATTTTGTAAATTGAATAGAACGTCGTAAATCATTACATTTAATTTCAAAACATTTTCGTTTCGAAATATATCATACGTACACTCAAACGTACGTATACATACGAACATACGTACATGCATGAATGCATACATGCGTGCCTACACACGTACATACATTACATACGTGTATTTGCGTATATACGTATACACACACACACACACACACACACACACACACACACACACACACACACACACACACACACACACACACACACACACACACACACACACACACACACACACACACACACACACGCACACACACACACACATACACACACACACACACACACACGCACACAAACACACACACACACATCAATACATACATACATACATACATACGTCAGTTTCCCCTCACACAATGAGACCATCTGACAGACATTTAGACGAAGCCGTGACACCCCCTACTGACATCACACCTGAGCAACCCATTTTGTCGGCGGTCTCGTTGTCACTAAGTACATCGCCGGACTGAAAGCCCTTGTGAATAATTAACATGTAGCCTCAAACAAACGCGTTGAATATAACATTACTGCGTGGTGATTATCGTCGTTACGCGGACGACATTCATTTGAGAATACCGCGGTTTGGTGTTAATTTTTGGAGTTATGCACTTATATGCACGAACAACTATTATAATACCATACCATGCACCATGCGGACGTCATATTTTTGCACGTTACAGCGCCAGAGCAAATTCGGCGATTATTTACGTTGTAAATTTCCGGGTGTGTTGTACGAGCTAAGGATACAAACATCTAATAATATTGGGGAGATCGGGGCAAAGCGGCCACTGGGGCGAAGTGGACACTAACATTTTAAGCTCAGACTACTTGAATCATCTAACGTTGATGTGATAAAAACATTAGGGATATATATCGCTACCGCTTCGGTGCAACACCTTCGCGTGCAAAATCAGTCGCCATTTTTAAGTTCTGGCGGTAAGTCGCTTTTAGTGTATCTTCTTGCGATGTTTTCGTTTTTTTGGAACGCTTTTCCTGGTAAGCGTGTGATTTGCTACACGTGCGTATAGGTAAAACTAAGTTATGGACAATGTTCGCGGAATTGCGTAAGGGAATGGCTCACACTTGTTACGACAGCGAATATGGTGCAAAGTGGATGGGACATAGTGGACATATTTGTGTTGTTTTCTACTTGGAGTAGTGTGAACTTAATAAATACGCAAAAATGGACATAAGAAATGGATACATGGAAATAGCCGGTCCCGATACATCACCTTTATTTGCAGTATTTATTTAAAAAAAATTCTTTTATAGCTAATGGTTTGTTCAATGTTAGTATTTAGTATATTTGTTGTCTAATCATATACAATAATAATTACAGCATTACATTAAAGTGGACATTTAGTAAATTTTAAGATTTGTGGTCGAAATTAGATTGCGGATGTTATCGCTTAGATTACATTACGCCCGCACAGTAATTAACGCGCATTAATTAACTTCCATTAATTTATTTTGCTCTGCCCTGACTGATCTATTCTGCGTACACGTAACACCCTACGTAATGTCTGTTATTGCAGTTTAAAATATTGTGAACTTATAAACGAACAAGTACGCAGCAAGCGTGGAGAGATGTATCTATGGCAAAAGCCACCGGTGCGGTTAGATCAGGTAGCGACGTGAAAACAGCAGCGGCCACCTTCAACGTACCAAGAACAACCCTCAGATGTAGGGTGAAATGGGCGACTTCGAGAACGGTAAAAGATGCATCAAGAAAGGGCCTTGGACGCCACAAACCCGAGGAAGAGGAACAACAACTGTGTGACCATATTCATATTCTTGAATTTGAATCGAGGATGTTTGGATTGTCGATAATTGACCTGAGACGATTAGCGTTTCAGTTTGCAGAGAAGAAGATTTTTTAATAAATATGTATTTATAAATATGTACACAATGACAATTGTTTGGTTAGGGGGACCGCTTTGCCCCGATCTCCCCTACATAAAACAACTTACATAATTGAAAGTAGAATAATGAGCTGAGAACATATTATTATACATGCTAACAAACGGTTGGCCGAAACATAGGTCCGAGGATAAAACCCCAACGGACATAACCGCAACCTCTTATTTCAAATGTGGACAAAACCCCGAAGCTCAGCCTAGGAGTGCCTAGATTTTCTCGGTGTATACAGACAGATATATTGAGCAATTTCATATTGAATTCATTACAAAACAACTAAAACTATTGGTGCATTGTGTAAGTGTGGGAGAAAGTAAAATTATTGATGCATTGTATAAGTGTGGGAGAAAGTAAAACTATTGGTGCATTGTGTAAGTGTGGGAGAAAAGTAAAACTATTGGTGCATTGTGTAAGTGTGGGAGAAGAGTACAACTATTGGTGTATTGTGTAATTGTGGGAGAAAAGTAAAACTATTGGTGTATTGTGTAAGTGTGGGAGAATAGTACAACTATTGGTGTATTGTTTAAGTGTGGGAGAAAGTAAAACTATTTGTGTATTGTGTAAGTGTGGGAGAAGAGTAAAACTATTGATGTATTGTGTAAGTGTGGGAGAAGAGTACAACTATTGGTGTATTGTGTAAGTGTGGGAGAAGAGTAAAACTATTGGTGTATTGTGTAAGTGTGGGAGAAGAGTAAAACTATTTGTGTATTGTGTAAGTGTGGGAGAAGAGTAAAACTATTGGTGCATTGTGTAAGTGTGGGAGAAAAGTAAAACTATTGGTGTATTGTGTAAGTGTGGGAGAAGAGTAAAACTATTGGTGTATTGTGTAAGTGTGGGAGAAAAGTAAAACTATTGGCGCATTGTGTAAGTATGGGAGAAAGTAAAACTATTGGTGTATTGTGTAAGTGTGGGAGAAAAGTAAAACCATTGGCGTATTGTGTATGAGTGGGAGAAAGTAAAACTGTTGGCGCATTGTGTAAGTGTGGGAGAAAATTAAAATTATTGGTGTATTGTGTAAGTGTGGGAGAAGAATAAAACTATTGGTGTATTGTGTAAGTGTGGGAGAAGAGTGAAACTATTGGTGTATTGTGTAAGTGTGTGAGAAGAGTACAACTATCGGTGTATTGTGTAAGTGTGGGAGAAGAGTACAACTATCGGTGTATTGTGTAAGTGTGGGAGAAGAGTAAAACTATTGGTGTATTGTGTAAGTGTGGGAGAAGAGTGAAACTATTGGTGTACTGTGTAAGTGTGGGAGAAGAGTACAACTATTGGTGTATTGTGTAAATGTGGGAGAAGAGTACAACTATTGGTGTACTGTGTAAGTGTGGGAGAGGAGTACAACTATTGGTGTATTGTGTAAGTGTGGGAGAAGAGTAAAACTATTGGTGTATTGTGTAAGTGTGGGAGAAGAGTACAACCATTGGTGTACTGTGTAAGTGTGGGAGAAGAGTACAACTATTGGTGTATTGTGTAAGTGTGGGAGAAGAGTAAAACTACTGGTGTATTGTGTAAGTGTGGGAGAAGA
Source organism: Escarpia spicata (assembly GCA_963995525.1). NCBI lineage: Eukaryota > Metazoa > Annelida > Polychaeta > Sabellida > Siboglinidae > Escarpia > Escarpia spicata. The sequence goes on from OZ023208.1 coordinate 2,990,438, forward strand.
GTAAAACTATTGGTGTATTGTGTAAGTGTGGGAGAAGAGTACAACCATTGGTGTACTGTGTAAGTGTGGGAGAAGAGTACAACCATTGGTGTACTGTGTAAGTGTGGGAGAAGAGTACAACTATTGGTGTATTGTGTAAGTGTGGGAGAAGAGTACAACTATTGGTGTATTGTGTAAGTGTGGGAGAAGAGTACAACTATTGGTGTACTGTGTAAGTGTGGGAGAGGAGTACAACTATTGGTGTATTGTGTAAGTGTGGGAGAAGAGTAAAACTACTGGTGTATTGTGTAAGTGTGGGAGAAGAGTACAACTATTGGTGTATTGTGTAAGTGTGGGAGAAGAGTACAACTATTGGAGTATTGTGTAAGTGTGGGAGAAGAGTAAAACTATTTGTGTATTGTGTAAGTGTGGGAGAAGAGTAAAACTACTGGTGTATTGAGTAAGTGTGGGAGAAGAGTAAAACTGTTGGTGCACTGTGTAAGCGTGGGAGAAGAGTAAAATTATTGAAATATATAAAATCGCATTTGTATTTATTCATCAATAATTAACAAATAATTTGATGTTAGTAACAAATACCGAATGTATACATATTACGTCTATTTAAACCTGATACAAACACCAACACCTTCTACGAATTACAGAACAGTCGAGAAGTTGAAAGGAAAAATCAAACATGTAATTACGCTCAAAGGGATATGCATTTACCTAAGCCATGATGTTATTGTTTATTACACCTCTAATTGGAAAATATAATAATATCTATCAACAACGTTGGATTTTAAAAACTAATGTGCATTACTAAATTGTTATATTTTCAACACTTTTATTTAAATAAGGGTATATAATGTATACATAGACATTTTATGATACACCAAAAAATGCTATGCAGTGTTGGGTTATGTCCACATCTAAAATAAGAGGTTGGGGTTTTGTCCGTTGGGGTTTTGTCTGTCGGGGTTATGTCCGTTGGGGTTTTTTCCTGGATCCGAAATATACGGGTTATACTGAACGTCGTAAACTATAAACTACTATTCTCAGTTCGGCGACCGGCGAGATGGGGATAATAGAAACGTACACTAACTGGGCACTGGAACAGTAGGCAAAATTATCGAACGAGCGAACTAACAGCTCCACAAAGATCAACGATGCTTCAGTTGGCGGCGACATCTCCACTTCAAAGTCGCCCAATGATCAGTTGAACGTAATCACATATTTACGCCTGACAAGACGCAATCTACCGGGTGGTCACGCGCGATCACTATCGATTGTTTGCTAACTTTGTTCGATCGTAGCTCGTACCACGACAAACGCCGCGCCGTATATAGGAGACGAGGTGGGGAACATTGTACCAGGCCGCAGCACAGGAGACCGGTGTGTTTTCACGTTTCTTCTATTCCTCTATCCTGAATTAGCCAGCGTAGTAATTTGCAACAGGAAGTCTGCAGTGTTGAACATGGATAATGGAAAATTGTTGAACATCAAAGACCATATATGCAATATTGCCAATAAATCTTATATGTTTGGATGTTTTGTTTACCATTTGAACAACATGCCCCGGGGTTGTACCTTCCAAATTGCGAACGTTGTCACTGGTTTACTAAACACAATTTCGCGGACAGTATACCTTCAACATAGTTATTATGGTCTTCAGAACATAATATATATATATATGTGTGTGTGTGTGTGTGTGTGTGTGTGTGTGTGTGTGTGTGTGTGTGTGTGTGTGTGTGTGTGTGTGTGTGTGTGTGTGTGTGTGTGTGTGTGTGTGTGTGTGTGTGTGTGTGTGTGTGTGTGTGTGTGTGTGTGTGTATAAATTAATTAATGTAAAACTAGGAACAGACTGTCTCATTTTAAACTGGTCCCAGAACTGATGGGCTATAGCTATGAAAGACGATAAACATAGTACGGTTCGACAACATTATAGACAAGACGATTTAGTAGATCACAAATATACGTGATTAAGACATTTATTGGGGATGAAAATAGTGATAGACGTGTTTTTATCACATAAAGACGATAAAAGAACCGAAGGACACGAATCAACTTTCGCGAAGGGACAGCGTGGAATAGAGCAGCGGTTCTTAACCTTCTTGGGCCAAGAACATGCTTAGTAACCCACGCCTTCAATCAGTTAACTTGTGATTAATGATAACATAAATACTACTACTACTACTACTACTACTACTACTACTACTACTGCTGTTACTGCTACTGCTACTGCTACTGCTACTGCTACTGCTACTACTACTACTACTACTACGACTACTAATGCTACTGCTACTGCTACTACTACTACTACTACTACTACTACTACTACTGCTACTGCTACTGCTACTATACTACTACTACTACTGCTACTGCTGCTGCTACTATACTACTACTACTACTGCTACTACTGCTACTGCTACTGCTAGAGTACTACTACTACTACTACTACTGCTACTGCTACTGCTGCTGCTGCTGCTACTGCTACTGCTACTGCTACTGCTACTGCTACTACTACTACTACTACTACTACTACTACTGCTACTGTTACTGCTACTGCTACTAGTACTGCTACTGCTACTGCTACTATACTACTACTGCTACTGCTACTGCTACTGCTACTATACTATTACTGCTACTGCTACTGCTGCTGCTACTGCTACTGCTACTGCTACTATACTACTACTGCTACTGCTACTGCTACTACTACTACTACTACTACTACTACTACTACTACTACTGCTGCTACTGCTACTGCTACTGCTACTACTACTACTACTACTACTGCTATTACTGCTACTGCTACTGCTACTGCTACTGCTACTATACTATACTACTACACCTACTACTAATAATAACAACTATAATAAAAAGATTCTTCTTCTTTTGCGCTTAATTTCTTGGAAACAAAGCTTAGAGGTTCATAGGGTTTGTCAAACAGAAGTAATAAAGACATTTATACATAAATATCGATCAAATAATTAATAAATAGAGGGCAATCGGGACAATAAAGTACAATTTGGACAGTCACTGGAAACGTCTGGTGACCCACTCAAATTGGCTTGGCGACCCAATTTCGAGTCGATTTCACTCCACCAATTACAGTCAGAACCACATATTTGTATATCAAATTGCCCTGCGATCTGATTTATCCCGAAAGCACATGCGATTTATTTGCACAATTCAAAGGCATGACGAGTTATTACCGTCAAATGCACTACTTTCCCCGATAACTGTCTAAACAATGACGAAGTAATAATTCCGACCATGACACACCACCTGAAACTAGAACGTCCTATACGTTGAACGTGGCTTACTTCATTATGAAAAGACAGGCCGTTACGGAAGTCATCTTCAGAAGTTTTACATTTATTTCCTTAGAAAAACAGTCGCGGCCTGGGAGTACGTCGACGGAAATGTTAATGAGTGCAAAACTGAATTTATACAGTTCAAAACAAAAGCCAAGCAAAGGTGTATACGAAGACGATCAAACTTGTTTCGTGCCGCGGAAGTGTTCGATTTTGTAGGCCATGTGGTGTTCGGTGTACAAGCCTATTGCCGGGCATGATGAGTGGTGAATGCGGTGACTCGATAGTGCCAGTAAGACTTGTTGTCAGGACTGTGGGTAGTCAGTGTATTCTAGGTATATTTGTAGTCGCATGCATCAACGCGCCCGCACGTGCTTACTCGTTTCTACACATTTATACGTTCGTGTAAGGAAGCGGAAATATTGTAACATAATAACAAAACTAAATGACATGGAAGAAAATTATGAATACATTATACACGCACCAAATAAGCAACATACACGCGCGCGCGTATGTTGCTTAAAATGCGTAATATAAAATGCACATACTACACACACGCGCACACGCGTACACGCGCATACAATTTCGCTTATAAAACAGAACATCAGTATTCCAATTCATGTCCTGCGCTGTTATTGGACGGCAACAACTATATTGCGCGACATCCTCACGACAACGTCCTACAACAATAAGTTGATACTACAACGTTCTGTGCAATGTCTATACGACAAAATCCTGCGCTATGTCTGTAAGACAAAGTCCTGCGCTAAATCCATACTATAACGTCACGCGCTATGTGTATAAGACAAAGACCTGCACTAACTCCTTACACCAATGTCCAGTTTAACCCACACATCGGAGTCTTGTACTAACTCCTCACGAAAAAGTCCTGCGCTAACTCTACACAAAACAGTCTTGCTCATTCACCACACGAAAACGACCTGCGAAATATCCACACTAGTGATCCTGCGCAAAAACCATTAACGATTGACTTCGACGCGGTTGCATGCGATGCATCAAATTCGACCGCTTCATTCATTCCTATTACTAATGCCGATACCTCGCGAATCCCCTGGGTGGCGGATGGGGGTGCACGTGAATAATACAGAATAGCGTGTCGTGGGCCAACGTACCATAGGAGAATGGAAAACTCTAACTTCAAACCCGAGTAGACGGTGCTCGTCAGTCCGGGAGGACAACTCGCCTTAGAGACGGAAAAGTGTGATTTAAAACCTGGGTAGTTGGGGCTCATCATCCTTGGAAGGCAACCGAACTGGGAGAAGGAAAACTCCGATTTTAAACCTCCGCTGCCTTGCGGCTGTACCCACCTATAGGAAAAGCTTCGGGAGTAAACCCTGACGAATCACCTGGAGTCGGAGTCCCAAAGGCAGTTCGATGTTGACTTTAACGTTCTTCTGGGTTCTTTAACGTTCTTCTGCGACGGCGCTGGTGCCAAACTGCATCAGCTTTTGTCGTTCCGTGGGTTGCTTCCGACGGAGGGAAACGTCTTCGTACTTCACTGGACAGCTACCGCCCCCCTTAAACTGGGCAGCCCCCAGTCAATAAGGTGCTGCCCCGCCATAGACTGCCTTCCCCATTTGGTACATGGCGATCAGGGAAAACCCGAAAAGCTGACTGAAAACACCGTACCAGCTCTACAACTGGGATGTTAGAATGTTCGGACTATGCTGACAGGCCTATCCGAAAATTTCCCAAACATTGATGATGTCAGGATGACAGCAGTGATAAACGATGAACTAAAGAGACTTCATGTGAACATAGCCACTCTCCAGGAAACACGCCTGGCAGACTCCGGTAAGCTGAGGGAGAAAAACTACATCTTTTTCTGGCAGGGGAAAGTTCCTGGCGAGCTCAGAGAGCATGGGGTGGGCTTTGCAGTAAAGAAGTCTTTGCTGAAGGTGATGGAATCAGGCGACAACGGGTCAGAAAGGTTGCTAACTATTCGTCTTCATACCACTGAAGGCCCTGCCACCCTCGTCAGCGTGTACGATCCCACACTGCGCTCCAAACCTAAGGTTAAAGACGAGTTATATGACAACTTAGCAGCAATCATTAGAAACATCCACGGACAAGAACAACTTATTCTCCTGGATGACTTCAACGCCAGAGTGGGCGCTGACCATGACTCATGGCCCGCTTTTGCTGGGCCATTTCGAAGTTGCAAAGATCAACGAAAATGGGCAACGGCTCCTTGAGTTCTGCGCCTATCATTACTTTTTCGTAATCAACTCCTACTTCGAGACTAAGTCTCAGCACAGGATCTCACGGAGACACCCTTGTTCAAAACATTGACAACAGTTGGATACGATCATTGTTAGACGCTCATCCCTTAAGTTCGTGTTTCTCACACGCTCGCATCACAGTGCAGTGTGCGAATCTGATCACTTCCTGGCACACAGCAAGATCAGATTGCAAATAAAGAAACGTTATTGCTCAAAGCAAGGAGGGAAACCGCACATCGATGTCAACAAGATGTCACAGCCTGAGCAGTTTGCTAAGACTTTTGAGGATGCTCTGAGTGCCTCACAGTCCGGAGACTAAGCCACGGAGAAATGGGAACATCTGCAGAACACTATTCACAGCACTGTTTTCGCTACCTTTGGGAGGAAGAGCTCGAAGACGAAAGACTGGTTCGAAGCCAAGTCATGTGAGATGACTCCCGTCATTGAAGCCAAGCGTGTCGCCCTGGTAAAATGCAAGCTTTCACCAAATGAGAAGACCCTCCAGATCCTCACAGCCGCCAGAAGCAAAGTCCAGCAGACTACCAGGCGCTGCGCCAACGAGTACTGGCTACAACTCAGCGAAGACATTCAGACTGCAGCTCAGACAGGCGACATCAGAGGGATGTATGATGGCATCAAAACAGCCGTTGGCCCCCTCAGAGCAAGATGGCCCCCCACAAGTCCAATCCTCGAATCGTAAGCTGTTCACTTACCTGGGGTCTACTATCAGCGATAGCCTCTCCCTAGACACCGAAATCAACAGACGCATAGAGAAATCGCTCGTCTTCCCACACGTGTCTGGGAGAACTTAGGAGCGCCAACCCTCTAGCCACCCAGAGACGACCTACAAATGTGACCACTGCGGCAGGGACTGCTACTCCCGCATCGGTCTCATCAGCCACAGCCGACGCTGTCCCAGACGCAACAACGCCAACTAGGGTGCATCATCCATGGTCGACTCCTGACCGACCGAAGTCTACTATCAATGCCGATATAAATTAATTCACTTCTCGTCACACGAATATCATAACTGACAAATAAAGCAGCATACCAAACAAGTTCATTATTGGCACGCGAACTGACAGTAATTGTGCAGATTGCTAGTAACCAATCAAATCCTCGATATCATCAATCATTACAGCTGCTTTTTTGCAGCATTTTGTGTTTCCGCTGCTGTTTGGAATAGATGTCAGTATGTGTCACTGAAATCAGTTGTTTGTATAATTCATTCTACCGAATTGGCGAGATTGACAATAATGTAATGTTGTACATGAAGAACCGGTGACATGGAACTCAGGCCTCTGTTTACAAATCGGTTTGTTGGTGAACAGCTGTACTGTTACTTCAATTGTGTACACTCCTGCGAATGCACGTACATACGCGTAACGATGCATAATGGAAATACAAACGAAAGCTCATGCATACGTCTTCAGTTTTATATTATTGTCTTCGTGCAGATGTGTGTGTGTGTGTGTGTACGTGCGTGCGTGCGTGCGTGCGTGCGTGGGGGAGGGTGTACATGTAGGGATGGGTGTGATTGGTTATTTCCCCCGAGCGTCGTTCCAAGCAGATAATTGTGGAACATTCTGTAACGTTGCTCTTTGTTATCTGTAGTGACTAACGTGTCTGTCTGCAGCCATATGTCAGCTATGGCGGAAACCAGACAGACGTAAGACAGAGTCAAGTATAACGACGAGAGGCGTGGCAACTTCGCACTATATTCGGTTGATATTCATGTCATACATTGCTCATACGAGTCACGGGCGAACACATTAATTGTATACGTCATTGCATGAACTATACATGGCTGCATTAAGTAATTTGATGTAGTCCCCTTTATTTAAGCATCCGGTATAGCAAATTAAATTGAATAGTCCTTGGTAAAATCTATGCTGAAACCCCACCATATATACGAACGTTTCTATTTACTTCTTATATAAGAAAACAAAAACTTACCATCATTTATAAATCAGCTTATAATTTAGTATATCTTCCTGCCTCAGGGTTTATGATTTGTTGTTTTTTAATTATAATGTACAACAATTAAACTTTCGAATACGCCGACAGTTACAAGACATAAGTTATGTACGTGCAACTTATCAAATGCCCTTTTAATGTATTTCTTCCCTGAACGATTGTAAGGTTTTGATGGGAATATATGTTGGAAATTAGATGACCCAACTGTATTATTAATATTAAGTAACCAATAACTATATGCTGTGCCCCATTGCTTCCTTACAAATTATTCCCCTTCCCAAATGCAGTTTACCGATTTTAAAACATATATTTTGTGAAAGCCCACACGCTGCTTCTTTTTGTAGTGTTCATAAACATTTGAAAATATGAAAATCCTAATCAGGGATTTATTATATTGTATAACCTCTGATTCTGTAACTCGCAGCGTGATAACGTCAACATCGTCTACCATTATACGTAACGTTCGTTCCTCCCGACACCTGTGTATACGTGTAGTCAAATACATTAAATATTAAACCTTTGTGTGTACCACAGATTTATAGCCTTCTCTTAATCATTGCCACGATCCCCGTGCACCTCTGGTTTAAATAATTAATAAATCCTACCACTTGTTTCATCAACGAATTACATCACCATGCGCAAATGGACATGATATCAAATTATATAACTTTGATATCTCTACAATCTACTTATAGTCGAGCTGGCGTATGTATGCGGGTAGGTTCCTTTGAGACACCGTGAACCTCGAACTGTCAGGGATTAATCTACAACCCATAGAATAGGACCTATATTTTTTCAAAATACCTCATATACGTCAAGATTCTCACCTTTGATGGGGTAAATCAGTTGTTTTGAACGTAACCCGTATTATGCTCGTAACACGTAAACTATAACCAAACAATCGCAGGAACCACGCGCGCGCGGCAAATAAGTCGGGCCCCTGCGTCATAGACTTGGCAATATATAGTAGACGCTGAAACAATGCTTATGTCTACCTTCATGCCAATAACATATAGCAATACGAATATTATTTGACAATTCTACGCTATCACAACCATGGCCTATCGGTGGACGTGAACTTCACATTCTCTCCGATCTTTGTCATTTTAAGCAAACAACGAGCGCGTTATGGTTATTTTGTAGGCGTAACGATATTGTTTTTTTCTAACATTTGATACATATTATTACCACGACTGTCATTTACCAAGGCATCCCATCAAGTAACGGGCATTTTGCTAGTTATTTACAATCAAATCACATATTTACTATAAGCTGGACGACGATTTCGTAGACACAACACGATCAATGTTAACAAGATTGTTATCCAAAACAGAAACCCCAGATAGCAAGTGAACAAGAACGGATCTGGTATATCGAGTGTCCAACGTTGTCTTTGCAACATAGGAATAGAGGTTACTTTAATTTTTTCCTAAATTTATAATTATAATAATAATAACGTAACTTCTTTTGCTCCTAAATCCTCAGTTAATGACGGCAATATTTTCAACTGATCTAACACTAAGAGGGAGCATATTCCAAAGAGTTGGTGCAGCAACAGAAAATGCCCTAGTTTCATTATTAGTATTAACTCTAGGAAGAAACAGTAAATTATAAATATATGATCGAAGCTGGATAGGCTTTTTACAGGAGTAAGCCATGAATATAAATATACTGGTTGCTTACATGAAAAATGCCTGGTATGTAATGAATGAATGAATGAATGAACGTTTATTCAGAACATTGATAACAATATATACAAGACAAGACAACCAAACAAGTTTAACTATAATACAAGTGAGAATATACAATGTTTGAAGGGGGTAAATACGAAGTCATTGACTTTTGTGTAAATTTACCCCTGACATGTGTTTATATATAATTATATACATGTATGTATACACACATATACACACATATATACATACATATATTCAGATCATAATGGTACAGATCTTAAAAACAATACGACATCGATAACATATATATATATATATATCAGCACTTTTTTGTTCTCTGTTTTTCTTACGATAAAAGCGTGTGCAGTAATAAAATCATCGAAGCGATTACTTCGATCGTAAGACCGGGTAACGTCCAAAAGGATGGATAATCTTATATAAAAAGCTGGACCACTTTTGCCTTTTTCGCCGAACGTAGACATGATCAGATCAGGATATATTGCAATAGTTTGTCCGACGATTTCACCGAAACTAAATAACAAAGTTATTGAACCGAGTTAGCCTATCGTAGTGGATAGGATTAGGTTCAACTGTTGATGAAATGAGATTGAAACGAGACGGGAAAAAATCGAATTAAGGACGGGCCTTTGAGATATAGATTGCGCGCATTGTTGGCAGCGTGTCTATGAGTTCTCAGAGAAGTTCAATGATTTGTTTTCTCCTGAATTCGTTTGCAAGGGGTCAGTGTTTAGACAGGGCTAATAATGACAGCGCGGCGCATTATATGCAACCTATATTTATATATATATATATATATATATGTGTGTGTGTGTGTGTGTGTGTGTGTGTGTGTGTGTGTGTGTGTGTGTGTGTGTGTGTGTGTGTGTGTGTGTGTGTGTGTGTGTGCGTGTGTGCGTGTGTGTCTATACATATATATATAGTATGTATATTATGTATATATATATATTTATGTGTGTGTGTGTGTGTGTGTGTGTGTGTGTGTGTGTGTGTGTGTGTGTGTGTGTGTGTGTGTGTGTGTGTGTGTGTGTGTGTGTGTGTGTGTGTGTGTGTGTGTGTGTGTGTGTGTGTGTGTGTGTGTGTGTGTGTGTGTGTGTGTGTGTGTGTGTGTGTGTGTGTGTGTGTGTGTATTTTCAAACCCCAGTATATTGAAGAGTTTCGTATTGGTGCGCCAGGGTTGCAGCCACGGTGTTGGGATGCGTTGCCATGACCGACGTTACTTCCAGGGCATTATCGCTACTTAAAGAACAGGGGCCCAGTTTTGTGATAACGAACGGCGTTATTGCGAGATGGCGCCATCGCCTTCGTGCTCAGACCTTGTAGATAAAGTCCGCACTGACGGGCTACGAAGATACGGAAGGGAGCCACTGTAGTGGTAAACGTACCTCACTGACGGCAGTGTTGACGATACAGAAGGGAGCCAATAGATTGGTACACATACCTCACTGACGGCCGTGTTGACGATACGGAAAGGAGCCAACGCGACCTCTTCCTCGGCGATCCACTCGCCGAGTTGCTGGACTAGAGCCGGCAGACGATCGACCGCCGTCGATGCCGCCCGCAAGCGTCGGCGGAGGTCGGCCAAGTCGGGGGAGTCGGCGAGAGTCACGCGGTGGCAGCGACGGCTCGGCCGGGGAAGCATGAAGACGCACCGGGCGCTAGCATAGCAGACGTCGGACAATTGAGACACTACGGTCGCGATGACCGCCTACCTCCACGCAGGACACTATCGATGACAAACGTCACAGCCGTGGAGACGTCATCTGACATAGCGTTATGAAGTTGGTTACTTGTTCATTATTCGCGAATAAGAGAGGTGAGGTAGAGGAATCACTGGTCGAGAGTTACTCCCAAGGCTGTGCGTATATCCTTGTTACCGTGTGCGTGTTTGCGTGTCTGTGCGGTCTGCACGCGGGCTCATGATGCAGTCTCGATCGTGATCATCAACTGCTGATCGACCGACGGGGAAACTTGCCGGTCAGCGCGCTGTCATTTATTAATGAAAGTCTCGTTACGCGTACTACGACACATAATTGCAACGATGCCGGTCACTGGGCGGCACGATGACCAATAGAAACAAACGGACCGCGCACCTTCGATGCGTGCACAGACGACGGTGAAATGAACGTACGCGAAAACGTCAGGGCTCACGGCCTAGACTCGCCGTCGAGGTGACAGCGCCGCTCGCCGAGCAGGCTACGTCGTTGCAACGCGATACATTTCCACACGACATCTGCAACCTTAATGCCACCTGCCTGTTAACACCGCCGCCGACGGTCCTACGGCTTTGACGCAGCGTCCGTGGCGTCGGGCCGTCGTTGTCGGCCGGAGACCACCAGCTGCTCTGCGGTTGTCTCAGCGGCTCGCGTCGACGTCCACAGATTGCTGTCTCGGCCTCAGCTCAGCCCCACCGTCGCGTGCTCCCTCCGCTAAAGCCCGCCGATATATCCGTGTCGCTGGCTTAAAACCAACACAGCGAATAATAAATAAGTCTTCCGCCGACGAGGCAACGGCCGTATATGATAATAAATTCAGCGGCCGAATCCGTTGCTGCTACAGCGTTGGAGACGGCCAGCTGCAGCGGTGTCGTCCACTGCTGAGCGACGACACAGACATCACCTTCGGCTCTTCCGGCGCGCCGTAATTGCCTCAATCGTGGTTAGTTGTCACAGTAAACTCCACCCGCCGGCAGAACACGAAATATGCGACACTGAAGACGATGGCGCCGCCTTGTGACGATATCCATATCCATTCACCGGCGTAATGTCGGCTAATCGGATTTCCCAGCGTGCAGCGCGCGCTCCAGTCACTCGACTGGCCAGCCAGTACAACGAATTGTTTTCGTATAATTCTATGGTGTCAGTTTGTGTAGCCTGTGTACCGGGTAGCGCATTGTGCTTAGCCAAAAACACAATATATACTTCAGTTGCCACGTCAATAAAAACGCAATGTAACTATTAACATCCATGAATATTTACAACAATACTGATCTTATATATAGTTTCCTTTTTAAAGTGATGCCAATTGACAACATTTAAATATCAACATTGAAAATGTCGTACTGTAATTACAAATCAATATCGTATTTGTATAAATGGGCCACAATGACGTAATTTTTACTTTATTATGTAACTGTACAACATTGGAAAAATTGAAACTTTTTGGTACATTTTTCTGCCACTTCGTATTTAAGTGCTTCCATCTTTTTTCATTGTGATAAAAATGTATCTATGAATATTTTTGTTATCATTTAATATAAATCTCGTGATCTCGTGTTAATCTCCTTGACTCTGCGATTGTTGTAATCTATCTGGACTATTGAATCAGGTCCTAGTCCTCCAGGAGAGGGGAGAGACCGTGTGGAACAACCACACGGGTTTGTTTAATGCAATTCAATCATAAGACTATAATTGCTGCCGGCTAACATGCAAATGACTCGTAAGAACGACGGAATAGTTTAAGCCGATTCCTGAAGCTGCTTACGAAGAACTGATCAATACGAAATCGCTAATTCAACTACGCGTACTGCTCAACGATTTCCTATTGATTAATTTCAAGAAATGTCACAAAGGAGAAGCATTACATCACCGTAAGAAGTGATTATTTTTAATTAGCCTAGTCTACATTTTGCACTGAGGCCATATGTAAATTCGACATTATCCAGTTGTTCGGTGGATGTTTCATCAGATGTACTTCTTAAACAAGACATACTGTAATACATACTGTAATACGAATGCCTGATTAATGCTGTTCACTTTTTTAAATGGTTCCAGATAAGTTGAGATGGCGTGGGAATTAAGAATACGTCTGTCAGACGATGTATCGTACATTTTGTTGGCATATCATATTGAAAAATATACAGCGCTGTATAACAAGTTGCATGCAACCTGAAATGTCGGAACTCACCCGTCCATGTACAAAAGCAAGGGGAAACGAGACAGACAAAGAGGTTGCATCATGAAGTCAAAAGCAAACGTTATGCGTCTATCAGAATCGGTTCAGTCTCTTCCCTCCTACCAATACGTTATGCGGGACGTGCGATTTTTACGATCGCCTCCAAGAAGAATTGGAGAGATTACATAAAATAATGGACTTCTCATCGGCAAAAGTAGCAGCAATGGGACGCCTAAGGTAGAGCGCGATTATTCGTCGAACTTCAAGAAAGGTACCCCAACGATCATCTCCAAAAAGGTATGGGATTTGGTAACGTCGATGAACGTGTAAACGGTCTCCAAACGGCATTCAGTGAATCGGTAGAGGCAGAACACGAATTCGGAACGGTATTGAACCAGTTCCTTTTCATATCCTCCGAAAAACCCGTAGTATATTTATTTCCGGTTGGATCGCAACCGCGCCAGAGCCTGCATAAAAGCAATCACAACAGCAGTGCCAATCGAAAACGGAGAACGCGGCAACACCGAGACGTTGGCACGCACAAGGACGGCGTGGGAACAGTCTCGGAGTATTGCGTCTGACCGACTGCATTAATATTGATGCGCCCACAGATTGCTCAGGTCCGATAAAATCTGCATTTGACGCTCCGACACGTCCCACCGTTGCCTCATCGCGGTATCCCGTGGCCGTCAAAGTGATTCGACAATCGGTGCTTGGGAAATAATTAATTATATCACACAATAACGTCTAAATTAATCAATCTAGCGCTTAGTCGGCATCGTGACGAATACCGTTGCTATTGAACGGATTCTGACCGAAGCACTTGTATTACCGACATTAGTAACACGAGCGATACTATACTAAAAGGGAAAATACAATTTTGAACACATCCATACCGTGGTATACCATCGACGTCAACGCACTCTCCTATCAGCTTGGAGTGGTGCGGCGGTTTATCGAATTACCCGTTTATGGGTCTTATCTCCACACCACAAGGTGACATTGGATATAGCGATCAATCGCACACAGTGCAAATATCGACCAGCGCCAATCGAGGCTCAACGATGGTGAGAAAACGTCCACACAACGCGTAATGATTTAAGAAACGGACGACACAAGAGAATAGGTTCTAACGACCCGTCCGGAATCTGGTTGAATCGAAGCACTGCACGTGAGTAACAGGACACGGATTGGAAAGGACACTCGGCACGGCACATATACAACAGGACACCGATTGAAAAGGATAGTAGGCACGGCATATATGTAACAGGACACCAATTGAAAAGGACAGTCGGCACGGCACATATGTAACAGGACACCGATTGAAAAGGACAGTGGGCACGGCACATATATAACAGGACACCGATTGGACAGTTCAAGTCGATGCGGCACATATTTAGTAGTGTTTGATATATAGTCTGACCTCATGGTCATTGATCACCTATTTTTCCACTGTAGGTCAGTAATGTTTTAGAGTTAATAGTCCGTGTGACCGCCTATTTTTCTGGAAAACAAAATGTTTTACGGTAGTATTCACATAAGATGATCGTCAAAACTGGCCGTTGGAGGAAGCAACCACATTACAAACAATAGTGGCCTGAAATTGTTATTGCAAAATTGGGCGGTCGCGAAGAGCTCAATAGCAGCATAACACAAACATATTATACATTCAATAAATGATTATTAGTTGGTAGAACAATTGTAGATGTACTTCTTCAAAAAGTTGCTCTTAGGGTCATTTGTAGTTTCTAAAACGCGAACCAGTAATAATGCTGCTGGAACAGTAACTTCTGGAAGTTCTGGTACTGCTGACCAGAACCGTCTAGGGATCAAGGTAGAACACTGAACAGGAAACCGATTGGAAAGTTGATATCTATTCAGCACATATCTAATAAGGCACGTATTGGAAATTTGAAGTATGCGCGGTTCGTGTCTAGCACAACACCGAGAGGAAAATCGAAGTCTGCATGTCCCGACACATATGTAGCAGGACGGCAATTGAAAAGCTGAAGACGAGTGGGGCACGTAACGAGAAGCCCGTGAGAAAGACGGTGCAGTCTCCGATTTCTGAACGGAAAAATAAAACAAGTCACCAACCTGAAGACGATATCCCCCGAATAAAATCTCCATTGGGGTAGTTCAATCACACGACCATCTAGTCGACAACTAACAAAGAGCCCGCAGTAACTGACAGGTATTTCACTTGTCGACACACGCCATACAAATCATGTCACATCCATTGTTTGGTAACGCCAGAATCACTATGAGCCAGGCTCCGCAGATCATCCCGAGCGCTTCTCCGTATCTGGTAACGTTACGTAAGTTGGCTCAGCGGTAGCTTCTCGTTTTGGCACCGAGATATGTACGGTGAGTCGGACACGTAGCCGTCGATACAAAGCGCCGATTTTACTGGGTCATCAATAGTGTTAGTGTACGGGTGGTAACCAAGGCAACGTGTAATATGTGTGTATACGCTCTTTGTTCCCTCAAAAACACATCGATAACGAATTTTTTTTCGCCCGCGGGATATCGTAGGATCGTTAATCAGAGAACGACCCGATCATGCTGTCGGTTGTTGTTGTAAAGACAACACCATCGATTCGTGGGGAAAAATCGACCTGCGAAACTGGTTTACTGCGAGAAGAGCGAACGATATAACGATATAACAACCGCTGAATGGCACCGCGAAGCTCTGGAAATGGCTTTTGCTCAGTCGAGCGCTGTGCGTGCACCGGGAAATCAAAAACCACAAGGAGACTATAGGGAGGAGGGAGTTTGGGGGAGTAGGACAACGACGGACATACAGCAAATCGATAGAGCAGTCACGAAAAACACGAGGACTTAAGATGGGCCGTCCGGATGAAGTGGCGCCGTCTTGTGGACAGTCGGGATTAACAATGAGAACGGCGAAAGCCGCCAAAAATTAAACCTTCAAAACACTCTTGTATTTAGTCTACCAGAATAATTTGTGCTTTCTCGTACATGTTCTAGAATAGCGTAGGTAGGACATAGTGTCTTCCTTTTATATTTTGGGGGACAATATTTCAGGCAGCAGCTCAGTATTGTTTTGGTAGTTTTAGTTTGTTGTTTGATGTATTTAGACCAATATGATAATACATATTATTTCTGATAAACAAAACAAAATATGTTGGTACTGCAGTGCAGTTTTCTATCAACCACGGACATACTGATTCAGTGAAATTACAACGGATTTGCGCGTTTCTGATCAGCCAATGTTTTCCTCTCCTAGAATACTTGCAGTGAACCGTTTCATTAACGTTATTGTGAGCTCATAAGGGGTCAGTCTACAGTTAGTTTTCCCATTGGTTGCCATGTTTTGTATGCTTATAAGAAAACGTGACCTACACAAATTCTTAAACTTCTTACCTGCTGTTATCATCATTTCATTGACATGCTGGTCGAGTTTAGTCAAAATTCAATATATTTCTCGCTCTCGTAAAATGCCTGTATGTACGACACCCGTCAATATTTACGAATGGATGCAGGTGGTACCCCCGCTAAAGGGTCACATAGCCCGATTGCTGCCAAATATCCTCCCGCTTAATAAAATACGCTAAAATACACCATTTTACTGTTAATAAATTGTACAATCACGCCTGGAAATCTGACTACTTAAATGCACTTATGTCTGAGCATATGAATTGTGTAAACAATCATTTCTCCAACTAGCAAGATTGTGGACTGTTTAACAAGAGTTAACAAGAGCAAATGTCACTATTCAAAATAAGTGATGTATACCGCCTCCCTGAAATCATATTCTCGTTCGTGTTATTATAGTATCGTTTCTCAGAACGTCAAATCTGTTATTTTTGAGAGTATTTTGATGTATGGAAATAAATTTTCAAACAACAAAACAAAGTTAATACAGCTTACTTTTGATGAATATATATATATATAATATTATATACATAATATATATTATATATACTATTATATATTATATATACGCTGTATATATATATATATATATAATATATAATAGTATATATAATGTATATTATGTATATGCTATTATATTACATATATATATATATATATAATATATAATATTATATATTTATATATATAATATAATATATATATATATACATATATACCAAGCTTTGTCCTGCAACAAGCATATTTTTCTGGAAACATCTCGATTCGGTTTTGAAATCAAGACACTACTAATCTTAGACGATTTTCGAAAGCAGTTAGGCACACTGCTTGTTTATATTCCTCGGCCTTCTCGGACGCGACTGAGATTAGACGCGCAATCAGCCCAAGGACTGCTCGAGATAACGCTAAAGACCTTCTCCTATATCTTGGCATAATCGCTGATTGAAAGGCAGCTGCGTTTGGTTGAGCTAATCATCGGCCTATCAGATGAGCGATGCTCCAGAAATAACCATCGCTTAATTGACTGTTGCAAAATCGAAGAGAACGCGTGACATTTGATACAGGTAGCCTGATAAACTTTGATTTGTGGCCTGCCGACCCATCAATGTAACGTGATTGTCCGGCATTAGGGAATTGGTGGCAGGTAAACACGAAATAATGGCGTCTAAATGATGATCCCATGTAGGCGTTTCAATACGACACGTTAATTTAGAAAAGATCGGTAAGATTACTTATAAAGGAAGACTAACATAATTATATATATATATATATATATATAAGTACATGCGTTCATGCATGCATACATATTATATACATACATACATACATACATACATACATACATACATACATACATACATACATACATACATACATACATACATATTATATACATACATACATGTATACATACATATTATATACATACATACATACATACATATTGTATACATGTATACACACATACATACATAGACCTCTACATATATGCATACATACACACATACACATGCGCACGCGTACGCGCGCACACACATACATACATACATACATACATACATACATTCATACAAACATACATACATTCATACATACATACATACATACATACATACATAAATTCATACATACATACATACATACATACATACATACATACATACATACATACATACATACATACATACATACATACATACATGCCCACACGCACGCGAACGCACACACATCACACACACACACTCTAGCAGAACCTAAATAAAACCGATTGGCGTGAAGATTACCAGGTGATTATTATTTCAGTCAAAGCGGCTTATAACGAACGCGATTTTGTGTTAGTGTAATTAGAGTGCGCGGATCATTTGATACTCCAGCACATGATTACGACGGGCGGAAGTGCCCCAAAGCCTGCTGGGAGTAGAGGACAAGCGTGGCGGTAGGTTATAGCACAGTGGGTGCCACACTTCGCCGAACAAATTCATTCCAGGGTTGTGTAGCTTTTAGAAATACTAATGCTCTTTTATATCAGATGTAGTTTACTGTTAATACCACCGCCCTGACCGCCGTCAAATTTGCGTGGACGAACACGTAGAGTAAGAATCCCATTCACAGAACATGTCACATGTCAATGATAACGGTGACATTTCTTATGGTACACCAATGTCCACTGCCGACGGTGAACTATCAATATTGCACATTACGTAACGGAAACATAAATAATGTGGCTGGCCTTTTTGGACCAGGGAAACTACGTATGTGTCAATATTCCATATAATAGGCCCTAGACTGCCCAGTAACTATATAATGTACAATGGTTAGTTCTTGGTAACAGGAAAGCACTATAAAATGCATACAGCTCCTACTTTAAAGGTTGTTGATCGTATCTCATTTGTTAACATTGATTTATGTACTGTTTTTATTACTAGAATAAATAATTTAAGTTGAAGGTTTATTGACCGCCAGATTGCGATTGACATGTCGGAAACAGTGTTCGCACTTTTAAAGTTCTGTTGTTCAATGTTCAAATGTTAAATACAAAACAGCCTCTAATGGCACATATTGTAGACACCCCACCACAGCATACCTTTGAAGTTCCTACAGTTACCACACACCAAGCCACGCGTCGGGCGAAGAACACAATACGGATTGGGCGAACTTCCTGTTAATAATGTCCATACCCTGTCTGATGTCGGGTATTGAAGAGACACCTTCCAGTTAATATAGCTTGACCGAACCGAACAATATATGTATAAGTTCAATGAATGTCATGTTTATACTGCACGGCAAGGTTCACAATGTGCTTCAATGTCCGGTTCATTAAAACATTTAGAATGTCGATATCTTAGAATAGAAGTAGTCTGGTAAGATGATGGTGCGATAAAAGCGGCCGCGTATTGTGTCTGTAAATATGCTAGTATGGCAACGTGGGTCCGTTGCATAGCTAGCCGTTTTCTAAGAGGCAGCTCTTGTTTTAACGAAGACGTCAAAACATCGTCAAAGGGCATGAAAACACCGCCGCAGCACGTCAACAGGCCACCCGAGTGCCGACGTTAAAGTAATGACCCGTCGCTGTTGTATAATTTAGACGTCCGAGCAACCTGTTTTATCTTACCTCTTTTGCCAATCTAAGTAGTCCTTTATTCACGCGCTGTCTTCCGACTTCAAACCGGCACAGCCATTTACCAACGGTCACTGATGTTGTCTGTGCACGCACGTGAAAGTGGCACCATATCGGTCCTACATGTATATATATATATATATATATATATATATATATATATATATATATATATATATATATATGCAGGACCGATATATATATATATATATATATATGTATATACATATATATATATATAATAGACATATATACAAATAATGATATACACACACACTCACACACACACACACACACACACACACACACACACACACACACACACACACACACACACACACACACACACACACACACACACACACACACACACACACACACACACACACACGCGCGCGCGCGTGCATACACACACGCGCATGCACACACGCACACACGCACACGCGCACACGCGCACACGCGCACACGCGCACACGCGCACGCACACACAATGTTCATAATGTAATGTATAAAGACAACAGCTTCTCATTATCACGTGTATTTCACTACTGAATGTTACCAATAAATACTGTATGTGCTGTTTCTTCTAAATATAGGCGAGTGACTCATAGCGTCTTAATTATGATTACAATTATCAGCATAGACATCGGAACGGGGGGTGTCGAGGCTGAGTTCTCTCTAAATTTGGTGTGAGTGTCTTAACCCCCAATTGTTGTACATTTTGTTCCCGAAAAACCGTCTACAATACCCCCCGAACCGCGACATATATCGAATACCAGCCCCCTCGCAGATTGTAAAATCTTTAACACTACACCCCCCGTCTTGTGATGTCATGTCTGATAGCAGCAAAGTGCTCTGACTTAGCCCCCCAATATTATTTACGTTCCGACGTCTATCATCAGTAAGCAACGACTTCACTGTTCCCGTGTATGGATCACGTACCTAGTCTAAGCGGTATTTCTTCCAATCAGCCGCCATTTCGTAATGACATGTTTAGTCATGCAATAAAACTATTGATTGGATAACCGACGTCTCTGCCGCAGGTGAGATAATACCATCTGGCCGCGTCAACAGGTATAAACAAGGAATCCACATGTATGAAAAACAGAATACGTTGGAAGCAGAACAAAAACAAGTGGAAAGTCTAACGCGTGGTCGTCATTCATGAGGCGACTTTGTATGCATCTGAGTATTGCGAATTTGCGAGCCAGTTTGGAGTGTTTTAACGTCATGTTGTTCTTATTGCGGTCGATCTTGACACTGACCTTGCTCGTGCTTCATTTTTGTAATAATGATAATGTTCTTAATACTAAAACGTATACTGACTGCCAAATGGCGTTTAATAAGCACGAAACATTGGTCGCAATTTCAATGTTGCGCCCGCGAAATATTCAAATTATGAACAAATAGTAAACAATCGCTACATGCACTTTATACGGAAGCAGGCGACCCTAACCGCACGTATCTTTGACTTTGGTTGGTTCTCACATTCCATACCAGAACCAATATTTAAATGGACCAAGTGCAACTGATTCAACTTGTGCAGCGGTAACGGAACAGAAAAGGTCGTTTTAAAGGTACAACTGTAACTGAACAGACAATGTCCATTTAAATATACACCTTAAAGGTACAACGGTAACCGAACAGACATGGTCGCTTTAACGGTACACCTGTAACGGAACAGACAAGGTCGTTTTAAAGGTACAGCGGTAACTGAACAGTCAAGGTGGCTTTAAAAGTACACCGGTAATGGAACAGACAAGGTTGCTTTAAAAATACAACGGTAACTGAACAGGCAAGGTCGCTTTAACGGTACACCGGTAACGGAATAGACAAAGTCGCTTTAAAGATACAACGGTAACTGTACAGACAAGGTCGCTTTAAAGGTACACCGGTACCGGAACATACAAGGTCGCTTTAAAGATACAACGATAACGGAACAGACAAGGTCACTTTAAAGATACAACGGTAACGGAACAGTCAAGGTCGTTTTGAAGGTACAACGTTTGACTGTGGTTAACACTGCCGTATTGTAATATGTTGACAAAACTGTCTTGGTAAACCACAGTTTAATTATTTTAGTTGACCGTTGTCTGTTTAACAGAACTGTTTCATCCCAAATATCAAGCTTCATAATGAGCATAATGAGCAGCAACATCGGTGTTCTTAAAGAGATAGTGTCTGATTATATTAAATAAATTGTGTTTAATTAACATTTATTGGACGTCCAATAAATTATAGAATATACATTGTTTATACTATAATATGAATGTTCTTTTTATGTAGAAACAACCCGCTCGAACTAGGCGACGTTTTTCTTAGTAAATCTCTATAACCTGAAGGACTCAACATTTCTAATTATAGCCTTTTTCTGATCATATCACTATTCTTCTGCGCTTTTCTCTTTCTGGCTCTCGTAGGTCATCTGCCTCCTGTCTTCCGGGCGGGCTCTCTCCCTCTCTCTCTCCCTCTCTCCCTCCCCCTCTCTTTCTCTATCTATCTACATCTCTCCCCATTCCTCCCTCCCCTCCCTCCTTCCCTCCCTCCATCCATCCCTCCCTCCATCCATCCATCCCTCCCTCCCTCCCTCCCTCCCTCCCTCCCTCCCTCCTTCCCTCCCTCCCTTTCTCCCTCCCTCCCTCCCTCCCTCCCTCCCTCCCTCCCTCCCTCCCTCCCTCCCTCCCTCCCTCCCTACCTCCATCCATCCCTCCCTCCCTCCCTACCTCCCTCCCTCCCTCCCTCCCTCCCTCCCTATATATATACCTATAGTATTCCTATTGTGATTGAGTGTCGCCGGCTACCATGCTACTATATAGACTTACGTAAATACAAAAATTAACTGTCATGTATATATGTATATATATATATATATATATATATATATATATATATATATACATATTTAGTACTTGCCGTTGTGTCCTGTATATCCCTGGAAGAATATCCACCATTGGTCCGCCAAACGCTATATTTAGACCTCATGCTTTAGTCGATTGTACGTGTACCACACAGTGGTGTTGCGCGTGGTTAAGATAGTGTGCTTGTGCTATTGGTACCATTGAAGCAGCACGATGTTATAACAGCTTACGTGACCGTCCTACCCTCCTACGTGACTGCCTCACACGCCCGCATTTGACAAACGACAGGCTTAGATCTGGCGCTGATGTAATTACTGATTTCAATAATTCAGAGCGGCATTCTAGTCGTGTCAATGCGGATAATTTTGGCAAATGGATTATATTATTATAAAAAGGACGACTACATAATCATTGTTGAAATTGCTAAGGCACCTTTACAATAATTAATACCTTAGAGTGGTTGAAGAGTGCTTGTTTTTAAATGTGATGGTATCATGGCTATTGATCAAATCACCATTAAAAACATAACTTACTTTACATTAACGCAGCGCGTGTTAAAAAAAAATCTGGCTTATGTTTTATAATAATAATTTTAATTCAATAACCTAATTACATATGGAAATGCTGAAGTAGTTATGAGTAAACATTGTATAAACACGCCCGCACGCCCGCACGCCCGCACGCCCGCACGCCCGCACGCCCGCACGCCCGCACGCCCGCACGCCCGCACGCCCGCATGCACACACACACAGACACACACACACACACACACACACACACACACACACACACACACACACACACACACACACACACACACACACACACACACACACACACACACACACACACACACACACACACACACACACACACACACACACACACATACACACACACACACACACACATACACACACACACACACACACACACACACGCAATACAATGTATATATTTATGTTATAAAATAACACTGCTTCCATGGAGGCAAACGTGCTGTGATGATCAGGACACAGTGATATTAAAATTTTAAATACAAATACTTCAAACAAAACATACGAAGAAGTAACAAACAGGTGTACAGTTTATGACGATTCTCTTTGTTTCAATTGTTTCGATGTAAATATAAAAGTGCCTATTCCATGGTGACCAACCGTGCATGTTCTGGTTCATCGATGCATGGCGTATCATTTTCACGGCACGTCTTTGAACTTGCCGCTGTTGGCATTCCAAGGTAATGTGAACGTTGGAGCGCCGGCGAATTCCACTGTTCTGTCCGCAATAAGAATGTTGTCGACTGAATGCCTGCGGGTTTCCTTTATACCACTGCCTGCCAGCCGTGCATCTCAGGTTAATCCCGTGTATTCCAGGATAAGTGATCGCTAATCGGTTTCCCAAGAATGGGATGTCTCCTTGATTTGATACAATACACCACACAAGAGGGTTCCATTTCATAGGTCGAATTAATCGTTCCACTCGTATTTCTATGAACAAAGGCGGATAAGCATATTGTTTAAACCGACCTTGTTTGTTTCTCATTTTAACTGTAATGATCTTAATGTTATAATAGTTATATAGAAGCCCGAAGCGATTTTCGTAATTTAATGGCGCGCACGAAACGTATACAAAAGATTCGAATTATAAACACAGCTGTGCTAGACAAGCAACGCTAACTGCACGTTTTTGTAATTTGGGAGCGGCTGGCCTGTTTTCTGCGATCAAGCCCGTAAGTTCGACGAAGTACTACTGATTCAGCGAACTTTCTGCTAATAATTACCAGACCTAGCTGATTTCGGGTCATTGAACAGACAGTCTCACTTTAGGATTCTTTAGTTTTGCTTTAATTCAATGTTACACTGTGACAATGGCTATGTTGCGTCGTGCGTTAGGAAGTTTGATCTTAACCCTTGACCGTTGACTGGCCGTCTCTATGTGCAACGACAATAATCACTTTATGTAGTTTGTTCACTGTCCTACATTCTGGTAATATTCTAGTGTTTGTCTGATAGTATTTTTAATAAATGACATTATACGTGCAATGCAACTCAAAATATAAGCTCTACCTAAATAACCAGTGAACAATGAACAACAAAAGTCAATCATGTAACTGGATAGAAACATGTAAATGCCGTCGTTGTGTATGCGTGACTTAACACGCAGTGGTTTATATTGCGATAACATTTACAGATGTGTCATGAAAGAAAACCCGAAGCGTGAGCAATCCTCTTAGTTTCGTGTAATTAGAATGTCAGATATATCGATATACCCTGTGATCGAAAGGTCTGGTAAAATATATAGTGTGTGTGTGTGTATGCTTTGTGTGTGTGTGGCTGTGCGTGTGTGTGTGCGAGTGAAATTATGAATGCTCTCGTGTGGGAGAATTACACCCTAGTGTTTTTTTACCAGACCTTATATATATATATATATGTTATTTTACTTATATATATATATATATGTGTGTGTGTGTGTGTGTGTGTGTATACATACATACATACATACATACATACTAAGCTAACTATGCTAACATTTGTAATGCACACACACACACATATATATATATATATATATATTATATATATATATATTATAGATATATATATTATAGATATATATATATATTATAGATATATATATATATACGCACCCTAACGAACAGTATTGCATTCGGCAAGTGCCGCCTCAGACAACCATGTTACAGTAATTCAGCTCGCCAATAATCGAATAATCGTATTAGGTGCCTATACACGTAGTGCGCGTGCGCCAACCCGACGGGACTGTAACAACGTTATTAATAACTCGATTGGCGACCTGAATAACATCACGCCAGTGCGCCAACATACCACCTACACATTTATGACATATCAGGCAGGCTACGTTTATGAGTTTAAAATACGCAATGTTGACATGACGTTCTCTATAAATCCATATATATATATATATAAATTGTTTTCTGCTTGTTCACCCGTTGACTGAAACGTCACGCAACGCTAACGCAACAGTTATTATACACAGCGACTCTTACAACCATGACATTGCCACCTCCCTACGGACGCACACGTCATCCAACCAGAAATAAAAACGTGTAACCACGTGCCCGCTGGCAATAGCTTGAAAGTAAAACATAAGGTTGAGCTGTAACGACGCAGCAATCCAGAACTTTAGATCTCACCTTCTGTGCAATGCTTTCGTCGTGTTCACTCATATGATTCCAAACATTTGTAATACCTTAGCTTCTATCACTATTCTTCCGCCCCCAGCCCGAGCATGCTTGGCTTATGATTTAACACGACCAAAATAGAGTGTCATCCTGAAAAAAACCAGCGGGCAGATGGACGTTAAAAAAATGTGGGATTTTTTAAGCGTATAATCTGAAGAATTCAAAACAGTTTACTTTGTCAGGACATTGATTTCGGCCACGATGTTTCTACAAAACGTCGATGGATTCTGCGTTACGACGGTTTCGCATGCATGTGTTGTCACGTAGAATTTCGTTAGTCTTTCTACTTAAATACCAAGCACAATATAGTGATGCATTTTTTCTGGGGCACCAGACATAACAGTGTTACTGGAATGACAAATAAAATGTATTGAATCATAACGAACATGGAGCAGCAAGACAAACCAATGTGAAATATTAGGCCCTGGTGCGACGGAAAACCACATCGTTCGTGTGATAGGGTTATCACATTGAAAGACGACATCACGCAATATGGCAAGGTCACTCCTCTGTCAAAAACTTTCATTTTACATATCCAAAGTAATGTTTTACCTGGTAGAGGCTTTCGTCTAACGTCTCACGTTGACTTCTTCACTACCGGTGACGCTTAATGACGTCATCGTACACGTGAGGCAGTTCGTAATTGCCATCGTCTCTGTTGATGGGTGTTCTGGTCTTTCTGATCCAGGTGGCTTCTTTGATGTGCTGGATTCTTCTGTTGGGTTCCTTGTCTACAATTGTTGCTCCCTCCCAGTCTATCATGTGGTTTTCACTTGTCGCATGGTTTGTAAGGGCGGATTTATTGATGGTAGGCATCAATCTTTTTTCCCGCTCCTTGCGTATATCTCATTTTTTATGTTGTCTCCTCCTCAGTTTTTGTATTTTCGTTCTAATAATTTTTTTAAATTTATATCTACTACTGCATGTTAGCTCGTTGATGCTCATTTGTTGTTTATTTAGTTGATATATATATATATATATATACGGTGTATATGTAGCTACATTCACACTTACACTTTAAAACGGTTTAGTTAAAACTAATCGTGTATATACATACAAAACTTATTATACTCGTAACAATCATCAGTCTTCACAGTGGGAAGGCTATGAACCACTCAAAAACATAATAAATAAAATATAAAATAAAACAACAATTTCACTTTACTTTTGACTGCACGTCGTTTCTGTTAGTTTTGTGAAGAGGGGCATGTCACGTGACATGGTACGGCTTTGTTCAGTGCTGTGCAATGATGATGGGACCTTTAACATTTCATGGGGATAATGATTCCATAATGACTCGGATACTGGCTGTCGCCATATTTAGTTCCTGTCGCACCACGAGCATAACAACGGAACAACTGCCGGCGGAATATTACAAGGGACAGATCACCAGTCGTCTTTTTCTCTTCATCATCATTGCAGACAGATCAACATTTGTTTTTTGTTTTCATCAGTAAAATTCAACATAATCCAATTTAACATGGTTACAAAATTAAAGTTACATTCTGAGATCGTCCATCTTTTAAATACAAATCTCCAGTGAATCAAATTGCCTCATGTAGTATATATTATTTTCCTCAGACATCTTTAATGTTTTCACATAATATGCAGTTATCAAATAAAACGGTACTAAAGACGGAATATTATATCCGCGGGCCAAGCGTTTATTATTCCGCTGGCTGGACCTGGCGAGCGGTAATTTTGGTAAAGCACAATTTATGGAATAACATAACATGCAAGAGTGATATATATGACAGCAAATATGATCAAATAAGAAAATAGAGTTCATGTTGTGCATTCACTTTTGTAAAATCAGGTAATAGTGGTAGTTTAACTCAGAATCGAGCGTTAAAAAAAAAATAATAGTTAGCATGCAAAATGGCGAGGTTTTGTATCTCAGAAAGGACGCGTTGTTCATTTTTCGGATATTTGGACAGGTGGAAGTCGATTTTGTAGGAAATGAAGCTGCTTCTGTAAGTCGGTGTATTTTCAGAAGGAGAATCGTTGAATACGTCAACGTAGCAGTGCTCTGTGCAACGGCAGTTTATTGGGGTCTGTTCCCGTGTAAACTTGTTTGTATAGTTACTGTAGTAATTACACTAGACGCTAAGTGGTGGTTGTTGATTGTTGTTGTATATTTTGTGACAGCATGTGAACATAGCATGTGAACATAGCAAAATTACTATCTTCGCCGAATGTATTTATAATAATAATAATAAGATAACTTCTATTGCGCCTAAATCCTCAGATTAGTAGACTAACATAGCCGTTTCAACTAATCAGGCGAGACCAATATCAGAAGAGACCAAGATTAGGGCTACACGTGCGCTATGCTCTCAAGGTAGTGTTACTTAGAAAAAAATCCTCGCTCGCAATGAGGCTACGACTTGACATCTATCTATCACATAATGCTGTACTTATTTTATGTATAGCCAGTGATGTGGGGTAAAACAATTTGTCAGGGATACAAAAGATCAGCTTTATATCATAAATAACCCTCGCAGAGCTTCAATGAACACGTCTTTTTGTTTTTTCAGTACGTCTTGGCTGGATATATTAGCCCTATACATACATGTATGCTGTCAGTAGAAGCTCCTACTGTCTTCTAAACTATATGTTTAAACCGACCTTGTCTGTTGCAATTTTTATATAATATTCTTTACACTAAAATACAAAATGCTGAAGGTATATTGCTGTCAAATATTTTAAAATTTGCCCAAAGTATTGCTCGCTATTTGTGTGTTGCGCCCAAGAAGCGTTCAGATTATATTTCAAAAACTCACTCATGTAGGCCACTGGGGTCGAACATTAGTGGCTTCAAACATCCGTCTCCAGAATACCTCAGATCCCTCTGTCTGCCATTGCCGTCTTCAGCTCTTCCTTCTCTAGACCCACATCTTTCTTTAAGCAGTCGCTGTATGCTGCTGCTGGTCTTCCTGCCTTTGTTCTTCCATGTGTCGGTTGCCACAAGATGGTCTTAGATGCCATTTCATCCTTACATCTGTAGCAGTGTCCGACAAATCTCAGTCGTCGTCTTCTTATTTTATCAGAGACTTTATACATTCCACAGTATAGTTCTACATTTGTCAAATGCTGTTGCCAGTGAATGTTAAACGCGGCTCGGTGCATTCGTCTAGTTGTTTTGTCAAGTTTATTTGTCATTGTCCATGTTGCGCTTCCGTAGAGTAGTACAGACTCTACTGTTGCATCAAACAGTCGCTGCTTGATTTTGCGTGGGAATGTAGATTTCCATATTAGGTTTAGTTGGTTGAGTGCTCTCCACGCCATTGCCTTCCTGGTTTTGATGTCTTTGTCTGTTGTGCAGACCCAGGAGCCAAGGTATGTGTAGTCTTCAACCTTCTCTAAAACAGCTCCTTGCCTCGCAACGATGCTGGTGTTTGGTTTTTCCAAGATTGATCTTTAAACGAATCCTTGCACATGATGTTTCGTGTTAGAAGCTCCTGTGCCTCATTGATCACTTCTCACAGTAGCGCAATATCATCGGCAAATTCGAAATCGGTGATCACCTCAGGTTTAACACGTTTACTTTTCCTTCTTTTATCTGGCATCCAAATCCCTCTTCTCTTCCGTCGATAGCTCGCCGCAGTGCATAGTCCAAGACTATCACGAAGAGGTATGGCGCTAGTGCGTCACCCTGTGGCACTCCCGCCGTGACATCAAAAAGCTCAGTTTCTCCATCCACTGATTGTATTTTGGCACGTGTGTTCCTGTACATGTTGGAAATAGCGGTTACTAACCGTTTGTGGACACCATAGGCCTCAAGAGTCTTCATCATCTTGCCACGATGAACAGTATCAAATGCTTTTCGAAAGCCTACAAATGTAATACGAATGTCGTAATATTTATTCAGTTGATATACGAAATATTGTAGTAGTAATCAGGTCCGTGTATATGCTGTATTTTCCTTTTTTACTCGCAAATTTCAAAACGAAAAACGGTGAAAGCAAAAAATGTATTTTTTTTATTTTTTATTTGCGAACGAAAAAGGAAAACTGGTATTTGTTTGTTTTTAACGCAATGTAATGTTTTATTATTACAATATCTTGTAGTTTTAATAATGTTTTAACAAGACACAGAGATAACTAGTTGTGTATCTGTTCATGTATGAGAAAAAAAGTTGTTGAAAGATGAAACAGGTAATAAGGGTATAATTTTAGAAAGCACGCACGAGTAAAATGATATAATTTCACAATTATATTCTTCTACCATGAAAAGGACACCGATGTTTACGAATGTGCTACACACGTTAACTCGGACAAGCGTGAAAGTGAAGATGCAGCTGATAAACATACATTACTCTCTGCAGACTGTACGAAGTTCATCAAAGCATGACACATCCTTTTAATTAACTATGCGAAAATCGTAGGCACAGTGCTCTGAAAATGGACACTACTGTAAACATATTATGTGAAACGTCATTTCGTGAAACGGTTCGAGGGTAGGACAAAGACAGAAACGTTGCAGATAACATCAGAAAAAAATTGGAGCAATGGCAGAGAGCACGCATAACGTTGGGATTAAATCGAAGCGCATGCGTGGTTGGCGACATACCTATATGGTCGTACCTCCGCCGCGCGTGTCGGGAAAGAAGTGTCTGAGTGTACCGTGATGAGATCCGGAGTAACACAGGGGTCGGTTCTTGGGCCGGTGCTCTTCAACGCCTACATTGCGCCTCTAACGAAGTTACTTAACCGACACGACGTACAACACCATCTGTACGCCGATGATACGCAGTTATACGTCGATTTTCCACCGTTTGAGCATACAAATGCTCTCATCAGAATTTAGGCTTGCATCAGTGAAGTTAAAAGTTGGCTCTATGACAACGGACTGGTTCTCAACGAGAGCAAAACGGAAGCAATTGTTATACGTTCATCGAGCTTGCGCAGACCAATACTCATTGATCATGTCGACATATGCGGACTATATGTAGCGACATCGACCATCGTCCGTGACCTTGGTGTTGCAATCGATGCTGATTTATCGATGGCGACGCAGGTGGCAAATGCATGTCGAAGTGCTAACTACCATCTCTCGAGAATTGCTCGTGTACGAGAGGCAATGATGACCAGTGTCTGCAAATGTCTTGTCCATGCACTTGTGACATCCAGAATTGATTATGGAAATGCGATGCTGTTTGGTATACCTGATCGTCTGCTGCACCGTCTAGAGAGACACCAACGGTCAGCCGCTCGTGTTGTGATGCAACTTCGACGGGGTGACCGGCGATCTATCACTGCGGTCCTACAACAGCTACACTGGCTCCCAGTGAGAAAGCGCATCGAGTACAAGTTACTCATGGTTGTACACACGGCACTGTATGCAGGCACGCCAGTGTATCTAGCGTCACTGCTACATCGTTACGCACCACGCAGGACCCTACTCTCTGGTGGCGGTCTGCTTCTGGACGTTCCACGCGTGAACCTAGAACGTTATGGTCGCCGGGCGTTTGGATGTGCTGGGCCGACATTGTGGAACTCTCTGTCTCTGGAACTACGCGCGATTGAGAACACTAGGCAGTTTGGAAAATTATTGAAGACATTTCTGTTCTCAAACTAGTATAATCAGACATCATTTAACATTTGTATTATTCATGCATATAGTTTTCATAAATGTTTAGTCTTATTTATCTCATAATCACATTTTAGTATCTAATCAAATTATTTAATGTCATTTAGGCTTTTATTTACTTATTTATTTTATCCAGTATATTGAGCTGTTCAGCACTTTTGCTAATCGTTTATTTTATCATTGCATTTACCCGTAATTTTACTATACATAGGTTTATCTATCTATCTATATATATATATATATATATATATATATATATATATATATATATATATATATATATATCTATATATATATATATATATATATACATATATATATATACTAGGATTTTGCTTCCTAACTTTATTTATTTCTCTTAAATGCGTTGTTATGCTTCTTAAATGATTGCCGATTTGTAAGCACCCGTGAACGGGTCATTAGTCTCGGATTTGATGGTGTGCAAATAAAGTTTATTATTATTATTATTTAAATCGTTCAAAGCAACGCACGATAATATTCGTCAAACTTTTACGAGACTTCTGTTTCACGAAGCATTCGTGCGCCAAACAATTTGAACGAAGTGATGTTACGGTCGAACAGCTGTCCTATCCCTCTCGTTATCTGTTGCCTAGCTAAAGCGTCATATATATATGACTGAATGTGTGAACGTTCCACGTGTTCAACATTGTTTTGGTGATGATTTGACGACGGTTTTGGGTGCCAGAGTAATATATAAAATGTTGTACATTTAGAATAATCATACTAGACATTTACCAAAAAAACCTTGATTGCTGTTATATTAAATTACAGCATACCGACTGTAATATGCTTACAGTATATAAAACACAAGGGAAAAAGATACCTGGTGTGCAGACTGCACACCTTTCTATAGTACTAGCTACAGTAATTCAGCTTGATATATACAAAAGTGGGGGATAATGTAAATGTCTAGTATGATTATTCTAAATGTACAAAATGTGTCGTACATAACATGTGTGGTCCATCACTCTGTAATCTGGATGTACCTGGCTGTGCACTAGATGTGACTATTGTATATATTATATGTGCACAGTGGCAATCCCTGTGTTAATAAATTTGATTGCCCAATACCAACCTACCCAATAGTTGGCGTAAATTCAGTACAAACAGAGAAAAGGCTGCATGAACATAACAAGGATACACCGGGAATAGGGGGGGGGGGGGGGGGGGTACCGAGTAGAGTAGTACACGAAATGAAGGTTTCAGAGCAGTGCAGTATTGCTGCTTCAAAGGGAAATAAAATCCTTGGATTAATTAGGCGAAACATAACGTATAAGGAAAAAGAGCTAATAATACCGCTGTACAAAACAATAGTTAGGCCTCATTTATAATATTGTATTCAAGCGTGGAGGCCATATCTCAGGAAGGACATAGATGTGCTAGAAAGAGTACAGAGGAGAGCAATTAAAATTATACCAAAACTGAGGGATCTTAGTTACGAAATACGCCTAAAGAAATGTGGTTTACCAACACTAGAGACAAGGAGATTGGGAGAAGATCAGATAGAAGTGTTTAAAATATTAAATGGTTATGACAATTTTGATAGAAATATTTTTTTCTCAGTTAAGGAAGATAGAAGGACCAGAGGACATGAAGTTACATTAGTAAAGGAGCAGTGTAGAATATATATATATATATATATATATATATATATATATATAAGAAAGTTCTCATTTTCACAAAGGACTGTAAATGAATGGAACAGATTATCTGCTGATTGTGTGGGTGCTAGATGCGTGAATGTTTAAAAATAAAATCGACACATACCTTAAAAGGGCGGGATACACGTACATAAAAAGTATTGGACTCTCGATAAGCCAAAAAGCTTCCTTGTCCACCTGTCATCTAGAGTTAATTTCTGGATGGCAATCTTGTTAAATCTTGTTATATATATATATATCCCTATATATATCTTGTTAAATCTTGTTATATATATATATATATATATATATATATATCCCTATATATATATCCCTTTATGTATATATTACTCTGGCACCCAAAACTGTTTCTTTATGGCAAAACATAAGGTAGAGTTTTTTTGAGTGACACTATATGATGGAATGCTTGATCTAGAAGTTGTCATGCCGCAACAGCAATGTAATTCTTTGACAGACACACATACGGGTACTTTTGAACAGGGCTCTTCGAACGTCACGCTTGTCTGCCATTGCAGGGTCATTTTAACACGGCGGAGATACGGGGAATATACGTATTGTTGGACATTGCTAACTATTGCGGTACGTAACAGTGTCAAGTTCCAAGATTCAGAAGCAGGTACTCAACGACAGACTATATACACGTCGTAAACCAACTGAAAGAGAAGTGCCGAGAATATAATGTCCCGCTCTGCATCGCTTTCGTCGACTACGAGAAGGCTTTCGACTCGGTGCAAACTCAAGCAATACTAACATCCCTTCAAGAACAGGGGATAGAAGATGTGTACATCGATCTCCTGAAAGACATCTACACCAACAGCTCGGTGACAGTCCACCTACACACAAAGAGCAACAAGATCAACATCAAGAGAGGAGTACGACAGGGTGACACCATATCGCCCAAGGTGTTCACGGCAACACTAGAAATCATATTCCGAAGACTGACCTGGGAAACCAGAGGCTTGATGATAGACGGAGAATATCTCAGTCGTCTTCGCTTCGCCATCGACATACTCATATGCGCTACTACACCGCAAGAACTACAAAACATGCTGCAGGAACTAGATGAAGAACGTGCAAAACAAGGTCTCAAGATGAACATCTCGAAGACAAAAGTGATGCTAGAAAATTACACACCAATGTATATCAACACGACGCAGATAGAGAACGTTGAAAGCTACGTCTATCTGGGACAGCGATACAGTGTCAGGGACAAAAACCAAGACAAGGAGATTCAAAGAAGGATCCCTGCCGGCTGGACAGCATTCGCCAAACACTGGGACATCTTCAAGGGTAACTTTGGAACCTGCTTGAAGAGACAAGTCTTCAACTCATGCGTACTTCCAGCGATGACATATGGCGCGGAAACATAGGCACTCACCATGCAGGTAAAGAACAAGCTAGCAGCCGCACAAACAAAGATGGAAAGAAGTATGTTAAACATCATATATCGGGATAGCAAAACAAACATCTGGATAAGGCAGAAGACAAAGGACATAAACGTGATTGAACAAATCAGAAGACAGAAGTGGACCTGGGCAAGGCACATCAGCGGACTAAGAGATCGCGTATCACAACCTGGAGACCTTACGAAGGGAAAATATCTAGAGGAAGACCGGCGAGACGGTGGAGAAACGAACTAGACGAGTACTGGAAGGGCACCATCTGGTAGAGGATAGCGCAAGACAGGCAGATTTTGAAACAACATGTCCAACCACGGGACACTACGGCTGCACAATGATGATGATGACGACGCCAATATTTACAAGTTTTGTTGCATCATTTGTATCGTCATGCTTACTGACTTGTGTATATGTATTATAATCACATTTATAATTAATAGTTTAGATAATAGATGTTAATGTCAGGCAGCAGTATTGGTCTCTCAATCGTTTAATGCAAACGTGCAAAGTTAGTAATTTGATATAATTCAGTGTTGAAAATTGCAGTAGATTTTAATTGTGTTTCAGTTATGTGCGACAGGTTCAAATCCTGCCTGTGTTTACATTTCGCATATAATCACTATTGGTATGCACATCCACTGAATCCATTCCCTGCCTTCAGCCTTTTTAACACTAATAGTATCACTTTAATTACGTTTCGCGATGTTGCCTTTTTTATACCGTTATTTAAAAAAGGTTCGAGAAACAAGTCAGAGAACTATAGACCAGTGAGTTTAACATCAGTGATTTGCAAATTATTAGAAAGACTAATTAAAGATCACATGGTGGATTTTCTTGTTAAACATAACTTGATAAACCCATCTCAACATGGGTTTTTAAAAGCGAGGTCATGCTTAACAAATATGTTATGTTTTTTGGAAGACATCACTAGGTGGGTAGATGAGGGATCACCAGTAGATATCATCTATTTAGATTTTCAAAAAGCTTTCGACAAAGTACCACATCAAAGATTACTCCTTAAGCTAAAGGCCCATGGCATAGGAAATTGTATAATAAACTGGATAGAAAAATGGCTGAATGACAGAAGACAACGTGTAGTAGTTGATGGGGAGGCTTCAAACTGGAAATCGGTATTGAGTGGGGTACCACAGGGATCAGTACTAGGACCTATATTATTCTTAATATATATCAACGATTTGGACGATGATATAACAAGCAAGGTGTTAAAATTTGCGGATGATACAAAAGTGTTTAGAAGGATTAAAAGTGATGGAGACAGACAGCATTTACAAGATGATCTTGATAGGTTGATCAAATGGTCTGAAAAGTGGCAAATGCTGTTCAATTTTGGGAAATGTAAATGCCTCCACACAGGTCATGGGAATGAAGAGGTAAAATATAAAATAGGGGGTCCTGTTCTAAGTACTACTGTAAAAGAAAAGGACTTAGGGTTAACCATTAGTGCTGATATGAAGGTTTCAGAGCAGTGCGGAATTGCAGCTTCAAAGGGAAATCAAATCCTTGGATTAATTAGGCGAAACATAACGTATAAGGAAAAAGAGCTAATAATACCGCTGTACAAAACAATAGTTAGGCCTCATTTAGAATATTGTATACAAGCATGGAGGCCATATCGCAAGAAGGACATAGATATGCTAGAAAGAGTACAGAGGAGAGCGACTAAAATGATACCAAATCTGAGGGATCTTAGTTACGAAATACGCCTAAAAGAATGTGGTTTAACAACACTAGAGACCAGGAGATTGAGAGGAGATCACATAGAAGTGTTTAAAATATTGAATGGTTATGAAAATATTGATAGAAACATTTTTTTCTCAGTTAAGAAAGATAGAAGGACCAGAGGACATGAAGCTACATTAGTAAAGGAGCAGTGTAGATTGGATATAAGAAAGTTCTCATTCTCACAAAGGACTGTAAATGAATGGAACAGATTATCTCCTGATTGTGTTGGTGCTAGTAGCGTGAATATGTTTAAAAATAAAATCGACACACACCTTAAAAAGGCGGGATACATGTAGATAAAAAGTATTGGACTCTCGATAAGCCAAAAGGCTTCCTTGTCCAACTGCCATCCAGAGTAATTTTCTGGTTGGCAATCTTGTTAAATCTTGTTGTTGGTGACGTTACTACATCATGTTTTTATTTAAATGTGTGTTCTTTCGACCAGTAAGAACTAACATAGTTACTAACATCATTGTACTTGTTAAACTGATACAAGCACAGTTTATTGCATGACAAAATAAATTATGAAGAATGTATGATGTCACATGTGTGGAATTTTGCTTTATTGTTAAAGAGGGATCTGGTTAACAACATGACACACTGATTTTGTTAGTGGGATTGATAATTTTCAGGAATATGCTCTGCTGCAGTTTGAAAGGGAACACTCAGAATTGATTACAAGGATATACCTGTGTCTCCTTAATTCTACGAACGCTTGGAAATGTTGATGTTGGTGTTTTGTTGTTGTGAACATTTAATAATATACAAATTTTTATTAAAATATAATTACAGCCTGTCCTACAAATTACAATTCATGGGCGAAGATTGTGTCGAATAAAATAACCAAAAATCTTTGCTAAGACATGATTAAAAATCGAAACAGAGAAATTATAATCATATATGGTTAGTATATATAAAAGTACGGTGTAACTTATATATATATATATATATATATATATTTATATATAATAACAGTAAATTGCTGATATTAGAATAACACTACATTACAATCAACAGACAATTCAAATAATATATATCATACAAGAATGACATACAAAAACACTGGACATTATGAATTACTTGTAAACACATATTTTAAATGACGTGTTCATGCCTCATGCACACGGTCCAACGTAGGTCGCAGTCCGTTCCAGTGAGTTTTGGCTATCGACTGTAGTGTAGTCACTGTAGTGATATTTGTTTTCATCAAGTCGATAGCGTTCAATTTCCGCATCTCGTGCAAGATAAACAGATTAATAAACATAGTCTAGCTACCTGTTATTTCATTAGTACTCAGAAAACTCGTCCACAGTATTTCGCTGTCTACACCTACATTGCGTACAACGGCAACAGGGGATATGAATCTGCACGAAGCTATGTTGCTATGCAAATATAAAGATGCGTGTAAGCTTGTGTACAAAGTGCGAGTAATGAATGAACAAACTGCGAGTAAAAACACAATCCATAAAAATGCGAAGTGACCGCTCCCCTGAAGGGTGGAGTTACCACCGTACCGACGCTCGGCCAGGCCCAAGCCTAGGCCAAGGCGATAGGTTCTCGAGACGGCGTTCAAGCCAGATTTACTGTTTCTTGTACATTAGCTATTCTAAAGTGAAACCCTAAAACAAACATCAAACAACTGTTAAATGCAATGTACCATTGATCTGCAAATAAGAGAGAAATTTCGAAATTTGCTCCTGGCCGCGTATTGTCTACATGTTAAATTAAATGGATGATGGCGCTCGTTGTCAAGGTAACCACACCGGAAGTTATGATGTGTGTGTCGAAGAATTCGCATTATACAATCGTCATCAATATTACTGGCAAAGGTAAAGCTTAATGGAGGTCACGTTCATATTTTGATTGTGACGTAGGCAAACCGCCACGTATCGGATCCGTCAATTGGTGTTGATAACTGTTCTATACGTGAATTACACTACTATTGCTGAATGTTATCTCTTAAATCAAACATCCCTGCATACAGTTATCACTTTATCACTTATCGACATCCATTTTGATAGCTTGACAGACCTTTTGCTAGGCAACAGGTCACCTGGTGTGTCTTAGACTTTGTTTCGAATTACGCAATCAATGTCAAACGTCCACGTACGAATTACCAGTACGGGAAGGAGGCTTCGTGAACCGGGCCCTGACATTTACGGAAATGTGTATTTGTTTATGGGGCACGATAACTGCTTTTTAAAAAGATAGGAATTATAAATATATAAGCAAAATGTAAGAGTTAATATGCCGTTACATAGCGGGGATAACACGGTGTGCAGACGTTACTCGAACGTTAGCTGCCGGAAACAGCCAACGCCTCATAGCGACAAAACATCGGGTATTATACTCAGCTATTGAACATAATTTACATGGTTGCAAAATCGAAACAAACGTATTATCAACAAACGGGATTTTGTACAGCATTTTATGGCGAGAATATATGTAGTGAAAAAGTAATATTTGCTTTCTTTTCAGGTGGTATTACTTATACTATTTTAAGGGTATGCTGATTCCCAAGATGAAGACGAACGGCAGTTATTTTGAAATAATAACGAGGTTGTATCTGTGGTAGATAAATATGATATGCCTACATAGGAGAATACGTTATTTTCACTATCATAATTATGACAACTGTTCTGTATGTCATAATATCAGACTAATTTCAGGGGAATTCTCACAAATAATATTACTGCCACACTATAAAAAATTAAAAAAGACATTACGGCTGTGCTTCTTTTTACAGTATGCAATCATTGAGAAAATAAAGTATTGAAACTGGCGTCATGATTATCATCATCAATGGGCCGCATACCGCAACCGTGGTGCCAATTTATGCATGTTATAAAGAGCAATAGTAGTGGCCCCTGGAGTTACAATGTTATTAGGTTATAGAGCGCAATCGTGGTGGCCTTGAGCAATCGGTGGCAATGAGTTACGGAGCGCAATAGTGGTGTCCTCTGGATAAATTATGTCAGTGGGTTGGAGTGCTCAGTCGTGATGGCCTTCAGCAAATACAGTCACGTGGTTATAGAGCATAATAGCAATGGCCCTTCGATAACCAAATATAAAGTATTATATAATGCAATAGTGATGGATTTGAGCTTTCGGTCAATGAGTTATAAAGCGCAATGGTGATGGCTCCTGGATTTTAAAAAAACATATCATACAATCGTGATGGATTTGAATGTGCAATGATATTGAGTTATAGAAGGCCCCTAATTAGCGATAGCAATGGATTATAGAACGTAATCGTGATGGCCCTGTGCTAACAATACCAGTGAGTTATAGAACACAATGGTGGTGGTTCCTAGATTAACATCACGAATGAACCATAGAACGCAATAGTCATGGCCTTGATATATTAAGATTAATGAGTTATAGAATGAAATAGCGGTGGCTTCTGGATTAACTTGGTCAATTGGTTTTAGAACGCAATCGTGACGGTCTTGAGCTACCGATGTCAGTTAGTTATAGTGCGAAATAATTGTGGATCCAAGATTACCATTTTGAATGGGGCATAGAACGAATAGTCACGGCCTTGAGTTCCAAGCCGCCAGCTTGTTTAGCACATATTACGTCACGCTCACGGAAATAGCCGAAGGAAAAACGTCTTAGACGTTCTGTGAGGAAGCGTTCTCATTTGTGTAATTTTATGAAAACAATTTTTTGAATAATTTTGCGATTACATGATCGTCTTACTTTGTATAGATTTTATTTACTATAACTTTTTTCCAACCTGTTCATGTCATCTTTAATGCCAATGAGTTATAGACCCGGATAGTCGTGGACCCTGGATTAATAATGTCAATGGGTTATTGAGCGGAATTGTCGTGGACCCTGGTTTAGTAATGTCAATGGGTTATAGAGCGCAATAGTGGTGGACCCTGGATTAATAATGTCAATGGGTTATGGCGCACAATCGTGATGGACCCTGGATTAGCTTCGTCAAGCGTGTTTGAAGATGCAACAAGTATGTTCTTAATCAAGTGTACAAAGTGCATAAAGAAAATGGCGCAAACATGGTGACGTTTTAACAATCCACACAATCTATTATATACTTTGATAACGTCGTGTAGTGGGGGGTTAAAAGCACGTCTAAACGACTGAGTACGAAGCACACTTTGAGCAGGAAGATGACACCGGAGAAAGGTTCAGACTAAAGCTAAAGAAACAATCGGAAAATGTCACTACTGCTCCGTCGTATCGGATCTCAAAAGTATCGGTCTTGTACATGAACTTACTGCTATATACTACTTGTTCGCAAGGAATCGAAACCTGGTCAAGTCTAATGATAATGGCGATATTGACCCAGTGTTGAATTCTTCACACCTTCGACGAGCACCAGAATATTCCATCTCCCTGGTTATATTTTAACAATACCAATATTTCTCAATATTATCACTTATAGAAAATGTAGCATACTTTTGGCACTAATTATTAGTTGTGTGCCGTCATTTGACGGGTTTCTTCTGTCGTTGTTTCTTTTTCTAACTATTCCGATGTTCCTGTCTTCCTGTCTCCTTGTCTCCATTACTTCCTGTATCCCTCTGTGTGTGTGTGTGTGTGTGTGTGTGTGTGTGTGTGTGTGTGTGTGTGTGTGTGTGTGTGCGCGCGCGCATGTGCGCGTGGGTGCG